>LPNX011002588.1:353464-477252 GCA_001517045.1 Pseudotsuga menziesii | reverse complement strand
ATCCAGTCATGATGACTTGGTTGTCAGAGGACTTTCTTATTTCTACGATTCCATCAAACATGTGGATGGAATGGCCTTGCTGTTGAATCTCCACCATGGACAACAAGCTTCTTTGCAACTCTGGAAGATAAAGAACATTCTTCAACAAGAAATCAGGGAATCCAGGCATCTTCAGTGGAATGGTGCCCATTCCCTTTGGTTTAAGACTTGACTTATCTGCAAAGTAAACTATGCCATCTATTGTTTCATTAAGTTCTTCAAAAAAATCTTTTCTAAATGTCATGTGTGATGTTGCACCAGTATCAAACAGCCAACAATCTTTGTAAGATGAAAGTGAAGTCATTTCATTAATTCCAAGATTACAATGTGCAACAATACAAGAATCAGAAGATTTACTAGCATCTTGGTCATCTTTCTTCTGGTTATGTTTGTCTACGATGGAGTCCCACGAAGCCCAGCACTGATCTGATGTGTGTCCAGTCTTTTCACAACACTTGCACTTTGATATTTTTCTGGAGTTGTTTCTGCCCCCTCTGCCTCTGAAGTTTCTTCTTCCTCTGCCTCTCTTGCTGCTTTCTCCTTTGGGATGATCTTTGCCAGAGAGAGTGGCACCAACTATTGATGCCAAAGATTGCATCTTTTGCAACAGCTAGTGTAATGAACTTAATATGACAAAGAGAATGAGATAATAGAAAAACAAAAACATTGCAGGTCTACAGCCTCTGCCAAGGTGATTTACAATCTTAATATGCTGTCAATAAGTTCATAAGCAAATTTTTAGCACCATTCAACGATCTCAGCTATATGAAAGAAGCAGGTCTAAGTCTCTGCTACTTTTTACAATACAGTCCTTGTAAAATTACAGCTGCACTAGCTAGAAACAATGTCTTAATAAGCTCTATTCACTATGCAAGTCTATGTCTCTGTCATAGTATTTACATCAGTCTAAGACAATTTTGCAGTAATACAATTTATATGGCGGTGTACAAACATAAAAAATAATAAGCTCTGCAACCGTTTACAACAATATTTTTCATGTCACATGACAGTGCTAGTTTTCAAAGGAACATATCAGAATGATTTCTTCATATGTATGGGTTGTCTATATACTTTCACATTCCCTTGAAGCAAAAAATTCCCTTTAGATGTCGCAGCTTATATTTAAAAAAATACACGACTCACCAAAGAGGAGTGAACAATGTGGAAATATCTCTTCAAGACTCCATGAAACCACACTCAAATAGAGACTGAACACTACCACAAGCTTAAAGATGCAGAATTTAAACTTCAAACCAGCATAGACTTCAGATGTTATGAGAACGCAGATGTTATGAGAACGCTGTCTACAATTTAGGTTTTTTTCTTTTTGGAAGGTCACGGCAGCCAACATGAGGTCACAGCTCCCAAAAGGGAAGTCTTCATGCTCTCGGGCTCACGCTCTTCACAACTATTATTCTTCAGCATAAACGCAGTCTTCAGCAGTCTTCAACGCAGTCTCCACGGTGTTCACTCAGAAAATTAGGGTTTCCACCCTAGAGAGGACGCACCAGTCTCCACGCTATTACAGCGTTCAACGCAGTTTTCAACAGGCTCCACGCACTGCTTCATGCTTCACACAGTCACGATTCACGCAGTAGTGACCAGCATTCAACACAAAACTTCAGCATTCTTCTCAGGCTTCCACGCAGTAGCAGTCATGCTCCAGCAAGGCTTGAGTCTTCAGCAAGGCTTCACGCAGTTGAAGAGACCAGTCTTCAAAGCGGTCGCAGCTCTCACAATTACAATTACTCCATTTTCAACACGACTTCAATCTCATCAATACGACTCTGATCGAGTGAGAAAGGAAATGACGCCAATGTTGCGTGGGCAATCAAGACAAGACTATAAACATGCATATGAATCCATCACGATGAGAGTGTTTGGATCGAATGTTCAACCAACGAATACTTTTGATCGACGCGTTGATAGATATCTGGTGAAATTTGTTCAAAATATTGCAGATCACATGATTTTCATGTTGGATCAATATACAATGATCAACAGTCGACCATTTTGAATGCTTCAACCGACGACTACTCAGTCAACAACTATTTGGGATTCACGAGCAACAACTGCCTTGAATCCACAAGCACACAAGCATTATTTAATCTTTTCCTTGCAGGATTCTCTACCTCTCACTTTTCTTACAGGTTCGAGCTACCCTCCCTCATTGCTGAGGTTTGCGCAAAGACAATTGAACAAGTATTAGACAGAAGATGGAACACCGTTGCAAAATTAGGGTTAGGTATACATCAAACGTAGGAGCAGTAAAATTGAGGGCACGCAGGCTGGCAGGAGAAACGCATGCGACTGGCAGACTGGCAGTCTGGCAATGGACTGGCAAGCAGAATGCCAAGATTAAAAAATCATACAGGAAGGTATTGCTCTATTGAAAGGCAGACTGGCAACAGGCAGGCAAGAGTTACGGCCAAGGTCTGATAACGCAGGCATGCAATGCAGCCAGGAGTTATGGCAGGTAGCCAAGCTCTGATACCACTGATAGGTATAACTCCCGATTCCATTCTATTCCATTGACATATCATACATTTATACATTTCATGTGGCGGTTGAGAGCCAACCTTTTCACCTTCCTATGCAACTATTCATATTCCTATTTATTTATTTATTTACAATATATAATCCCGGCGGATTATATTCTAACACCATCGTTATACTTCCTAAAGGCCTTTACAATGATGGAATGATTTAAGGAACTAAATAAGATTTTTCAAACAATTATAAAAGGATATTCAACTCCTAATGCTGGTACACTAACAACAATGATTGAAGGTAACATCAAGGAAATTGTAAAACTTCTGACGGAAATTGTCACAACACTTATATCCCAAAATTGCTAGTGGCAACGAAAAACTCTTGTCATCTAAGAGAACAAGGAAATAAAGTGTGCACCTTCTTCAAGTTGGAATGGGGCTCCCATGGACCAGAAACAGAGACATGGAACAAATAAAGATGATAATTAGATCTGGTCCCTTATGCCAAATCTGGTGGAGCACAAAGGATCGATGAGAAATTGAATGTGAAGGAAGTAAAGAAAGGGGATCTAGGGGTTAAATTTGACAAGCACCCTTACTTATCAGCTAAATTTTATATGACAGTTTTGTTTCTAAAGTTACCCTTTTTACCTTTTTATTAAAATTTATTCAATCGCTGCTCTGTGTTATGTTCCTTTTCATGAATGGATTCTCAAGAGTCAAAACCATTTAAAAAACGCATACTCCAGAAATTTCGTTCTTGGTATCTCTGTTTCTTAGTTAATTCAGAAATTTCCTTCATTTACTGAAGCTTCTTCCCTTACTCAAATGACTGTAATATGTGATGTTGGTCCTTGATTGTAGTGACTGTATGCTACAGATCCAACACCATCTGCCAGCTAGCAAACAAATCCACAAGATTTATACATATTATGAACACAAAAATGTTCCATTAACTTATACACAACAGTCAATACTTAACGCATTTAGCCATTCATAGAAAATAGTATCTCTATTTCAAATATACACTAGTCAACACCAAAACAAAGTATTTTTAAATGTTAATAAAAATCTGTCTTTTATTGGCATAAAATCTATATGCTCTTCGTTGAAATGGTTATAAAAAGCTGTCTTTTATTTGGCATATGATCTATATCCTCTTCGTTGAAATGGTAGATCATAGAATTCAGGTATTGTGTATATGAAAACAGTATGCATGCGTTGAATATAGGGGTTTATTGTTATGAAATCAAATGGTTGTTACAAATGGTTTATTGATAAAAGCAATTACAATTGGTAAAATTCGTATATGAAAACAATATGCATGCGTTGAATATCATATGAATGTGTTGAATACAGAGGTTTATTGTTATGAAATCAAATGGTTGTTACAAATGGTTTATGGTTAAAAGCAATTACAATGAGTAAAATTCAAATGGCCCGTGGCTAGGAATTTTAAATACATTGACTTTTAATCAAATTATTTTTGCTACAGTTTAATGTGAAATACTGTAGATAAAATCATAAAACTTCAATTTCATGGAGTAGCTTGGAAAGTGCACAAAATTTACCTTTATAGCAAACCTAAAAGCCTTTTAATCTCTATATTGATCTATTTTGAAGACATTTTATGCACACAGTTTTTCATTTCTTCCGGTTCAAATTACACGACTTTACCAGAAATTTCAGTTAATACTAAATTGCAAATTCTTAATAAAAGCAATCAACGGGGACATTTGTGGGGTTTTGCATACTTATAGCCTGTAGGTCTTGGCTCTCCGGTGATACTGTAATTATTTCGAATATGGAGAAAGCATAATGCTAGAAGCGATCAAGACTAGCAACAATATGCCCCACTCCTAGCCACCTATTTGACCAAGTTTATCGACCTATTGATGGTTTGGCATCAAGCAGATTCAAAGGCTACTATGTTGTTCTTTTCCATATGCTATTAGTTCTTGCAAAGAAAACTAAAATGACTCTTTTTCTTTATTGTGCATGGGCATATAAATGTTTTCGATGTGATACCTGGAGCCTGAAGTGAGATAAGCGAGATCGGTTAAAACAGCGAACAACCAATGTTGTCTGCCTTTTCAAATCAAGAATGGATAAAAAATAGTTAGGTTACAGAGGTGCAGATGCTACTCTATCGCTCCGAGGCACGGCAATGGTGTCTCAACTGTCTCCTGTGCAACCCGGTGAGACTTGGACGAGAATAGGAGGTAAGATTTTATTTGCTCTTTGAAAGCCTTAATAAAGATTTTTCAACCATTGTTACTTGTTAGTACTCAGCAAATTGTGAAATCAGATCAGCAAAGGGCAGTGACGGCACTGCTTCAAGATGTACCAGCCTCTTGGTTTGTGCGTTCCGGCATAAATTCTGCTGAAACACAAGTAGGTTTACAGCATGGCGGGCACTGGGAAAACGTCAAATTGCTCTACAATAATTATATTAAAGTCACTACTATCTTCCAACATGTGATTTGGGTGACAGGATCGTATTGCTAAGGCAATAAATTTGAACTTCCCAGGATATTCTGATATCGATACGCAGAAGCATAAGATGATGATGTCTGCATCTCTGGATAGAAAAGTATTTATTCTGATATTAGACAACTTGTAGAGTCATCTCAATCTGCAACAACTAGGCGCAGCATTTGGCCATAATAAACACAGCAAAGTCCTGTTCTCTGAGCAGGGATCTGACTCTAGCAATAAGGGCAGAGAAATTCATTGAAATACAACACCTTTCTCAAGATGATGCATGGACGTTGTTTCGGTGTATAGCTTTTAACAACAACACTGTTTCTGTTTCTATGCATACAGAGGAGTGTGCCAAGAAAATTGCAGACTAATGTAAAGGTTTGTCTTTCGCAATAACCATAATCGCCACAGCAATGATCGGAAAAACAGTATAGATCAACTAGAGATTTCTTTAGATTTGATTTCTTTAGGTTTGATGAAAACTGCAGATCCTTCTTTTCCAGATACTCATCCTCGTGCTGATAAACAGCTATATGAACGCTTAAAATGGAGTTATAATGATTTGCCCAATCCAAAGTCAAAAGTTGCTTCCTATATTGTGCTATGTATCCTGAAGATTGTGAAATTTCTGTGAGGGATTTAATGCACACTCGGTCTCCTTGTTACTGACATGTATCCTGAAGAATGTGAAATTTCTGTGAGGGATTTAGTGCAGACTCGGTCTCCTTGTTATTGACATTTTGGAACAAGCAAACGATCTACAAGAAGGTTAACATAGCTGCTCCCAATGGGCAATCCACATTTGCACTAATTCCTCCACATAAATTTCATGATCATTCATGATACAAAGCACAATATAGAAAGCAACTTTTGACGTTGGAATTGGGCAAATCATCATATCTCATCTTAAGCGTTGATAGAGTTGTTATCAAGGCGAGGATGAGTATATGGAAAGCAGGATCTGCAGTTTTCATCAAATCGAAAAAAATCTTCTAGTCAATTACACTGGTTTTGTCGATCATTGCTAGGGAAACTAAGTTATTGAAAAAGGCAAACCTTTACAATTGTTTGCAATTTTTCTGGCACTCTTCTATATCCATAGAAACAGAAACAGTGTCGTCATTGTGAGCTATAATCCGAAATTAACAACATCCACACCTAATCTTGAGAGAGGGGTTCTTTTTCAATGGACTTCTCTAGTCTCATTGCTGGAATCTGGAATCTGGAATCAGATCTTTCGAGAACAAGACTTTGCTATATTTATTATGGCCCAATTTCACGCCTAGTTCTTGTAGATTAAGAGAGACCTCACAAGTCGTTTTTTTGGCTCTCCTGAGATGTGACAACATCTTTACATATCGATATCAGAATTGGTGGGGAGCTCTAAATTTCTTGCTTTAGCAATAAGATCCTACAAGTTCAAAGTTTTATAATAGCAATACGATCCTGCAAGTCCAAAGTTTTATAATCCGAAATCCAAATCACATGTCGGAAGACATTACCGACCTTAATGTAATTGTTGTTGACCAATTTATGCTAAACCCACAAACCCAGAGGCTGGTAGATCTTGTAGATCTTGAGGCAATGCCCTTTGCGGTGCGGATTTCACAATCTACTGAGTAGAACAATTGTTGAAAACACTTTATTGCCTTCAAAGAGGTTATCAAAACTTACCTTCCATTCTCGTGGTAATTGCTTGAAGTCTGACCGAGTTGCACAGGATACAGTCAAGACATTTTTGCTGTGCCTCAGAGCGATGGAATAGACTCTTCTTCTCCCTAAGAGAATTTTGCAGCTCTTCCAACCCATCTTGACAGTCTCCGGGGTCGCTTTTTGTTGATTGTGGAAGATAGTGTTAATATCGAGTAGAAGGTTCGCCATACGCCTCAAATTAGCTTGTAGAACCTGACGGTGTTTCTCCTTGTGAATAACATTGTTCATAAGTTCACCGAGTGTACCGAGGACAACGTTGCTTATGGTGTTACCCGCGACTCCGGTGAAGATATCCATGGCTATAGCTTAATGTTCTTGTGGCACGAGAAGAGCAGAGTTGAAGCAAATATATCAGGGGGTGGATGGACTTAGAATGAGCGATCAGCCAATGAGAGCATAAAGCATTTACATGGGCATTCTTCACAAAAGTTTATGCGAATTTGGGAATCCGGCAATCTTCACAAATGTTTGAGGTTTATGCGAATTTGGGAGTCGGGCATTCTTCATAAATGAATATAGGGTAAAGCTTATGCGATTTTGGGCATCCGGCAATCTTGACAGACGGGTAAAGCTTCTGCCAAAAAGAAAGTTTAAGCGAATTTGGGAATTTGGGAAGGGTAAAGCTTAAAGGATTTTCGGTATCTGGCTTAGAAAAAACAGCATATGCGATTTTGTGTATCCAGTAATCTTGACAGATGGTAAAGCATACCAATAAGAAAAAGCAGTAATTAAGCGATGGTTATTTGCGGCATAGTCATCAAATTCGGCCGAATCGGCCAAATGAATTCGAAAATTCGCCGATTCGTTCGATTTTCGAGGCTTAGTTTCAGAGATACCTAGAGACCTGAAGGAGCTTTCTCTGTAAATTTCGAACACTAAGGCAAATGATTGATGGTTCAGTTGTACACTAGCAACCATCATACAATTTCAGAACGATGTGGATATCATGGAAATATAGTGTTAAAGAAGATTGATTCAATTAAGGACAGTGGTAAAATGTGCATCCATTCATGTTATCTGGAAACCTCCTTTACAGCTGTGTTGTTCAGGTACTCTTAATAGAATCTGGCTATTAAAAAAATAGAGGGTTCTACTTTTGGTTCTATGTGGAAAGTTGAGTTTTTATATTGTAAAAAGACTAAAGCATCGCAAATTGCAAATATAACAACGATGATAAGATTGAAGTCTTCTCCATTATTGTAAAACCTTTAATAATGGGATTAGTATAGTAACAAAAAATACTTTGAAAAATATCTTATATACTATTTAATTATAGTAGATTTAAAGAAGAATACTGGTATACTTTTTGAACAATATTGACAAGTTTGTTTAATCATAAAATATTTATAAGTTATTGAACATTTATTAATTTTGAACAAGTCAAAATGGAGTGGGCTAATCTCTTGACCATTTGCATCGGGCCTCACTGGCTGCCGCTGAGAGATACCTGACGTCGTTTGGTTTGGTAAACCCCAGCTCTCTGCTCCGTCTCCCTTAGCCCTCCGCTTCGTCTCCGGAACAAAATAATCAGTCCGTCTCCGGAACAAAAAATGGAGGTCTTATAAAAGAATAGTGGGAAGGGCAGGGTATCGAGAATCCATCTACCTAACGATAGGGTTGAGTTCAGGGCTCGTTTGCATTCTGATGGAAGCACCTGGGGAAACCTCTTGGTGTTAGCACAGTAATCGTAGATCATATGGTTATTTCCCACCCACTGGAGCTTCTGCTCTTCGTTGGAGTCCAAAACATCCTCTGCGGCAAAGTCTGAACAAGAAGTTGCAGCATTAGTCATGCACTTCAAGCATGGTACCCCTGATGCATACCTTAAACAAATGCTTAGTCAAGTGGAAGGAAACAACTCTCATGTCACCTCATATGCATGTATTTCTCTCTGTAATTCTTTGATAACAAAATATGCAAAGATGGCAGAGGCTCGTTCTCTAGACTGGGCTAATCTCTCGACCTTTTGCAGGGTACAGAAGGCGGGATGGGGACGTTCAACACTCGACGGCGGTGGGGTCTCGCTGGGTCTGCCACCCGATCTGACCGGAGACGGAGCGAAGAGCTGGGGTTTGCCAAACGGCGTCAGGCATCTCTCGACGGCAGCCGGTGGGGCCCGGTGCAAATGGTCGAGAGATTAGCCCACTCCAAAAATTGTCATATACACTTATGGTTGAAAATCTTACAACTTGCAATATAATGATTAGTTGAGATTTGAATATACTTGCAAATTGAAAGAGAGAAGGGGGAGTCAAATGGTTAGGGTTTTGAGTTTCATAGGGTGGTTTCAAGAGGATTGTGCGTTTTGTAATTTTATTTGTGATTGTAGTTATGGCAGATTAAGTTCACAAGTTTTTGGTTGATTATTCGGATGAAGCGTTTTGTAATTTTATTTGTGATTGTAGTTATGGTAGATTAAGTTGACAAGTTTTTGGTTGATTATTCGGAGGAAGATTTGACTCGAACTGGCATATTCATTCAATACCTTAAGCCATTACTTAGTGATCTTATTTCTCGCTTGTGCTCTAATGTGGACCAAGACAGTAAAGTGTCAGCAAGAATGCATATGACCAATTTCGTCGGATTGAGGGGGCTCAAATTTACGAGCTCTATGGTGACATCTAGATCACTATATAACACATCTGATTGACACATCCTCCTTCATGATTGTGACCCACTATCTGAAAGGTTGAGCTAGCTAGGACTCCTCGATTTTGCAGCCATGGGAGGATAGGGATCTGGTACATCCCCTCTCATCACATGAGTCGAATCTAGTGGAGAAATCATGGATTGATGGTATGGGTGGTATTTGTTAAGGATAAACTACTCTTTCTCTCAGGAGAGGCCACAAGTGGAAGAAGGTTACTCAGAAAATTGGCTTAGGGTAGTAATGATGGAGAGTCAAAGTGTATGCAACAAGATAAGCCAAGAAAATGATGAAAACTCTTTCACTCCTGAGGATTTGGAATATCCTTAGTCATTGGAGCAGACATCGAAGTTTTAGACATTATGGAAATTGAAGGTCGATCCCTAGTAAGAAAGTTTATGTGAAGGCATATCTCAGTGGTGTCTCTTGGAAATTGGTTGGAGGATTACTAGAAGCGCATTCTAGGGTATTCTCTAACTTTCCACATCCTCATCAAAGGATGGCTTGGATTGATATTTAGGGAGAGGTGGAATGTAGACTCAATTTTGAAGCGATTTTGGTTATAGTCGGGTGCCTACAACTTAAATTATGGTATCCATTATTCGACCTGATTCTTGAAGAGTTTGTGATCTGGGTTAAGTTTTCATTAGAGTAAATTTGGGGTATAAATTGGGCCTCATAAGAAAAAAAGCCTTTGATGAGTTGAAATTCAAGAACCAATAGAATTTCAAGAAAAAGAGTCAACCATAATGGTTGATTCAGCATATTTGTCACAAAAGAACTACTTTTTTTCTTCGTATTTTCAACATATATCCCTATGGTTTTATTCAAATTTCGAGTGAGAGCACTCAGTGGATGCATAATTAAATTCCACTTCCAAATAGTATGCACATTGCATACTTTTGATGGAACCCACCCCATTGAAAACAAGAAATACATAATAATAAAATGTGTTACTTGAATACTTGTTGGATGTGTAATTTAATTCCACATCCAAAGAGTGCTCCCACTCAAAATTTGAGTATAAAACCACAAAGATATATATTGAAAATACAAAGAAACAAAAGTATTTTTTCCTCTCTTCCTCCAAAATTCATAAATATTATTTTATTATTTTAACTATTATTTTCTTATTTTCCTTAGCAAACCCATTTTAGACACCAAATTTGCTCTAATGTGGGGCTATTGTAACGAGTATCTCTGCATTTGGTAACATATTAGGTAAGGAATTGATGGCCTATGATAGTTTTCTAACCAGGTATCATCGATAGGTAGCAAAGGTTCTAGTTGAAATGGACCTCTAGGAGGGTCTTTTTGAAACCATTGATCTAATTGTGGCAAGCTGAAGTTACTCTTGGGTTCTGGATTATTTTAAGGTTCCATTCAAATGCGTTTGTTGTCACTTAATTGGTCATGCATAGGTGGATTGCTAGAGGGATGAAGTAGGAAAAATGGGTTCCTGTCTCAAATCATGAAGGGGGTTGAACCAACAATTTTTTTCTCCTGCTCAATATTATCGAGTCTACTTGGACAACAATAGTCCCATTGAACAACTGAAGGACTTGGTGACCATGCCAGGGAAGATGTTATAAGATCCTTCCAATCACCTTATTGAAGGCCAAAGTGTTTTTATTTGTGGGTAAGATCAACTTACAAGGAATGAACTGAGTGGAAATTGTGATTATATGCGTAAGTTTTCTCTCTCGAATGCTAATTCTAGTGTTATGATGGGCATTGCAAGGGATATCAACTCCATTTTTTAGTGGGGTTACAACTAGTGATGCCACCTTTATGGTGGAAGATGTAGATCTGTCGTGTAAGGTTAACCCCATCCAGATTGATCTCCATAATGGTGCTCACATTTTAACTTTGGGATCCTATAAGGATTCCCTTCTCGTTCCCCACATTCAACTTGTCAAACCATCTGATTCGACCTCCAGTCTTAAGGGGGTGGTCATTACGAATTTAGACATCATAAGCTGAAAGCAGGGTCTGGTTTGATGCTTTCCTCGGGTTTGGATTTGGATATTGAGGGGGGGGGGCTACACTTTAGCCATGAGTAGAAATTCCAAGCTCGGGCATGCCCAAGAAAGGGTGTCCAATGAGATTCAACAAGGTAGGAAGTCACTCATCTCTGGGATCCTTAGAGAATATGTCCCTTTGGCTCAGGTTCTCAAATGAAAGTCTTAATTGTTAATGTGTGTGGGCTCAGGATTTAGACCAAGAAACTGGCATTATGTTGCCTTGTTAAAACTAGTGCCCCAGACATAAACCTAGTTTAGGAGACTATGGGGAAAGGCTCCATTATCTGTTCTACAATGAAATCAACCCTCCCAAATTGGGATTTTATTGCATGTGATTCAATTGGAAATTTGGGTGGTTTGTTATCGGGGTGGAATGATGGTTTTCGTCTTCTTAATTAGTTCTTTGTAGCTTCTCATTTGGTAATTGAGGTGGAATCTCTGAGATTGGATATGATTTTCTTCATTTGTAATTCAAATGGGTCATATTCCAACAAGGAATCCTTCTTTGATCGATATTTTTTAATGCACTCAACCTTATTATCGCAAGGGGCCTAAATTTTATTCTGCTTTGGTCTAAAATTTGGGGTGTTGGGACTTAGGTTGTTTCTTTACCTACCTACTTTTTGGGAGAATTAGAGAGTTCCCATTTGGTTGATGCTGCCTCAATGTCTCTTTCCCAACTTGGGTTAATAATAGGGTTGGTGAAGAAGTTATTTCAAAGCACCTGGGATGGTTTTTATTAAAGGAGGATTTGGTTCAGCAATTTGGTTGGCATAGATCTTGGATTGGGAAACATAAATTTTTTAATCTTTTCTGGTGTTTTTGGAGATTGGTGAGGACTCTTCTGAGCCAAATTCTCCATGTAAGTAAAATACATAATGGTCAGCAATGACGACTTCACGAATTAAATTATTAGTCAATGGAAAAGTTATGATTCGTCTTTATTTCAATTGACCAGTTCTCAATTCATGGACATGATGAAGGGAATCAAATAATCAATTTATGTGTGGGCAGATGACTAGGAAAAATAAGCGAGAATCCAACATCAACGAGATTAAGGATATGATTGAGGAAATTATAGAGAAATTTGAAGGGGTTCTACTACATGAGGAGACTCATTTATAGCTAAGGGTGTTGGAAGCGCAAAAATACAAAATTCTTGTTGAGGAAGAACTAAGATGACACACTAAGAATAGAGCGAATTGAATCACCTATGGATATTATAACACAAAATATTTCTAGTTGTTTCCAATTTTTTGGAAAACCAAGAATACCATTTGGTCACTTCACGGTGAAAGGGATGGTGAAGTGCATTCCTTCAAAGAATTGGGGGATCTTAGAATATCACATTTTGGAGACTCATTCAAAGCCCCATATCAATGCCCCAAAGTGGAAATTATGTCTCTTCTGAGATAATATCATCATTTTGTAAATGTTAATGATATGGTGGACTTGTTTAAGGAAGTTTGAAAAGAGGAGGTGTTGGCGGTTTTAAACTCTTTTGGTCGGGAAAAAAACCCTAGTCTTGACAGTTGTACTGTCAATTTATTCATTTCCTTATTTGACATGGTTGGTGAGGATTCAGTCCAGGTGCTGGAGGAAGTGCAACTGAGTGGAAAGGTGCCAAGTAATCTAAATTCAAACTTCCTTACCCTTATAGCTAAGTCTAACCATCCTAAAACTTTTGATGACTACCGACCCATCTCACTATGTAATTCATTGTATAAAGTAATTTCCAAGGCTATAGCGGTAAGGATCAAACTAGTGTTCACAACTGCCATATCAGCATAACAATTTGGTTTTCTGAAGGTTAGAAGCATTCATGAGGCTATAAGCTGATGAAACTTGACCTCTTGAAGGCCTATGACTGAGTCTCCTAGAATTTCTTGCACTTGATTCTCTTGCAAGTGAGTTTCTCATTAGACATGGTCTAATGGATCATGGAATGTGTCAGTTCTATTTATCTGGTTGTTTTAATAAATGGTGCGGTTGGCCCCTTTTTTTATCCAACCAGGGTTTTTTTTCAGGGCTGTCCTCTTGCACCCTACTTATTCATGATGATTGTAGAAAGTCTTAGCATGTGTCTTAAGGATTCCAAACAACACAGGTCTATCAAGGGTATCCTGGTCAATAAGAGCATTCATTTAACTCATATTTTATATGTGGATGATATACTATTGTTTTGCTATGGGAATCTTTGGGAGACTCAAAAAGTTTTGGACATGCTAGATTCTTATTGTCTAGGCATCGACATGGTAATCAATCTGTTCAAATATGTTACTTTCGCATTTGATGATAATGTATTCAATTCTATTCGCAATCGAACCCCATGCACTTTTGGTGATTTGGAGGTAGGTTTTAGATATCTTGAATTTGACCTGAATTATAACAAATATTGAAAAGATGTCTGGGTTTGGCTCATTGGGAGGTTGGAAAAAATGATACAATTATGGTGCAGTCGATTTTTATCTCGCATAGGAAGACTTGTAGTAGTCAAATCAACGTTGGAGGAAATACTTGTCTATTGGAATTTACTTTCCTTTATTCCCGAAGGTATATTGAATTCCATTTGGAAAATGTTTTTAATTTTTTATGGTAGGGATGCCGGCAACACCGTTGAGTTCACTTAACTAAGTGGAAATGCATTTATTTGCCAAAAAATGGGGCAATTGGGATATCAAAGACACAACTTTATTCAAAAACTCCATGGTGGATCGGTCCTTATGGAAAGTCATGAGGAAGCAAAGCATAGAGAAGGACATCCTTATTGGAAAATACATCCCTTCTGGAAACATCATGGATTGGATTCGATATGGGAATAAGTCCATTACTAGTGTGTCTAACTAGTGGAAGGCGCTCATGCTATAATTTCTAGTGATTAAAAGATACATGGCTTGGAAATTTGGGAAATGGACTTCAGTGTGAATTGGGGTGGATGCCATAATGGGGTGCAATAGAGAATTTTTTTTGCCTGAAGAAATCGCCATCTTTCTCAGGGTTGTGGTTAAGTAACTTTGGAAAATCTGGTAGATGAGGCTTTCACATCTATGTTCCTCCAAGGATGGATGTATGTTGTTCAATTGGGATTTCTCATTCATTGGAAGCTAGTTCGGGATAAATATATCCAATTTATTTGCTATGGACATATTCGAATATTCAATAATGATGATGAGGTGGTATGGATTTATGACAAGGAGGGAGGGGGTTACTAGGCAANCTTTGGTAGAATATCGGTCTCCTCACATTTCACGATGGTGTAAGTTGCTCTAGAAAATGCATGCCCCCCCCCCCCCAAAAAAAAAAATGTTGTAAACATGTGGTTGGATTTAAATGGGATACTGCTTACTTGGGATGTTCTTCAACACAGTCAGTGGCATGACTCTAGAATTCGCTACCTGTGCAAGGAAGCATGGGAAAATTTATCTCATATCTTTATTCATTGCAATTTTATAGTGATTCTATGGAAATATGTATTGGAAACTCTAAATATTAATGGCTCGTAGGATGATATTTTTATTTTGGCATGTTTGCGGAGATGGTTCGCAAGTCGAGCCTCAAGAAAATATAACTCACTTCCAATGATTGTGAATTGGTGTATCTAGCATGCATGTAATGTTTCTTTTTTCAAACACACCAGGCTTTCGCAGGAGGTGGTGGTTAATAGTGTGATTAGCATGTATAAACAATATGCATGTTAGGTGGATCCTTCACATGTTATAGGCTTCCACAATGTATATATAGTAGAGAACGATTATAATGCTTACCTTGATGTGGCTTATCAAGGTGGTGAATCAATATGTGGCCTGGGGGTTATTATATTCCATTGAACTAATCAGTTTCTCTATTTTAAAAACAACACAGGTCTTGGAACGAATAATCAAGCGGAATTGTTGTCTTTATACTCTTTGTTGAGCATTGCAAAATGACATAATACATGAGATTTAAAGGTATATGGTGATTCTCAATTAGTTATATGATGGGTGAACAAAGATATCTAATTCCAAAATATCTTCTTGCAAAATTTGGCCACTCGTATTTAGGAAATTTCATATCATCTTGTTTAGGTTCAGTTTTAACTCATCCCTTAGGCTCAAAATATGGATGTCTATCACTTATCAAAGGAAGGACCCACCCTTCAACAATGTAATTTTCATTTATACGTATATGATGGGTGTGTGGTTCTTTCCTCGGATGGAGCACCCTCTGCTTTAAACATCCACTAAATATGGATGTTGCTGAGAAGTTTGATTTTTGAAGTTGTTAATATATGTTATGCTCTCGACAGTTTATTTTAAGAAGGGTTGAACCTTGTTATTGTCATTGATATCAAACATCGAAAAGGGGAACATGAAAGAAAGAAAATTGGATGCATGAACATTGAGCAAGAAGGATGCATAAGGAAATAGGATTAATGGACATGTTAAGGAGATGCATGTTAATTCTCGCATAAACAAACTCAATGAAGTTAGCATAAATATAACATGAAGATTCAATGCCAATTTGAAGAAATATATGATGAAAGCCAGTATATGAAATCTTGTTTAAAGCAAGTATATGAATGCTAGGTTGAAGAAATACATAAGAAGTGCATCCATCATGAAGAGGTACTTAAGGCATATATCCAAATCCTAAGTACACCCAATCATGGTTCTTCAAGGTAAAAGTCAAAAGAGTTGGATGGAAAAAGGTTCGGAGTGCGCAATAGGCGTGAGAATAAGATACAGTTAGACAAGTATGCTAGTTCCAGAAGTGTGAAAGACCCACAAGCAATGATACTTCAGGGGTGAAAACCTACATATAAATAAATTCCAAATTGTGCAAATGCCACTAAGACATGGGACACATACACAAGCGTCCATTAAAGGAGAAACACATATGCGCAAATACCACCAAGGTGTTGAACTGGAGTGTGAAAAAGTCCATGTGTTAAATCATGAGAAGATAGATGCTGACAAGAGATAGAATGAAGTGGTTACCTTAACCAATAAGTAAGGAAGTACATGCACCATAAATTCAAAGGAACCCCAACATGTGTACACACTCTTTGAACAAGAGTAGCTCTATAAATAGACATGAAGTGGTGGTGATAAAGGTGGATTGAATATGGATTTGATATGATTTTGTGAGTAAGAAAGCTTCGTATTTATGGTGATCAATGGCTCATTGAACCATAAAGAAGACATATAGAAAATATTTGAATGTGTAGAAGTATTGAGGAGGATCCGCAAAGATTGCACAGATAAGGAGAGTACTTAACACTGAGATATGCGACAGAAGTAAAAATGAAACATAACACTATTGACAACTAGATCTCAAAAGGTTGAAAAGCATAAAAAGGGTCTTTCAAAGATATTGTGAATTTTTTTTGTAAAAAGTTGCAGAAGTTGCATATTGAAGAAGATCACAGATAACTGCAGAAGCCGCAAACCAGGGAAGATTACAAATAGTTGCAAAAGATGTAGATAGCTTCCGAAGACATAGATCAAGATGAAAATAAGAGAAGATCACACATATCTGCAGAAGACAAATATTAGTTGTGGAGTGTTGAATGTGCAAAAGACACAAAGTAGAAAGAACAAAAGACACAGATCAATCTAAGTTGCATATTACTAAAGGTGCAAAAGACGCAGATATTGGAAAGCAAAAAAGACACAAACAAAATATAATACACATATTAGAGGGATCATAGAGGGTGATCAAAGAAGTCACAAATCACATATATTTAACATTACAGGCCGAAAGGACGCAGATCGTAGAAACTAAAAACAACTTCATTTTAGGGCGATTGGACGGGGCAACGAGAGGGAGTTGCAAATTCCTTCCAATCACTGCTGGTAAAACCAATGAGTTGGTTCTCATAGTCAAGTTGGTGCTTGCACAACAGAATTTGTATCCCAGTCAGGTCAGTTCCTGTTTCTGCAAGTTGGTGCTTGCGTAGTGGATATAAGTTCTTATAGGTTGGTGCTTGTAAACTACAAGTTAGTGCTTGTAAACTACAAGTTAGTGCTTGCATACTTGCCGGGTCAGTTCCTAAGTGAGTTGGTGCTCACACTATAAGAAAATATATGTTCATAAGTATTTTGAAAGGAGTCTTTACCTCACCTTTGAAATCTAATATATAAAGTGGACTAGGAAGTATGCTTGATAATAGTAGCAGTAAAGAATAAACTGTGGAATTTGATTGGAAAGGAGAATTGGTGAGTGGTCTGGAAGAGATAAAGAAGTCTAGAAATAAGAACAAATTGCTGAAGGAACACCATATATAGATTGAAGAATTGAACAAGGAAGAAAAGGCTTTGACAAAACAAATGAGTCAAAAGAAAGAGGAACTTGAGAAACAACTAAACTATGCATAAAATGAAGTAACATGATTGGATGAAAATAACTCTGTGCTTGAAGAAATGTTAGAAGAAACATATAGGAAGAATGAGTTGCTAACAAATTTTTTTACGGAAAAGATATGGAGATCCCAAACCTAAGTGAAGTAGAGGAACCGAGAAGTGAAAATCAATCTATGTGTAAGCAAAGCTTGTCCATCGATAACAAATTAGTTTGTGCAAATACGAATGAATGCAAAGTCTATCTCGATGCGAAAACGAAAGCTTAGTTCCACAACAACACCTTAGCCTTATACGAGATATTAAACAACCGGAGATCATCGACAGGAAAAACAAGGATTGGATTCAATCGAAAAGCATAAAATATTTGCGACATTGAAGGAATGACAGATGCAAACCAGATAAATTATAAAGATCAAGTTCATGACAAGTATGATAGGTTTTTCTCTTACTACACAAATAAAAGAAGAGTCAATATGATGAAGTGTTTTAGGTGCAATAGCCTTGGCCACATTGCAAAATATTGTCACACAATCAGATGATACACTTGTGATGGATTTGGACAAAAGGCTCAACATTGTCGAAAGGTTGCAACTAGTCCATAAAGAAACATCTTACACGATAGCATCAACTATATACGGACTAGGAAGGAAAGCAAGCAGGTGTAGTATCAAAATGGAAGCATGCACATGCAGACATTGATAAGGAAAACTACTCAAGAAGCAATGATCCAAGCATGCCTCACACAACAAGTAGATGTTGCACATATTTCTAATCTACAAGAGATTGAGTAAGATCCTTGAATTCAACACGATATTCATTAGGAATTCAAGGGGTATGTTAGTGAATTTTTGCAGTTAGAAAATGTTTGAAGTTGGTTGTTGCATCAATGTGATGTTGCAAAGAAAATGTGCATTTATTCAAATTATATGCAAGAATGTGTCGAATTACTCATACATGAAACAATGGAAAGAGAAAGTAAAATTAAGTGTTGTGGCTAAACACACACAAGGCTTGTGCAGATACATAAATGAAGTTTGTATTATATTCAAAATTGGTATTTACAAAATTACACGAGACCTCTGTTGCAGAAAACAATGTTGAAGTACAAAAATATAACATGTCAAATCCTAACGAGAAATCAAAGTACAAAGACGATGATAGGATCCAAATTGAAAAAAAATGGAAGAACAAATTCTATTCAGAGTCGCAGCTCAAGATCCATCTCCATGTCATGACTGGTTGGATACTGTGAAAATCAAAGCTCCAGATCCATCGAAGCTAGATTGATGAAATATATGGAGTGCAACAAAGGAAAAATCTGCAGAGTATAATATGATGCCTTGGCAGTGGATTGTTCATCCTGAATCAGGTTCAGGAGGTGACAAGGCTCTGTAGTTGTTACCACTCCAGGAAATTAACTCAGTAAGATTGGACAACACCTCAGTAGTGATTTGATTAACCTGTGATTTCTTGTACCATTGCATGAACTCAGACCCCTTCATCTGGGGCTACCAGACTCTCATGCCCACTCTTAGTCTTCCAAATTCCGCCTATTGTGATTGAATTTCCAAACGAAGATTGTCAATTGAGATATTGAATCTATGAGAAATTGAATACATGATGATAGAAGAAGAAAAATGAATGTGGAAATCAGAACAAGCTTGATGAGGAATAAACCAGGGTGATGAACAAGGAAATATATAGTTCATTTATAAAATCAGAAGGTGGTTTCCCTTGTGCACTAAAATGAATTGAGGAGACATTGATGATTAATGACATTCATTTCCACATGATTAGAATAGGGTTATGGATACACCAAAAGTTATTGCATGAGTTAATGAATTGAGGAAAGAAGACAAAAAGTGGAAATCCAATCCGTTGCTCTATATGACTGAAATGATGTTGCTCAAAAGGATCAAGTATGAAAATGTCATGTCAAGGTTTCTGCACAAGTTGTTCGTCACTTCATCTTGCTACCATGTTGGATGACGAATGGAAGTATATGTGAATTTAAGAAGGAATCCTTGGAGATCGTGGAAAGATATGCGAAGTCAGAATAATGCAATGAATATTGGTCGCAACACAGTAAATGCGATGAAAATAAAAGTTTGGATGCTAAAAATTGATTTGGAATACAATGCAAACTAGATACATATGGAACCCCATAGAGCACATTAAATATAATAAGAAGATGGCATTAAGAATTCCATAGAAATTGAAGAAACGTGAGTGTGACAGGAACAAGAGATCAAGATAAAAGAAAGCAACTACAAAGACAATATTGAATAAGTAGAGTGCAAGATGACCAAGCCCTGTGAAACAATTCCAACAAATGGAGGAGAATAAAAAATGAATACAGGGGGAGTATATGAAGCAAACATATTTATGGAAGTCTAGCGCAAAACTGAAGACATAAGAGAATCCGGAACTACACATTGAAGTCACCTCTTTTCCATTAATGCCAAAGGGGGAGAAAGATCATCAAGCATGCAATCAATGCATAAATGAAAAACAACATAAGATACGTGATATGTATAGTGCAAAAAGAGAGATCAGGAGGAAAGGCTCAAATGAAGAAATCCATTTAGTAATAGAAGATAATGCGCTGACAACAGATTGCATAGATGAGCAAAGGCTCAAACTGATAGTAGATTGCACAGATGAGCAATGATCAAACTAGAAAGAACAAAGGGGGAGTACCCACAAGGGGAGTATTGTAACTAGAAAAGATGAAGCACACACTTCATAATTATTGACATGCATATATTCATGAGGTATTAACATCAATTCCAAAGGGGATATTGTTGAACCTTGGTATTGTCATTGATGTCAAATCTTGAAAAGGGGCACGTGAAAGAAATAGCATTGGATGCATGGACATTGAACAAGAAGGATGCATAAGGAAAATAAGCTTGACGAATATGTTAAGGAGATGCATGTTCACTCTTGCATAAACAAGCTAAATGAAGTTAGCATAAATATAACATGAAGATTACGTGTCAGTTTGAAGAAATATATGATGAAATCCAGTATACGAAATCTTGTTTAAAGCAAGTATATGAATACCAGGTTGAAGAAATACATAAGAAGTACATCCAACATGAAGAGGTACTTAAGGTATATACACAAATCCTAAGTGTACCCAGTTGTCACAGAGAGAAATTCCTATGGCTTGGGGTACCACAACAGATAGTTTGAATCCAGAAATCAATCCTTTCCTATATGCAAGAGAAACCAAATATCTAACACTAAAGGATCTCAATTTGTACCTTATTCCAGACGGTTGATGTAGATCCCAGTTGAGCTTTCCAACTCCAGCTTGAATTGGTAAATTGCTTCCTCAACATTCAATAAACAAGACAAGCATGCTATATATAATCGTGTTAGACCTACTCTAGCATATATAATCAATAACATATAAGAATTTGAAATAATCTATGGATCAAATATTCATTCAAATACACATTATTGGACAGGAAAAGATATTTCTATTAATATAAAACAACGATTACAATAGAGACAACTTCTGTTGGAACGTCTGTGAATCAGAGAAACTGAGTCCCCCACTTGGGCCTCCACCACTTCAATCCTCCATCTCTCAATAGCAATCTCACAAGCAAAAGGAAAGCTTGGGAAGAACACAAAAGTGCTCCAAGGGACAAAGGGATGTAGACTCAAGTATAAGCTCCGACAACAATGGACTATAGTTCTCTTGCTCTCAATTCCTCATGCCTTCAATGTATCCAAAGGGTTCCTTATATAGCTCTTCAATGGGGTAATGAAAGGTCGAATCCGAGCGATCTCAAGGCATATGGAAGGCCAAGAGACAAGTGAGTCGGATCCACATCAAGAAAAACTCCAAAATAATTTGGCCTTTTGCACACATTCCAATGTACGCGGTTTTAGGGGTCAAACCCGTGTATATACGCGAGAAAGGGTTTAAAAGTCGCGTATGGCAATTTTTGCATGTTTTTAGGGATGATCTTGGAAACATCAAAAGTACAAAAATGGTCCATGGGGTCTAAGGAGTCTGCAGAGGGACAGGGAAGGCCATAAAAATGTGATTCACCATGTGTGGTAAAATCAGCTGTAACAGATGCCCCCTAATGTGTGAGGTCAGAGGGGTCATACGATGGCCGAAATACATTATAAGTCCATCCCAGAAGTGAAGTGATGAAGAACCCAGTGGAAGAACTAGCCATCCAATCAGTACAATACAATGATAATGCTCTGCATATAACTACAAGTAGGTACAACAGTCCCAACTACATTAGAGTACAATGGCCATGAATAGGCATGATACAATGTGACATGTGTGTTCATCGCCACGTACAATATAAATAGATCAGAATCTCCATGATGAAGATATACAAAGGATCATGATATCCATGAAGGCTAAAGATATGTAATGGATCAAGATCTCCATAATGGCTGGAAATGTCTGACATATACTGGAATCAAGTCACGAGAGCTTAAATCTCATGAACACTGGCACGATCAAGGAGGTAGCATATAAGAGATGCCACCAATCAGGAAGGTCTTCTACACAAACTACTACGAGTACATGTCCTACTATGTGAATAGAGGTGTCGAGGTCGAACATAGTAGTCCATCGTCTGATTACCGGTCATTGATGTATACCGTTAACAGACACGAGATCACCCACCAATAATGAAAATGGGAATCAAGGTACTAGAGTGCAAACTAACAAGTGTGAATAAATGTGTTAAGGTCGAACACTTGAGAGAATCCATCGATCAGGGGACATTGATGTATTCCCAAAAACTGTCAATGGCGAGAGAACCTGCCACTGATGACTGCAAGTCTCAAGGCACTCAAACATGACTCTAGATTCTTATCCCAGAATACATGATCTGAAGTCGATGGGATGAAATCCGCTGGAAGGAGGGCATTAAGGCATCCCCCATCATCCAACATGAGGTACTCAACAAGGCTGTATAATGTGGAAGGACTTGATCATAAGATGCACGAACCAATAACTGTATCGGGAATGACCAACATGCAAAGTCAAGATAACTGAGGAATGGACAACTCAGGTTCCAACTTCCTTCGAACAAGAGCATAAAGGCGAATGGTGACTGAATGTAGGTAGCATAGACTCGATATGCAAAATTGGGACATCTTTGCGACATAGGAGGCATCGACAGAGGCTCCATAGGGACCGAAAGCTTAAACAATCGGTGGAGATAAACTCAGGTAAACGAGTACAACTCCTAAAGTCAAACTATTAACCCAACCAACGGATGTGATATACAGTGCTCTGTTCGAAGGAGACACAACTCGACTGCTGCCAAAGATAACATCTTTTCTTGTCCGGATTTTTGGTTTTTTCATTTTTTTTTGGACTTTTTCAAATATTTGAAAAGCTTGAAAAAGAATAAAATCGCTTTAAAGTTACAGAATAGGAGGAGACGAGTGTCAAATGGGAAAAAAAACTAGTTCCAAGCAATGGAACATACCTATGCTCAATGCAAGGACACATGTGTAGGATAGCGACACTTAGGGGAAAGTCCCCTCCCGGTAAAAATAGGGAATCAAGCTGCAAAGGATATATAAAATGGCTCTGCGTGGCTAGACATGAGACAAGCTCGGCTATATGGCTGATACTCAAATTCAGGGAAGCCGACATAAGGCTCAATGAGGCAGGCAAAGCTCATGATAATGCAATTACAACTTGACATAAGGGAGTCCTGGGGAAACATGCCAGCAAAAGATCAAGAGGAGTATGAGGCTCTTGCGAAATGTCTTGGCAATACTATACAACGGACTCCCACATCCTAAAAGACAAACTGTCGGCATGGGAACCAAATGCAAACAAGGAGCTAACTAGGGTACCCATGTAAGGTCAAGCTTTACCATTCACATCATGTCACTTCTAAAACAACAAGAAGGTTCTGTGACAAGATAGAATGGGTTCGTACCTAATGTTATAATGGAATGGTCATAAGGTCATGCAAAATGAAAATGGAGGTGAAACCTAACCTATATGCCAGTTTAAACATCATACCTAAAATTGGCATGAACAGGTTAAAACAACAGTCGAAAAGGATGCTCAAAACGGTCTCCTACATCATATATTAGTAAAAAACGGTCCAAAAGGGTCAGAAATGGTCCAAAACTATAGAAAGGGGGTAAAAATTTTCAAAAATTTGGAAAATTTCTATAAATAGTAAAAAATTCAAAACATTATATAACATTTGAAATTTTAACCCAATTGAGCTCAGAACTTCAAACGTGAATTCCAGGAGATCCAGCTGGCGGAATCCGACACCGTTTTTTCTAGGTAACTTCCCATGCCCTGCTCTTTCATTTACATGTAAAATTTTCAATTTTCCATGGTCCAATTTGATTTCTAGGCCATCCTAAATTATGCACCTCGGCCCACGCAGAAATCGAGGATTTTTCCGCATACAGGGTTGGCTATACGCGGAAAAATGCCCCAAATTCACGTACATACACGGTTGTTTAGCAAATAGTCATGTATGCGACTGCGTTCAAGTTTTTTTAAGACATTTAATGACCCAAACTTGAATTAAATGTGCAGGATGGTTCTAGAATGGAGGTAACGAGAGAACGGGGATGTAGAAGAAGCAGTACGAGGCGATCTAATGGCACAATAGGATCTTCGTGCATGCGGGCTCTACAAGTTTTGGTGTCTTGGTGGCTTAAGGGCCAAACCAAGACTGCTGCAGATGCTAGTATACTATTGGGATCTTGACTCAGAGTCATTCCAGATCGACGAGATGTCCCTAACCATAGAGGTGGAGGACATATACTTCATTACTGGATTGTCCCGACGGGGGGAAGTGGTGAACCTACATTCTCGCGGGCCCGGAGGTGGCCTCACCATAGATGAGTACATAGCAGTGTATTGTTTTTGGGACACGGAGAAGGTCGGGAGTCATATCCCAACTAACTCCATACAAGTGCTAGGCCTAAAGGCCATACTACTGACACTCGGCAGGATAGCAGGGCTAGCCTCACTCCACCAGGCCTCGCGACCCCTAATGTTCTATGCAGTGGAGTGCATGAAACCCACAGTTTACGATTGGAGCACTGCACTATTGAGCAACATGAAGCACCAGATTAGCGAATGCAAGATGGGCAAGGTACGAAACTTCAGTTTCAGCAGTATACTGAGCACATTTTTATTTGAGCATGTTCTGGGATTGAGCCCTAGAGTTGACATTCCTCTTCACGGGGTTCGAGATCCGGCCCAACAACGTTGGGCAAATGCGATGCACAGAATAGGTGGAGGTAGGGTGTCCAACCCCTATCCAGCTGATTTCTTTCCATGGTGGTGGCGGCAGATAGTTGCCATCGATGATTACCCCTATGCGGGGATAGATTTTCGGGGAGATCTCGACATGCCTCTACCACCGGGATCAGCATATGGTGACATTGGTAATGAATCCAAACCCTCTTTTTAAGTTTTGTGAATTATTTAATTTTTTTGTGTTTTTGATATATATAGACTCAAAAAGACATGTTTTTGCGTGACAACACATAGTGACATCCTGTCATATGTATGTAGATGTAGTACCACGACGACCTGAAGGCTTCCCTTGTCATAGACAGAGGGGAAGAGGAGATGACATTATGGGTGTGGATGTGGAGCGAACGCTCCAAAGCATTTATACCAACTTCGTGTGGCTGACACATAGGGTACCCATGGCGTAGGTCGAGGACCTACCTGAGGCCATGCAACATTAGGTGGTGGGTGTGCCACAAGCATGGGTGCGGTTGTTTTGACAGCTATCTAGAACCGTGGTGACATTCCACGATCAGAACCCCCCTCCTCCTCCCCAGGCTTAGATACCTGGGAGTGATACATTTTGTACTACCGTGTATTTATATTTTGGTGGCTCGGAAGCCTCATTTTTGTATTATGACACTTATGTATTATCACATTTTGGATGTTTAATGAATTTTTTTTATGATGATCGGTTTATTTATTTACATGTGTAAAAATGTATCTTTGTGATGAGTTTATTGTCTATGAAACAAATGCCAATCTAACACACAATTAGCATATGAGTCAGCAACTTGATTATAAATTATTGGAACGTGTATGTATGTTATATTGTCAAATTGTCGTTCTAACAATCTCACACGTAAGAATCTTCGTAATATTGTTGGATCCCTAACATGATACAAGCCATTAAGATATGACACTACTAACTCTAAATCAAGACGTACCTCAAGAGATAGAACACCATGTGAAATGGCATCTCGTAGAAGCTTGATAACGGCACTATATTTAGCAACATTGTTTGAAGAGGGTTGTAAACATACGCCTCCTGAAGACAATACCTGACCTGTTGGAGTATAAATCACCCAAGCAGCAGAGGCTGAGTGTTGAGTGTGGCGGCTAGCACCATCCATGAATCCTATATAGATGGAAGACTCCATTGACATCTGCCATAAGAAACGGAAACTAATCAACAAACCCGATCACCATAAGAAAAACCTAACTATGCAAAATATTGTACAATAATATACAATAGTCAGCCCTGGCTGAGAATCATGCATAGTAATTTTTAAGATAGAGCCCATTTCTAGGCTCCGCCAAGGCTGTCCCCTCGTAATCTACTAACTCATACACGCCCTTCTCTAACACACATTTAACAACATAAGGACCATGCCACATGGGGTTAAAATTTCCTGCCCCCAAGGGTTCTTTAGCTTGATCCCACAAAAGGAACAAATCTCCTTCACTAAACTTCCTTGGATGGACATATTTATCATATTGGACCTTAACGCAACGCTTATTCACTTCTAGAGCCACTAAAGCATCTCGGCACTGCTCTAAATGGACCAAATGTTCCTCCAATGGGGAAGTGTCTAGTAAGAGCTCTATGGCTAGCTTCAAAGAAGGCATTTTGCACTCAACCGACAATATAGACTCCACTCCATGTACAAGCTGATATAGAGAAAAACCAGTGGCAGTCTTAACCACGGTCCTATAAGCCCACAAAGCATGATATATCATGATATGCCAATTGGTCTTGCTTTGTGCGATGGTTTGTTGGAGAATGGACTTGAGTGATTTGTTCACTGCTTCAACCTGTCCATTTTCTTGAGGGTAATAAGAAGAAGAATGCTCCTGCTTATACCCTAACTTTCCAACTCTTCCATCATCCGATTCTAAAAGTGCCTACCATGGTCAGTGACAAGCTCTTTCGGAATACCGAATCGAGTAATGATCTGGTTGAATACGAAATGTGCGGCTATCTCATCGTCAGATTTAACCGTGGGCATAGCCTCAACCCATTTCATGAAATAGTCAACAACCACGATAATATGATGATGCCCCCCAGCTAAAGCTGGGTTGCAATCCATGAAATCAAGCCCCCTCTTAGTGAAGGGACCGGCGGTGATAATTGGATGTAACGGGGCAGAATGTGAGCGCATATTGCGTGCAAACACCTGGAAAGGGTGGCACTTCTTGATCGCATTAACACAATCTTTAAAGATCGACGGCCAGAAATAACCCGCTCTTAAGATTTTTTGGGTTGTAGAAAGCCCAGATAAATGACCACCACACGCCCCTTCGTGGCAATCATTCAACACAAGCTTAGCCTCCTCATGAGTTAAACAACAACATAAAATGGAATCTACCCCACGGAAGTACAATGTATTATCCACTATAAGGTAATTCTTGGATACGTGACGTAACCGTCGTCGTTCATCCCGTGAAAGGTGGGTAGGGACCTTCAATGTTTGTAAATATATGATAATATCCCCATACCATGGATCCAAAGTTGAGATCAGGAAAATGTGCTCATCAAAAAATGTATCTTCACAAACTTCGTCCTCCTCGCTTGGGAAATCAGATATAAGCTCTGCAAAAATCAACGATTTCTTTGATTTTTCCGAAACAAACTCGAGATTGAATTCTTGCAAGATGACAATACACTTATTATATTTTCCCCCTATCATCCTTCTAGTGAGTACGAACTAAAATGGATTGACATGGGCTACCACCAAGGTCTGGCGAAGGAGGATATAGTGTCTCAATCTTTGAACCGCATGAACAGTAGCTAAGGCAAGTTTCTGCACATGGGAATAATGGATCTCCGCATCTATAAGGTTTCGGCTCAAATAATATATGACATGTTCTTGGAGCTCCTCATCCTCTTGAACCAAAACCATACCAATCGTCTCCATGGACGTGGCCACATAAAGTAGAAATTCATGGCTATAGTCAGGTAGACTAATCACCGGGGCCGATACTAAGGCTCGTTTAACCACATCAAAGGACTCCCGGGCTCGCTCATCCCAGCAAAAGGTAGTGTCCTTATTTAAAAGACGCATAAAGCCTTTAGTCAAATTGGCAAAGTTAATGACGAATCTCCGCAAGAAATTTGCCATGCCTTGCAAACAATGAAGATGTCTAATATTTTTCGGGGGAGACAATTGAAGTATTGCCTCAACCTTCAAAGGGTCGACTCTTATACCCTCCTTGGAGACAATGAACCCTAATAAGTGACCAGACTTCACACAAAAGATGCATTTATGAGGATTTAACCTCACCAAGTAATGGCGGCACCTTTCGAACACTAATCTAAAATGTTAGGAATGACACATCCTCTGACGAGAATGAGCAGCGAGGTCATCCAAAAAGACTTCAATAATCGATTTGAGATCATGGAAAATCAAGGTCATAGCCTGCTGAAAAGTGGCTTTGGTGTTTTTAAGGCCGAAAGGCATTTTTCGATATGCAAAGGTACCTCGAAGACAAATAAAGGCAGTCTTATGTTGGTCCTCAAGTTTGATTTGTATCTAATTGTATCTGTAAAAGTCGTCTATAAAGGAAAATACCTCGCTTCCCGCACACTCATCCAAAATTTGATCAGTAAATGGTGTGGGAAAATTATCCTTAGGACATGCACGATTCAAGTCACGGATATCAGTGCATATACGGATCGTTCCCTACTTCTTATCAACCAGAACGGGGTTTGAAACCCACTCCGTCAAGGGAACGAGATAGATAAAACTGACATTCTACAGCTTTTCTATCTCAGCCTTAATCGCGGGTGCTTTCCGAGGATTCACCGCACACAAGCGTTGTCGAACAAGCTTAGCAGTGGGATAAGTTTTAATTTCATGCTCAATAATGCGAGGGTCGATACCTGGCATTTCCTCGTATGACCAAGCAAACACATCACAAAATTCTTTGAACAACTCGGTATACTCTTGAATCTCAGCATGGGAACATTCTGCCCCAATATAAACATTCTCAATATTGCCAGGATCGCGAGAGATATTGATAGGGATGGTAGGAGATATATTCGCCATGTTTCCATCAGCCATCAGACCAGGAGAGCTTAATGGAACCACGGGACTACCAATTCTCTCACTAAGAATCTCCCTAAAGTATTCACACTCCAAACGGTCAAGCTTGGGAAGAAAGTAAGATCTATGATGCAACTCTTCCCAAGGTGGCTCAACTCTAGACATAGCCTCAATAATAGATTCATCTGATGGAAAAACACTATCAAGGCAGTCATGTGTGTGAGAAGACTCAACTTCCCATGTAGGGAGCACATATGGGTCCTCCTCCTCCATCCGCGAAGAGGAAGGACTAGGCTCTGCAACACATTCAAGATTAGCTTGATATGCTATCATTGCTGCAGGCAACGGCACGTCCGTTCCGATAGGCTCACACGAAGGACTCGGTGTAGGAAGAATCCAAGGATCTTCAATATGAGTGGTGCAAAAAGACACCGAACGCAATGACGACGAAGCCTCATCGGAACTAGACCCGATCATAAGAACAGGTGCAGGACAACTGAAGGATCCCATAAGGGATGGGTACATGCTAACACCCATACTCCCAGTTGTCAGCTGAGAGTCCGTGACAATCAGGACAGAAGCTCCCAAAGATGCGGTAACACATGGATTTTTGAATGACATTTGATCAATCGTAACTATCTTCCCATTAAATGGAAAGCATACAACTCGAAATAGAGAAGAAACTATGGCTTGCATACTGTACATCCAATTCCTACCCAGTAACAGATTGTAGTCAAGGGGCGCATCAACCACCTCGACCTCAATCGCGATGGTCTTCCCTACCAAACGGACCTTAAGAGAAGGAAGAATGTTGTGCGGCCGAAACAATCTGCCATCAAAAGCAGTCAACATGGTAGCATATTTAGATAACTCGAAAAAAACCCAAACCCTTCCAACACGCCAAAGACATCACGAAAGCAGCAGCGCCTTTGTTAATCACAGTGCGTTTGATGGTCATGTTAAGACATTCGAAATGAATCAAGAGAGACACATAGTAAGGCAAGCGAGGTTGTAGTCCCGCAATTTAAAATTTGATGATAGAGGAAGAGTGCTCATCGTTAACACCAAGAGCAGAAAGAAAAGCTTTCCTTTTCGAAGGACAACTCTGAAGTACTTCGAGTGCAGACATCCCACAAAGAGTGTGGCCCAAATCCTCAACAACAGAATAGTTATGGGCGACTTGGGCATTAGGATTGTGCCCTGAACGCTTAAGGAATTCCTTAGGAATACGAGGTGCAACTTCAGGTTTATCCACAGGGTTTTCAATACACAAAGGACTCCTGGGTGGAGCAGGTTCCTTTCCAAGGTCTGGTTGTGATGAACCATAGTCCTTCGCACGTGTCACAAACTGAGCAGCATGCACCATGTTGATGCAACCATGACCACTACAAGCTTCCGACGGATCTTGATCCCCACCAGACTGATCATGGGTCCTCGAGTTCATATTTTGATTATGAGGTAAAGGGTTAGTCAGCACAGCTGGGCCCTGCGCTATGAACCTCGAGGCTTCTTCTATCCAAGGGCACAAGTGAGTGAGGTGATCATCCTTACACAACTTGCAAGGAAACTTAACTTTACGTTTAGGCTGCTTGTCCCCCCCAGCATTTCGGGTGTTTTTGTCATTAGAATTGGTATTTTCATTCCTATTCCCACCCTTACGATTGTTTTTATCCTTCTTCTTATGCCTTCTGAGTTATTGGTTACCCTTCTGGTCTGACGATTGCATTGAAAGCACATTCGCCGTTTGGGTGGGTTGAGACGAAGCCGTGGCTTGTCCCGAGGTAGATTGGTTGATAGACAATTGAATCACCTGTTTCACAACCGAATCTGCAGGTTTGGTACTCGTACAACCAACAATGCCATCGGCATGTGGTCCAGGTTTGATCTTAGGGTCGAAACTAGAACGCAGAGCGTTAGGAATGATCTCATATAACAAACTGGATTGAGCATAAATCAAATCCAATTTCCGCTCCCTAAAAATGGCTTGTTCCTCGTTCTGAACTCCGAATGTAGAAACATCCTTCGCTATATAAAGTAGTAACGATTTAAGGAACCATTCAAGGAGAAACTCTGACGGTATGAAGGCTTTAATCAATCTCTTCCGTCTATGCCACTCTTGGATATGGTCTGAGATATGTGTGGATTTATCTTTCCGAAATGTCAACAAGAGTTCCGCACCAACGTCGTAACGCACTGGTAGTTGGAAGTGGTTGAGAAAATTCATAGCTAGGTCATCGAACAAAACGAATGCCCCCCTAGGTAACTCTATGTACCATTTCATTGCAGGCCCTGTAAGGGTGCGTTGAAATAGCCTTAAACGGATCGAATCTTCGTGTAAGGAATTAGAAGAGCACCAAAGGTGAAATGTAGTAACATGTTCACTAGGATCTTCTCCTGGTTTGCCCTCGAATTTGGGAATGTCTGAGGGAAGCTTATTAGGGACAGCCGTCCAAGCCGAGTCATGAGAGACTGGATCGTTCGTTAGTCTAAGTCAGGCAAATTTAACATTGTGAGGAAAGGGAGTCTAGGTTGAGCAGGTCGATGAGATGCTCCCTGATAATTTTGTTTCACATAGGACTGATGACCATAAACACCATGGCCATGGCCATAGTATCCTCCTCCCGTTTGACCCATGTAGGGTGGCATGGAAGCACCATAATGTGGCATACCTTGACTATTTGGGGCTAAAAATCCATAATTGGGGGAGTAAGTGGGTTGTTGATACTTGTACCCATAAGGTGAATAACTTTGTGCATACTGCGATCCATAATATGGTCCATAAGAAGTCCCATGAGAAACTCCATAGGTAGGAATAGACATTCCGGAAGTAGGAATATGACCTCCAAAAGTAGGAATACGACCTCCCGAGACAACATGAGGTACTTGAATCTGAGACACAACTACATGAGTAGCAATAGTACACACATGACTCATAGCTACATTCCGGCCCGAAGGAACACATGAATGATGGGGAGGAATAGCATTCGAAGAACTAGGAATATAGGACGAAGGGACATGTGAAACTATGTAAGTGGTATTCCCTATAGTCACTCATCCTGGTTCTGGTATCCAAATAGGACTACTAACACCAGGTCTAGGACGAACGTGAGATATAGCCTCCACCGCTGGGATGGAGGGTGCAATGTGACTCGTGCTCCCAAATCTCTCCGCATGGAAAGGAATGGGAATGCCCCCAGGCATAGTGCTAGGATCAAATTCCGACTCGGCATGATGTGTCGGATCGTGTGCAGGAATACCAGACATGCCATAACTAACATAACTAGTGCTCGCAGGTTCATGATGAGTCTCGTCGCATGACATCCAATACCGACGACTTGTGAATGATGGATCATACCTAGAGTGTGTAGGTATATCATGTGAAGGATCAAACCTAGAGTGTGTAGGTATATCAGGTGAAGGATCATATACAGGAATAGGATCTTCTTCCCCAACCTCCTGAGGTGGAGAAGACAACTCAGGAATTTCATCTTCATGATCTCCCATCGTGTGTGAATCAATGTGAGAAGTAGTCCGCTTGGACTGTCTATTTCTCTCTCCCAAAGGAGGAGGAGATGTAGAAGGCGAAAGTCCTGTAAACGACGAGAATGGAAAGGTGCCGCACACGAATCCACAATGACTCAAAAAATGAAAAAGACTCTCTAATTACGCAAACCCTAAGCAAGCTAGCGTGCACAAAGCATACACCAATATAATCTAAATCCAATCACAAGCAAACAAGGGTAGGATATGTGAGCTCCAGAATGAAGCATGTATGTCTCTCCTAGGAGAGGCTTGAGACTCCCATACACAACAAGCGGAGGTTTGTAACCAATTATTGTGGCCCTCAACTTCAACGCATATAGAGACTGTGCTGTCCGACCCCAACCTGGTCGAGACACCTACAGAATAACCCCTACAAAGTACCCCCTCGATAACCTAGGTAAGGCCACTAAGGTCACCTCAATATAATCAATGCTTAGGCGGACAGTTGTAGGCGGGATTAACTGTATGGGCAGGGTACCAAAGCCCGAAACTCTTGAAAGAGCCCCCAGATATGAATACAATCTTGGAAATATCTTCGGTGCTACTCAGTTATGACTAGGGGTCACCCAATCAATAACCGCTCACACTGCCTCGTGCTTAACTCCCTTGTAAGAGGAGGATCCTGAGAAACACTAATTATACCAAGGAATTTCACACTCTCACCTGGACAAACACACACATGTTGTTGTTTAGTGGTCTTGGATAATTTTCTCACAATGAACTATTCCAAGACCCTAAAACCTAATCTTGTTGGTGTACCCTATCAAAGAAAATAGTGTAATCCATTTTAATTAAGCGTTGATTTTATTTGGCTTTATTACTCAAAAAAGGTAGATGACCGTGCAACCAATGGTGTTATGACGCAACATGAAGTAAAATGCACATCTAACAATCAATGCAAATGCGTTGTGTCGAATGAAAAACAGAACATGCTACTACGTGAAATGCAAAATTTTCTTCAAATGACAAACACAATCATTCCTATATGAAAGCCTGACTAATACTTCTCTAAGCAAACCTAGTGCAAATACCATGCAAAGTGCAAAGTGCAATGCATAATGATGCAAAGAAGCAAATATTTTTGGATTTTTTGAATAAAAATGAGATAGCAAAGCAAAAGAATGATTCTACCACCCCCAGACTCTGCAAGCACAATCAAATAGCACTCACGCAAAGTACTAAGGTAAAAGAAATCTAATGCACTAATCCCAAAACAAAAATTGAAAATGCAATGACAAGAACATTCTTAAAAAAAAAAAATTACCCTAAAAAAGGTGTCTCTGGTTAGAAACAGACTCTAGCAGTATCAAATGAGACTTAGAAATCATCAAAATTTACCTAGCAACAATCAATCTTCCTCTAAAAGGAAAAACTCAGGGCATATGCCACTGTATGCAGAAAAATTACGTATGTACGTGGATATAGTAGTCAAAACCGTGTGTATACGCGACTGTGAGTTAAAAACTCGCGTACAGGAGGAAAAATGTATAAAAATGAAGGAAAACAGATAAGATGAGACAAAATTCACACCAATCAGACACTACCAGGCAAGCATGCCCCCAGACCCGACTCAGAAACAGAGAAATCAGAGCAATTCAAGAACATTGAATGCCTATAAAAACCCCCAAAGGACAATTACTAGGAAATTCCCTACGGAGTCGCCAATTCTGCTACGGAGAGAAATTCCTATGGCTTGGGGTACCACAACAAACAGTTTGACTCCAAAAATCAATCCTTTCCTATATGCAAGAGAACCAAATATCTAACACTAAAGGATCTCGATTCATACCTTATTTCGGACGGTTGATGTAGATCCCCGTTGAGCTTTCCAACTCCAGCTTGAATTGGTAAATTGCTTCCTCAACATTCAATAAACAAGACAAGCATGCTATATATAATCGTGTTAGACCTAGTCTAGCATATATAATCAATAACATACAATCATTTGAAATCATCTATGGATCAAATATTCATTCAAATACACATTATTAGACAATAAAAGATATTTCTATTAATATAAAATAGAGATTACAATAGAGACAACCTCTATCAGCACGTCTACGAATCGGAGAAACTGAGTCCTCCACTTGGGCCTCCACCACTTCAATCCTCCAACTCTCGATAGCAAGCTCACAAGCAAAAGACAAGCTTGGGAAGAACACAAAAGTTCTCCAAGGGGCAAAGGGATGCAGACTCAAGTATAAGCTTCGACAACAATGGACTATAGTTCTCTTGCTCTCAATTCCTCATGCCTTCAATGTATCCAAAGGGTTCCTTATATAGCTCTTCAATGGGGTAATGAAAGGTCGAATCCGAGTGATCTCAAGGCATATGGAAGGCCAGGAGACAAGTGAGTCAGATCCACATCAAGGAAAACTCCAAAAGAATTTGGCCTTTTGCACACATCCCGATGTACGCGGTTTTAGGGGTCAAATTTGCGTATATACGCAAGAAAGGGTTTAAAAGTCGTGTATGGCAATTTTTGCATGTTTTTAGGGATGATCTTGGAAACATCAAAAGTACAAAAATGGTCCATGGGGTCTAAGGAATCTGCAGAGGGATAGGGAAGGCCAAAAAATGTGATTCACCATGTGTGGTAAAATAAGCTGTAACACCAGTCATGGTTCTTCAAGGTAAAATTCAAAAGAGTTGGCTGGACAAAGGTTTGGGAGTGCGCAACAAGTGTGATCATAAGATACGATTAAAAAATTATGTTAGTTCCAGAAGTGTGCAAGACCCGCAAGTGATGATACTTCAAGGGTGAAAAACCACATATAAATAAATGCCAAAGTGCGCAAATCCCACTAAGAAATGGGACACATATACATAAGAGTCCACTAAAGCACAAACACTTATGCACAAATACCATGAAGGTGTTGAACTAGAGTGCACAAAAATCCACATATTAAATGATGAGAAGATAAACATCGACGAGAGATAGAATGAAGTGGTTAGCTTAACCAAGAAGTAAGGACCTATGGGAATCATCAATTCAAAGGAACGCCAACATGTGGACACACTCTTTGAGCAAGAGTAGTATAAATAGACATGAAGTGCTTGTGATAAAATAAGTTGCAGACGAATTTGATATGATTTTTTGAGTAAGAAAGCTTCATATTTTGGGGGATTAATGGCTCGTTGAACAAAAACGAAGACACACAACAAAAAGTCTAATGCACAAAAGTATTGAGTAGGATCCACAAAACTGGCATAAACAAGGAGAGTGCTTAGCACTAAGATATGTGACGGAAGTAATAAGGCAATATAACATTCTTGAATCGCAGATCTCAAAAGGTTGAAAATCATAAAAGGGTCTTCCATAGATATTGTGAAGTTTTGTTGCAGAAAGTTGCAGAAGATGCAAATAAGAGAAGATCACAGATAACTGTAGAAGCCGCAAACCAGAGAAAATCACAAGTAGCTGCAGAAGACGCAGATCAGTTGTAGATTTTTGAATGTGCAAAAGACATAGAAATAGAAAGAACAAAAGACACAGATCAATGTAAGTTGCAAATTTCCGAAGGTGCCTAAGATTCATGTCTTGGAAAGTGAAAAATACGTAGATATTGGAAAGTGCAAAAGACGTAGATATTGAAAAGTACAAAAGACATGGATATTGGAAAGTGAAAAAGATGCAGACATAATAGAAGACATAGATCAAAGGGATCATAGAGGGTGATCAAAGATGTTACAAATCATAGATATTGGACATTGCTAGACGAAAGGATGAATATTGCATAAACTGAATAGAACTTCGTGTCAGGGCAGTTGGACGAGGCAAGGAGAGGAATTTGAAGCTTCCTTCCTATCAGTGCTAGTAAAACTAGTGAGTCGATCCTCATAGTTAGGTTGGTGCTTACACAATTGAATTTGTATCCTAGTTAGGTCAGCGCCTGTTTCTGCAAGTTGGTGCTTGCACAGTGGATATAAGTTCTTACAGGATGGTGCTTGTAAACTACAATTCAGTGCTTGTAAACTGCAAGTTGGTTCATGGATACTTTTTTGGTCAGTTCCTGAGTGAGTTGGTGCGCACACTCGGAGATTGGTGTCTCCTATTATAGTCAAAAATTTATTTATATGTGTGTGTGTGTGTGTTATATTGGTTGATTGAAATTGAACTGAAATAAATTTTGAAGAGCAAAATTGTTAAATCTGTAGTTTATACTAATTCACCCCTCTCTCAGTATAAATAATAATTCCAACAAGAAGTTTACTAGTCTCTTTGTAATCCTTATAGGCTTTGGGATGAAATTCTATTTTTGATAAAGAAGTGGAAATGCTAGTGCTATAAGCACCTTTGGGATGTACTTGGTTTTATACTCAAAATAAAGTACAAATAATAATAATAATAATAATAATAATAATTATTGCGGGAAAAAAGTATGAGTTGAAATTACAATATAATCATAGCAATAAAGATAAACAAAATAGCAAAGTATTTGCTAAGTAGTATAAAGTAGAAAAAACCATTGAAAACATAACAATGAAAATAGCGATGTAAATAAAGTTATGTTTTTTGAACCGTCGCTTGAAGGATTGTATTTTTTGGGCTTGTTCTAGAGTTATTAATTAGTGTTTTTCATTGAGATTGGTCTAGTTTTCCTTTTGATCATAAGGCGAGTTGGGGCACTATGGGTTTTGCATCACCTATAAAATCCATTTTTATGATTGGAGCTGCAAGCAATCTAGACTAGTACAATGGTTCCCAAGACTCCCATCAATTTGTTATGAAGTTGTACATTGACATAATGACCCACTCATGATATTGGCTTTCCAAAATTGTGATCATTTATGTAATTAGTTTCATGTGGGATCCATTATAGGTTATTTTGTTAGGAGGGTGGATCAAAGTGGTGTGGGAGATACAACTGTTTGGCACTGCACCTATACCCATAGTCTAACCAATGGTTTATTCCTCTTTCAATTTAAGACCCAACCCATGTGATGGAAATGTTGCTTCAAGGTTCAAGCTTATGTCTGTAAGAATATCCTTGCTAGTTTTTCGTCTTGGTCTCATGAGTTTTTAGTTGATAAATCATCTCACTTTCGTTTCCCAACCACCCCATACAATTTTGGGAAGCCATAGAGTGTATCTCTTCCCCTGTAGGGAGTTCCATATGTCATGCACCTAGACCCTAGCACCAAGTTTGCAATAAGGTTAAAACCTTTACATAAACCTTAAGGAATTCATACTCATATAGCTAAGGGATAGGGTTTTACAATAACTAATTTGATATGTTGATCCTTATGCCTTCTTTCAATGTCAAATCCAAGGCCATTATATGTGTGATTTCTCACTCATGTCTCAGGTTGATCTTGTAATGAATTAAATCTTCCCACACAGTGTTTCAAAATGGATCACTATATAATTTATCGTATGTTTTGGTACTTTCTAAGTGGAAAATTAGGGTCATGGATTTGTAGGACCGTTTTAAGCACATATCATATTTTGCTTTTTTGACTCATGAGATTTCTAGAGATGATTTTGAGGACCAAATGAACATTTTTGGAGTCAAATATTTCTAAACAAAGTTCCTAACTCTCTAACACATTTCTACTCATCAAGATATTTCTAATGGTCCAAAGATCACCTTAATCAAAGTTTGTGTGAGGAAGTTATGCCGCCTACAAATTGTATTATGCTTTGACCACCACAATGCCAACCTGATGCCACATCAACTTCAATTACTCTCATGTGTGGAGCTAGTCACATGAAAGCTTTCAGGAATATTATGAAGCATCTAAAACCCTAACCCTAATCCTAAATAGCTATGAAGAAAGGCTAGATACTAAGTTACAAGGAAAGGAAGGGGTTAAATTCCTATTGTATTGATTTATTAGTCTATAGATGAGAGGAGGAAACGAGTAAGACATTATGAACATAGTATAGGATGTAGAAGACTTTGTAGCAACCATTCAAGCCACAATCCCCACTGCAACATCATAGTGAGCTGGTCTTTCTTTATATTTTCATTTTATATATGAAAAGAAAATAATGATGGCCTTTTTTTGAGCTTGATATAAAGTCTATATCCCAACCCCAAATCATCAACATAACTTTTGAAAAGTTTGGTTGTGTAGGAATAATTTCATAAAAAGGTCCCAACCCAAAATCATTAACAAAAATATGAAAAGTTCAGAAAAATTTCATAAGAGGGATAAAAATAATCTACTGGAATCTTGATAGAGATTCGATGTCGAAGTAAAACTCATTCCACTTCCAATGGAGGGAAACCAATGTAGTTGATGATCCAACCATCTTGGCAGGCCACCATTGTATGTCTTTCAATTTCCTATAAAGATCAAGATACCCAACCAGCAAGATCAAGATCAGGCCACCAATGTATGTGCTTTTTCTAAGGATTGTGTGTTGTAATTGATGTAAAACAATTACCCAACCAGCATTAACAAAGCTACGTTGTAGGGGATACCTGCCACGTAGACTTCAATAAAAATTCAAAGCTTTTAGTTGGAAAAAAGTGTCTTTAATAAAAAGAAATTTAAGCTGGCAAAAAGTTTGTCTCATTCTGCTAGACATTGTTAGATGTTGTTGTCTATGAATGGATCTGATTCTGTGATTTGTGCCGAGCATTCTATGAATCTACCAAAGAAAAAAAGACTCAATAAAGTTGTGTCGAAAACTTAGTCACTAAGAAAGGTTTTATTTCTCCCTTCATTGCTCGTGCCATCAGCATATCACCTTATCATTTTGTGTACTGCGTTTGGTTTTACTGTTTCACTTTAAGAATTATAGTCCTTGGATGGTGTTTAAGCATGCCAGTTCGATGGCAGTCTACGGAACATGATGCCAGTGAAATCATCAGATTTTGATGGACTTCTCTATAGCTGCATTACAAATCCTCATTTACATCATATCCAACCACCATTGCAAACATAACAATAAAATACAATGAAGAAAATATGCTAGAATGGTTATGGCAATGGCAGAATGATAAATCATGCTCGCTCGCATTGGAGACATTTTTTAATCTGAATTCCTATGTTCTTCCCATTTATGCCGGTTAAAAACAATCTAGAACTTATCTCCATATAAACCAACTTATTCAATGTATAAAGTTTCTTGCCCAGGAATAGAGAATATATGAAATGATATTAAACACTAAGTTATTTGTTGTTTTCTGCAAACATGCTCTACTAGAAAATGCAAACAACAATAGCCAATTTAAAAAGATAAAAGAAACAAATATAATGATGGTATAGCACATTGATGTCTTAAATTATGGGACAAATTTCCGTGGAGGTATAACAATTTTTTTCACATTTGTAGGTGGCTTAAAATGAATTTAAAATTAAACAATTTAAAAATTCTTCATTGGCGAGTAGATAACACCTTCTCACTCTCTCTCGGGAGTTTGGTTGCAGTAGATGCCTCATAATGAAGCGTCTTAATGTGGTAGTTCACTACAATCGATGTCCTGTAAATGAAGTGTCTTAAAGTGGCGGCGGCGGCTTGCATACATGTTGGGATTGTAGTGAGGTCTCGTTACATATGCTTGGTTGTATTCGATGCCTTATAAGTGGAGTGTCTTAACGTGGCCTCGTAAATGAAGTCTATTGCTGTGGCTACTTTTTCCAGACGAAAAATAACAGTTTCTTGATATTCATGGTGAATCAAATGTAACAAGTTACATCATCAATATGCCAAGCTATATAAGACCAGTCAAGTACCAAAATTAGAGTATCTACTTCAAGCAAAATACCGATCTGACTCTTTCTATATCGACAAAATAGTGGATTATCCAACAGTCACTTAGAGAAGATACTGAGAAATAAGGTATGTCATCCAAGGAAGGGCTCTGGGGTGATGCCTATGAAAATAATTATTCACACATAGGTGAATTAATAGACTATAAAAAAAACCATAACCCAAAGGGTCTGAAAGTGCCATACTCAAAGAAGTAAGGAGTAGGTCATAGAGAATCATGCTCATCTAAAAAAACTGCAAATTGTCTTCCCCAATAACTATGCCTTCACAATATTCTGTAAAGGATAGTTGGCCCGTAGCCAAATTGAGCCCTTCCTTGGATAACATACAGTCTGCCCTCTCATTCTATTCCTTATAGACGTGCTGATAATCAATTGATGTGAAGGTGGCAGACAAATCAATAACTTTTACACACCAAGCTTCCAGGTCTAGAGTGGTGAGTGATGAGCTGCCTTTTGCCCAGTTTATGACCATCAAAGAGTCTCCAAAAACATGTATCTTGGGGATCCCAATCTTTCTGAAAAAAAATAAGAGTGCCCAGAGGGCCAATAGCTCTGCTCGAGTATTGGTACTAATTCCACAACCCATCTTGATGTGAAAATGATGTGTTTGACTGATCAAGAGGTAAATACCAACACCCCCATTTTTTTTTCTATCGTTGCTCCATCGAAAAACCCTGAAGGGTATGTGATGACAGGGGGGCTTCCAACATTTCTTTTTTTGCAGACTCTGTCAGATGGTACAGGATAAGCTAAAAGATTATGCATAATAATGTGAACAAGACTGTTAGTCTCAGGTTTTTTATCCTCAAACAGATAGTAGTTCCTGGTCTTTCAAATATTCCATATGAAGAAGAAAGGTAGATAGAGAAGGTTACCTTTTTTCTTGAGCCAATTTTCAATATTTTCTAAAATTGATGTATCAGACCAAGTCAATGAACAGTTATGAAGTCCGAGGAGACTGTTGATGGTCTGGAGTGTAAAGGTACAATCAACAAAGAGTTTCCTTACAGATTCAACTTTGCACTTACAGAGACCGCACCTGTTGGGTCCATTCCAGCCCTTTTTAACAAGATTATCCCAAGTATTTATTTTATTTTCAATGACAAACCAAATGAAACATTTTATCTTCTGTGGGATATTTAGATGCCATAGTTGTGAGTGTAAACCGTGATGGGCAAGTGGCATATTGTAAGATACAATGAGGTCATATGCTTTCTTGGTTGTAACCATCCCATTTTTTCTGTTATGCATCTAGATCAACGTGTCCTCTGCATTGCTTATCCTTATGCCTCCATGTGAAAGACCTTTGATATATGTAGTCCAAATCTCAGACCATACACCCCCTAGATTTAGATCAGATGTTGAATACCAATAATTTCCATTATGAGGCCCAAATTCGAGGTTTTGTACCTGAGCAAGTTGTGTCATCCCAAAGTTTGCAAGATAATCTCTGAGATCAGCTGGAAGGATATATGGGGCATTGAGACCCACAATGGGATCAATTCTCAACCTTATATTCAGTCCATTTCCCACTCTCCATCCAAGTCTACAAGTAATCCATGATAGAGATCGTATAAAACCATTCCAGATATATGATGTACTATAACAGAGAAAGATCGATATCTAAGCCAATCATCAACATGTCTGTCTTTTAGATATTTGTGAGCCACAATCTGATTCCAGATACCCCTTCCTTTTAAAAGCTTCCAAAATCTTTTGACTCTGAGAGAAATCCCAAACCAGTCGAGCTGCTTTATGTTCCAACCACCATAATCATAGGGAGTAACAATGGATTTCCAATTTGCTAAATGTAATCTTCGTTTTCCTTCATAGTTCCCCCACAAGAATGAGAAAATGCAACATCTTAGAGATTTTAAGATTGACGAGTGTATACGGACCAATGAAACCAATATACAACTAAATCCGTAAGCACAGATCTGATAACGACAACTCTGCCACCGAGAGAAAGAATCCTGTAGGTCTAATTATTTATCCTTTTTTTAAACATAGCAAGTAGCCAATTCCATTCATTTGTGCAATACCCTAAGTGCTTAAGGCGATACCCCAGATATCTAAAGCCAGTGGTGATTAGCTCCATTTTGTATGGCAAAAAAGAAGTAATGAGTCTTCTGGTATCCTCATCAATATCATTATATAATAAAGAGGAATTTTCAACACTAATAGACATACCAGTGGATGAATAGAACAGTTCAAGGGCCTCTTTAAAAGATTTCCACTCATCAACAATACCTAGCCCAAATAATATCACATCATCAACAAAAAATAAATGTGTAATAGCATGGCTAGGTGAGATCTGAATCCCACTGATGTGACATTTTCGATGTGCGTCACAGATAATAAGGATGAGAATTTCAATGACCAATATAAACAGAAGAGGGGATAATGGACAACCTTGACGAATCCCTCTGGTAGTAGGGAAAAAATTTGATGGAGTTCCATTTACTAGAACAACAAAATTTGAGGAGTAGACACAACCCATGATCCAATTAACACCTTCTAGAGGAATACCAATCTATAAAAGGACAAGTCTCAAAAATGTCCAGTTCATCTGGTCAAAGGCTTTTACAAGATCAAGATTCAAAATCAAAACTTTTAAGTTTTTTGTCTTAACAACATGGAGGATTTCTTGTGTGATGCCTATGGGCTCAGTAATTTGTCTATCCTTGAGAAACCCAAATTGTTGAGCAGAAATGGCCTTATCCAAAAGTGGCTTTAGACAGAGAGCAACAATTTTTATATAACCTTATACACAAGGTTGCAAAGCAAGATAGGCCTAAAGTCAACAAAGGTGAGAGGCTTTTCACATTTTGGGATCAATGTGAGAAAAGTAGAGTTTAAAGTCACTTGAATTTTACCCTCTTGTCTAGCTTGTTCTGCAACACAGCGAAGATATTCCCCTAAGAGATTGTAAAAAGCAAGAAAAAATTCGACAGGCCAGCCATCTGGGCCTAGAAATTTGTCTTTTTTAAAGCCCTTCAATACAGCTTCAACCTCGGAGAGTGTGATGGGATCAAGAAAACAATCCTTATCCTCCTCTTGGACATAAGAAGGAAATAGGTTAATTACTTTAAGCTGATATGAGATATTAGTGCTGCCATCATCCTTAAATAGTTCAGAAAAGTGTTGTTGACCCAACAATTTTAGGGGAGAGTCATTTGAAATCAGGTTCCCCTCACGGTCCTCAAGAGACCAGATGCTTTTTTTTATTTCTCCTGGAAGAGGCAAAGGAGTGGAAGAATCTCGTATTCGCATCACCTTCACTAATCCATAAGGCTCTACCTTTTAATCTCACAGTGAAGACCTCTTGTGCTAAAAAAAATTCTTTTTTGTTTTTTAGAGCTAACAACATATCAGAATCGGCCCTAATGAGTATGCCACAGGAAGTCTAGATGATAGAGCAGATTTCAAAGTCAATGGTCGACAACTCTAGTTTCCTAGAGAGTTTTTTGTCCCTCTCCCATTTTTTGACAGAGTTTTTGAGCCTTCTAAGCTTAAGAGAGAGGGTTTCCTGGTGATCACAAGACCGCAGGAGATTAGTGGTAGTTCAGGAGGATCTCACAAAAGTTGCAAAATCATCTTCCAAGAGCCATGCCCTATTGAATTTGAAAGGATAACAATGTGAGGAAAGTATTGTGCCCCACTCCAGGCAAATAAGGTAGTGGTCAGAAATTTCTGAAGGAGTATCCCAAGATCTATAAGATGAGAGAATAGGAAGGAGCTGACCAGATGCCAAAAAATGATCAAGTCTTTTGCTAATACCATCTACACCAGAGCGTCCATTTCTCCAAGTTGGGTAGGGAGTACATTGACACAGGTCTACCATGCTATTACAGGAGAAGAGCCTTGTAAAGTAGGAAGACAACGGATTTGGATGTGCATGAGAGCCCCAAACTTGAGAGGTTGAGAGAGTGAGGTTAAGATCCCCGACAAGTAAGAGATTGGGAAATGTAAAGAGTCCTCCAGCTAGGACATTGTTCCATAAGTCAAGTCTGTGATGATAAGGACCGTAGCAATTTAAGATAGAAAAGACCTAATTAAAGCCTTTGATGTTGGCTTTGAGAAGAATACCAACAAAGGAGACTTGCATATAGAATGGTATTGTAGGGTTCTAAGTGGCAAAATGTGGCATAAGTTGCAACATCGTACCAACTGTATATTTCTCCCCTTCAACTTTATGGAACTAGGACATAAGCACTGAGGAGATGTTGGGTCCACCACACATATTCCTACGTTCATAGATATCATTATAGCATGGCATGTTACCTTGACCTATCATTTCGCTAAAGGCCTTGACGGATATGTGGTGGTGGATGTGAAATCTTCTCTTGAAGAAGAACACAATTATATTTGTTATTTCTAAGGCACTATCAGAGTTCATGTGTTATATATTGACCATGTGCTCTCTATAAGATGTTTGATATATGCATTCAAATATTTAACTTGGTACTTACTTGATTGATTTGAACATATAAAATATATAATTATGAGTACCATTTAGATATATAAACCATGCAGAAGAGAAAATATATATATATATATATATATATGACATTAGGAAACAAAATATGACAAATGAGATGCCACTACATTAAAGAAAATAAAATTGTAGACACAATATACCTAGAATAATCATTGACAACATTATGCACTCTCTATTTATTGACAACCTGTTGCAGCTGCAACCGTTCTCCCCAAATTTATTAAATTTTGGGCCCCTCCTCATGATTTTGCATTGTTTTAATCGTTGGATCCTTTAAGTTTTGGTCGTGTTTTAATTTTAGATGATTGTAAAAGCTTAACTCTCGCCCAAGGTTCGAATTTTGATTGCGTTTGGCATTTATGGTGAGTCGCAGATTCTAAGTTTGTTTTCGCTTGTTGATCGAACCAAGTGTTCTTTATTGTGGGTCTCCGTTGCGGAGGTATAACAGGTTTATGTCCGTTGTTGAGTTTGAGAAGCTGTCCAAAACACTTAAATCATTTTTTTACATCGGGCGTTGAAAATATGTTTGATCAGAGGCCATTACCTTTTCATTTCCGCCGTTGCGGCTCTCAAAGCAACTCAGCGCCCGAAGTCCAAAAAGCTCCGTCAACCGATGCATCAGTCTTAGTCACTTGCCCGTAACTTTTCTTCTTCCGCCGTTGCGGCTGGGAAATCCATTTAGCGTCCGATGTAAAATGTCTTTCGACTTTCGATTGAGAGTCTTCCCACCCTCAGGTCTCGTGCCCCTAACCTTTTCGCTTCTGCCATTGCGGCTCTTAAAGCATTTAGCCATCCGAAGTAAAAAGCGCTCCGCTGCCGATGCGTGTTGACTTGTTTTTCGTGTGCCCGTAGTTGTGACCCTTCCACCATTGTGGCCGGGAAAATCATTTGGCTTCCGATGTCATTATCCTTCCGATTTGCGATTGAGTTTTCCCGCCCTCCCGTCGCATGCCTGTAGCCTTTACTCTTCCGCCGTTGCGGTTGGGCAGAGCTTTTGCTTCCGATGTTGGTTTCCTCCCGTTTTCCGCAGTTGGTGTTTTTATCACAAGCCCGTAGGAGGACGAGGTAGTGTTGTCGGCATTTGTAAAATGATGATGGCGCACCTGGTCTTTTCTTGTGGATTAGCTGTTTCAGTAATATAATTTTCTGCTTTGTTTTGGAACGCAAATCCAATGAATGATGCATGTTGGTTTATTTGCAGGTGGACTCAAGGGATTGTAACAGACAACATAGAAGAATATGAAACGTTCGAGAAACCGAAAGGTCATACGTTTGGAGGGCAGCCTAAGAGGTCTGCAATTATAGTTTAAATATATGAAAGTAGAACTTAGACAGGGACTTTTTCCATGGAAAAAACTTGTAAACCATTTGCTTGTAAGAGGAACTATTTCGTTTTACAATCAGAAACTGCAACTTTTGCCTGCCGGAGAAAGCGAAATGTGGAATGTATCAATGTGATTAAATGAACAATCTTGAAGGGGAACTATTTCGTTTTTCAGCTGTGTTTCATTAACTGTGAGAGTGTTTAACTTCTTGAACCTATGTTCTTGTTGAATGCTTTTCAGTATATTTTGTGATGTTTTCCACTGTGAGTAATGAAAGTTGTTCATAAAACAATTGGCTGTGACTGGTTGTTCAAAAAATCTGCAATTGTTCATGTGTCTTGAAAGAAGTGTCAGCTATTTGTAGCTTTTCATTATGCATGTACAAAATATATTACTCACCAATGAATGATAATCCTGCTCCCTAGGGATAGATTAGGTAGGTAGTTTTAATTTCTTGTTGTATGTGATTTAGATGCTAGTGAGTCTAAGACGAGAGGTAAGAACCTGCGCATCACATTGTGAATGCTCCTTGCATCCTTCATCACCCTGCATTGTTAATTAGGCACTTGCATTTCATAGCTTAAGTCAAAATACAAAAAACTCGGTGGACCGGGCCATAACCGGTAAAGCCCTTTGTTTTGTACTTAACCTATGGTAGCCGGACCGCAAACCGGACGGATTCCCCACACCAAACAGTCATAGGCTAGTTGGGAATGTTGACTGGGGAGAATCCCTTACTGTTGTTGCCTGCGAATTTCTGGGCCTCAACAATTTTGGCGCTAGAAGGAGGGCCGCCAGTGCATGGCTGGCCGAGGAAACCCGTTTTCCCGAAATTATTCCACCGGTAATAGTTTTGAAAGCAGTGGGTTTCATAATCCAATTCTGGAAGAAAGAAATAGAGAACATTTGTATGCTGTTGGCAACGAAGTTGTTGATGATATGAGAAGACACACCAGGGCGTATGTAAATAAGATTGGAGGATTACCAATCATCCCTGAATTGCCCAGAAGAGAGTATAAAAAGAAAGATCGTCCTTTAGCGGAAGACTCAATTCTGGTTGAATATTTGGAAGAACTTGTGGAAACAGCCTTACAGGAAGTTGTGCTACCTTTGAATCAAGAAGGGCCAGCAACCCCGCACAGTTCTCCTGCTGATACTCCAGTTGGCTCACCTCCTCACTCTCCACCTAGACTCATGGCAGGAGTAAATTCTAATCCACCACCTAACCCACCTAATCCACCACATGCATGGAGCGCCAGATCACCATTAAACCTGACACCTCCATTACACGACCTACCTCAAGCCTTTGACAAGATGTTGCCCAAGTTCGACCCAAATGAGAAAATACTAGTAGGTGATCACCTACAAAGTTTTTACTTGGCAATTGAAGGATTAAGGGCTGAGGAGTATGAAGATGTAGTCTGCAGACTGTTCCCGCATACCCTTAAAGGAGCTGCGACATCATGGTACTTTGGGTTGCCTACTAACTCTATCCCTGATTGGGATACCTTTGAAAGAATTTTCAGAAGTAAGTATGCAACTCAGAAAACTCATGCAGCCCTCATGAAAGGGCTATGCGCCTTGAAGAAAGAAAGAAAGGAAAAAGTGCACAGTTTCACACAAAGGTTTGCAGCCTATCTCAAGAATTTTTCTGAAACAGATAAACCTTTAGACAAAGTTCTGATTCAATATTATACTTTAGCTTTAGGCCCTGATTTGGCCATGTTTTCCAAAGGTAGGGCCAAGCCTACCTTGACGGAAACCTATGAAGAAGCAGAAGTAGTGGAAGCTGAAAGAGAGAGCATTGAAGACTATCTAGAACAGTCAGGAGAGAAAGGTGCGGGAAGAAAAGCCTTATTGTTTACTAAGCCTAAGGAAGAAAAGTCACCAGATTTGGAAAATATGGCCAAAATGATGCAGAAGCTTTCCAACAAAATCATAGATTTGGAGAAAGAGAAGGAGACACAAAAGTTTTATAGGCCCTACTATAAGAAAAGGGAGGATAACAATCAGTCTCAACCTCCTCCTCACAATACTGCATCTATGAATTTAACAAAAGTAGGAATGGACAATTTTTGCACTTTCCACCAACAACCACACTCTGAAAAGAATTGTCCTCAATGGATAAATTCGATGACGTTGGTCATGAATCAGCTGCTGGATTCTAGATTAACAGAAGATGGAGATGAAGAGAAAAAAGAGAATACTACGTCAACAAAGGAACAAGAAGAGGAAACCATGGTTTTGTGGGATTATGTTTCGTTATTTGATGCTGAAGAGGAAAAGAATCAGGGCTACAAGGACGTCATGGAAACCAACGTGGCAACCAGGAGCCAAGGGCCAATTAAAGAAAATAGTCTCATTCTACCAAAGATCAAAAGACTGCAAAGAAATGTAAAGAAATTTCTGAATAAATCCTTAGCTGATAAGATTCCAGAATTCACTATTACCAGCCAAGATCCGAAACAAAATAATACGTTGGCTAGGCCAAATGAAGGAAAGATGAATGTTGATAAACCTCATCCCATTGAGCAGCCGATGGATTATGACATCGTGGAGGATTTAAAGAAGGTAAAATCGAATGTTCCACTATTTGAAATGTGTAAAGTTCCGCAACAAAAGGAAAGACTATTGAAAGCACTTGAAGCATCGGATGAGAAGCTGCCCACTGAAAATCAACCTCAGGAAGAAGAAGAAATTGGAGAAACCAGCGTTGGAAGTAAGTCTAAAAGCAAACATCCACCTTTCCTCCTCACGTTTGAAATTTTCAATCATAATGTACATAATTGCTTGGTAGACTCAGGGGTGTCGGTTAATGTTATGCCCATATCGGTTTGTAAAAAGATCAATGGGCAGCCTAAGCCATCCACGTGGAGGGTGGTCCAATTGGACAGAACGGATGTGAAGGTAATTGGTGAGATGGAAGATGTCCTAGTCCGTCTGGCATCTAATGACAAAGTATGCCAAGTTATTAACATCGTGGTGGCTGATATACCAGACGCTTACGGTCTTGTCCTGAGCAGATATTGGTCGGCCAAATTAAATGGATATTTTGCCTCTGATTGGTCACATCTGTGGTTGCCATACAAAGGGAGTCCGAACCAGATTAAGATTCTAAGAGAACCTCACATGAAGTACAATGTTACTCAACTGGAGGAGAAGAATGTACCAGTGGATTCTGTATTGGGAAACTATTTTATTGAGTTGGAACCAGGAAATTACCAAGCAGAAGAAGCCAGCAACACATCTGACACCCAGCCTGATCTCCTTCGATTCTCATAGGCTGATGAGATTGACTGTAATATAGTAAGCTTAGCAGTAGGAATAGGTTCACCTTCAGTAGTTAGTGATTTTTGGACTTTGTTTTTTGATGGCTCTAAGACATTAGAAGGGTTAGGAGCCGGCTGTATCCTGATCGACCCCCAGAAGAATAAATATTTTCTCTCATGTAGATTAGAGTTTGATTGTACTAATAATACAGCTGAGTATGAAGCGCTGGTGCAGGGACTAAAGAAAGCGATTGAATTAAAGGTAAATAATCTAAAAGTTTTTGGAGATTCCGAAATTATTGTGAAACAAATCCAGAATCAAATACATTGTGTTTCTCCTCACTTAAAGGCTTACCAGAATGAGGTATGGGATTTGCTTAAATGTTTTAATGCATTCAATATTATTTCAATTCCAAGGCTTAAAAACGCAGCAGCTGACCTATTGGCCACATCAGCCGCTAGGTTGGTACCCACTAATAATCGATGCTCTGTTGAATTACTTTTCAGGCCTTCTGTACCTGGTATGATTACGAACCTACGAGTGTTCGATGATGACTAGCAGATTATAGAATGTTTAACAAATGACGAGGTGTTTAAAGGAGCGATCATAGACGATGAAGAACATCAGGCTGAGCTGAAGTACGATGATTTCATTCCTAAAGGAGTCAGAACGTTAGAAAAAATGTTCGATTTAAATGAAAAGTTCAGAAGACCAGCCAACGTGAAGACCCACAGCTCATCTCTGCAGTTCGAGCTGATTAATTTAGGGACTGAAATGAATCCTAAATTTGTGAATCTCGGCAAATGTTGTTCACCAACAGGAAGAGACAAGTTCGTCAGTCTGTTTAAATAATATAAAGATGTTTTCACATGGACATACGAAGATCTGAAAACATACGACATCAGCATCATTAAGCATGTTGTCCCCATCAAAGCCAGCATCAAGCCGTATCAGCAACCTTTAAGGAAAATGCATCCAAAATTGGAACCGCTGATTCAGAGTGAAGTGAAAAAATTATTGGATGCTAGAATCATTTTTAAGGTCAGACACTCGAAGTGGGTATCAAATATGGTACCAGTGAGAAAAAAATCCAGAGAATCAGACTCTGCGTGGATTTCAGGAACTTAAACCGTACTTCAGACAAAGATAACTATCCTGTTCCACCCATGAAGCAATTGCTACAAATGGTCTCGGGTTCTGAATTGTTTTCATTATTAGATGGTTTCTCTGGCTACAATCAAGTATTAGTAGCTGAAGAAGACAGATTGAAGACCACGTTCAGGACCAAATGGGGAACCTTTTCCTACAGAAGGATGCCTTTTGGGCTTATAAATGCTGGAGCGACGTTTCAGAGGGCTATGGACATAGCTTTCTGCGGATTGATTGGCCATAGTGCTGTAGTGTACCTTGACGATATTACAATATTCTCGAAGAGAAGAGAAGAACATGCGTTTCACTTAAGGCAAATTTTTGAACGCTGTCGAAAATATGGCATCTCACTCAATCCTAAAAAATGTATGTTCACTGTCACGGAAGGCAAGTTGCTGGGTCACATAGTTTCAAAGAAAGGAATCTTTATAGATCCAGAAAGAATCAAGGCTATTGAACAAATCCCCTTTCCCCATAATAAAAAAGGGATGCAATCATTTATGGGAACTATAAATTTCGTGCGAAGATTTGTGCCTTATTTCGCTCAGATTGTCAAGCCATTGCAGCAGATGGTGAAGCAAAATGCATAGTTCGAATGGACCGAGATTGAAAAGAATGCTTTCAGCAAAATCAAGACTGTTGTTGCACACGCACCCTCCCTGAAAAGCCCAGATTTCGATAAAGACTTTATTCTGTATACCTTTTCATCCGATGATTCGCTAGCAGCTGTGCTTACGCAAAGGGAAGATGGGGGGGATGAATTCCCAATATCCTTCATGAGCATTGGTCTACAAGGGGTTGAATTAAATTACCCAGCCATTGATAAGCAAGCTTATGCAGTATTCAAAGCAGTTAAGCAATTCATGCCTTATATTTTAAAAAATCGAACCAAAGTAATAGTCCCCTACCCAGCGGTAAGGTCCCTTCTTATACAGAAGGAGTTAGGAGAAAGAAGGGGCAACTGGGTTATAGCTCTTCAAGAGTACGACCTTGAATTCAAACCAGCCTCTATAGTTAAAGGACAAGGGTTGTGCAAACTGATGACTGAAAATGGGAACAATGGAGAACACGCCTGGGAAGATGAAGCCGAATTACATGTAATGGAGGTATGTCCTTTGTTTACAACTCCCGAGTCTTGGTATAGAGACCTTGTGCATTACTTGCAGGCAGGGTTGTTGCCAGAACATTGGAATTCCAAGCAAATAAGAGCGCTGCATCTTAAATCAGCTTCCTATCAACTTGTTGAAGGAGTATTATTCAGAAATAATTATGACGGGGTTCTTCTCAGATGCTTAGAAAAGGAAGATGCGAAGAAAGTAATGACAGATTTGCATGACGGGCCGGCTGGGGGCCATTATTTAGGAGATACTACAGCCCACAAAATCCTCAGAGCTGGTTACTATTGGCCTACGCTTTTCAAAGATGCACATGCACATGTCAGAAAGTGTGATATTTGCCAAAGGTGTAGCGGGAGACAACCTAAAGCAGCAGCACCCCTAAAGCCTGTGATGATCACAGAGCCATTCGAGCGATGGGGGCTGGATATTATTGGAGAAATAAAACCGAATTACTCCCTACAACACAAGTACATTCTGACCGTGACTGATTATTTCACTCGCTAGGTCGAAGCTATCCCGCAGCGCAAGATAAATGAAGACGAATTCATCAGCTTCTTGCAAGATCATATCATGACCAGGTTTGGAGTTCCAGTTTCGTTAGTCTTCGATAATGCTAAGTACTTTTCATCAATTAATTTGACTGCTTTTGCTCATGATAAAGGGATAAAATTGCATTATTCTGCTAATTATTATCCACAAGGAAATGGCCTGGTTGAATCCTCTAACAAAAACCTGATTAGAATTTTAAAGAAGATTGTAATAGAAAACCAGAGGAGTTGGCATGCAGTGCTACCAAACGCCCTTTGGGCCGATAGATTCACCCCCAAGTCTGCGATAGGAGTGTCACCGTATACCCTTGTGTATGGTAAAGAAGCCATTCTCCCCCCCAATATCATGCTGCCTTCTTCCATAATAGCTCAAGAGTCTCGAGGGTCGGATGATGAAGTTTTGCAAATAAGGATATATAATCTCCTGAAAGCAAAAGAGGCTAGATCTAAAGCCAGAGAGCGCTTTGAGCAACAGCAGGGGGTAATAAAGAGATGGTTCGACAAACATAAGGTTGGAACAAAAGACTTGGAGGTAGGTGATTTGGTTCTCAAATGGGATCACCCCCATGATGAGAAAGGAAAGCATACTAAATTCCAGCAGTTGTGGGTAGGCCCTTATCAGATAGCGGCAAAGCTTGGCCCTTCTACTTATAAGTTGCAAGATCTGCAAGGATGGGAAGAGAACTTACCAGTAAATGGTTTGGTTCTCAAGCCGTATTTTTCCTGAGTTTGTTTGATTTATTCTGTCTTGTATATAAATAATATGTTTGGCTGTCTTTTGAGTCATGTTTTCCAGTTTGCTTTAGTTTGATATTTCTTGGTTTCAATGAAGGGGACGAACCCGCGGTTGCATGGGGAACATCAAAATGTTTGGGAATGATAAACGTTTTTGGGTCTCAGACTGGGTGTTGCTAAAAGAACTTCTTCCAGTTTAGCATTTTTCTCGAATAAGCTCTGTGTGCATTGAAGTCCTGCTTAACCCTATGAAATAAACCGGATTCGAGTCTGGAATACTATGTTGACGCTCCATCCATGTCACACTTAAAATGTTCTAAGGAGAGACAGCAGAAGACCCATGGAATGGAGCAAGGTGTACAGTATATTAAATATAAATGATCCCATGCCAAGAAATGAATGCCAAAAGGAAAATAAGAATAAAAAAACTCCTATGAAAGCATCATGCATCAAAGCAGATGCTGAATCATAAGTACTAAATTGCCGAAAGATCCTCTCCGTCCGTGAGCCGAAACATGAAGTACACTGCTCACACAAAAGGACACTATGGGATAGAGGATCCTGAATTAAAATTCAGTAAGAAAGGCATGCAGGAGGACTCATATGAACAGGGACAAAAGTCCAAAAGCACAAAAGTGCTAAAATGGCATGGGAACGAGGAACAAACGAATATTTATGTTTACCATGTGCTACAATCCTGTGGTGTCTAAGCTATCAGCTACCTGAAGACAAAGGTAATAATGAAACTCATCCTCTGGCCTCAATAGAGTTATCTGGACTTGAAAATCTTGGTTTCCACTCTCCCAAATTGGACTATTATCAATGATTGAAGGTACACACTTTCGGCATTCGAGAAATCCAGATAGCTGGAAGAATTCAATAGGATGCATTTGTTGTTAAACGGTCTGTCACTCAAAGATTAATCACCCAGAGATCTAGGTTCACCAGGTAATCGCCAATTGTTGCAGCTGCAATCGTTCTCCCCAAATTTCTTAAATTTTGGGCCCCTCCTCATGATTTTGCATTGTTTTAATCATTGGATCCTTTGAGTTTTGGTCGTGTTTTAATTTTAGATGATTGTAAAAGCTTAACTCTCGCCCAAGATTCGAATTTTGATTGCGTTTGGCATTTATGGTGAGTTGCAGATTCTAAGTTTGTTTTCGCTTGTTGATCGAACCAAGTGTTCTTTATTGTGGGTCTCCGTTGCGGAGGTATAACAGGTTTATGTCCGTTGTTGAGTTTGAGAAGCTGTCCAAAACACTTAAATCATTTTTTTACATCGGGCGTTGAAAATATGTTTGATCAGAGGCCATTACCTTTTCATTTCCGCCGTTGCGGCTCTCAAAGCAACTCAGCGCCTGAAGTCCAAAACGCTCCGTCAGCCGATGCGCCAGTCTTTAGTTGCTTTCCCGTAACTTTTCTTCTTCCGTCGTTGCGGTTAGGAAAGCCATTTAGCGTCTGATGTAAAATGTCTTTCGACTTCCGATTGAGAGTCTTCCCACCCTCAGGTCTCGTGTCCCTAACCTTTTCGCTTCCGTCGGTGCGGCTCTTAAAGCATTTAGCCATCATAAGTAAAAAGCGCTCCGCTGCCAATGCGTGTTGACTTTTTCATCGCATGCCCGTAGTTGTGCCCCTTTCGCCATTGCGGATGGGAAAACCATTTGGCTTCCGATGTCATTATCCTTCCGATTTGCGATTGAGTTTTCCCGCTGTCCCGTCGCATGCCTGTAGCCTTTACTCTTCCGCCGTTGCGGTTGGGCAGAGCTTTTGCTTCCGATGTCAGTTTCCTCCCATTTTCCGCAGTTGGTGTTTTTATCACGAGCCCGTAGGAGGACGAGGTAGTGTTGTCAGCATTTGTAAAATGATGATGGCGCACCTGGTCTTTTCTTGTGGATTAGCTGTTTCAGTAATATAATTTGCTGCTTTGTTTTGGAATGCAAATCCAATGAATGATGCATGTTGGTTTATTTGCAGGTGGACTCAAGGGATTGGTCGGACTACCAAGGCGACAAAGGCACCGACCCAAAAGAGCTATCAGTTACTAAATAGATCATGAATGCATAACATACAACATAGAAGAATATGAAACGTTCGAGAAACCGAAAGGTCATACGTTTGGAGGGCAGCTCAAGCGGTCTGCAGTTATAGTTTAAATATTTGAAAGTAGAACTTAGACAGGGACTTTTTCCCTGGAAAAAACTTGTAAACCATTTGCTTGTAAGAGGAACTATTTCGTTTTACAATCAGAAACTGCAACTTTTGCCTGCTGGAGAAAGCGAAATGTGGAATGTATCAATGTGATTAAATGAATAATGTTGAAGGGGAACTATTTCGTTTTTCAGCTATGTTTCATTAACTGTGAGAGTGTTTAACTTCTTGAACCTATGTTCTTGTTGAATGATTTTCAGTATATTTTGTGATGTTTTCCACTGTGAGTAATGAAAGTTGTTCATAAAACAATTGGCTAACTGGTTGTTCAAAAAATCTGCAATTGTTCATGTGTCTTGAAAGAAGTGTCAGCTATCTGTAGCTTTTCATTATGCATGTACAAAATATATTACTCACCAATGAATGATAATCCTGCTCCCTAGGGATAGATTAGGTAGGTAGTTTTAATTTCTTGTTGTATGTGATTTAGATGCTAGTGAGTCTAAGACGAGAGGTAAGAACCTGCGCATCACATTGTGAATGCTCCTTGCATCCTTCATCACCCTGCATTGTTAATTAGGCACTTGCATTTCATAGCTTAAGTCAAAATACAAAAAAACTCGGTGGATCGGGCCGTAACCGGTAAAGCCCTTTGTTTTGTACTTGACCTACGGTAGCCGGACCGCAAACCGGACGGATTCCCCACACCAAACAGTCACGGGCTAGTTGGGAACGTTGACTGGGGAGAATCCCTTACTGTTGTTGCCTGCGAATTTCCGGGCCTCAACACAACCATGGATGAATGCTATTATTGATCACAAAAATAGGCCACACCGAGTAAACACATCTCATCTCTACAAATGGATTGACACCATCTGCTGCCAAAGAAATCCTAAGATTACGAGGTTCTTCTTTAAAGTGAGGCCATTTTTCCTCCATATCTCTAAATGTAGAACCATATGTAGGAATTCGAATAATGTCATCTTGACTTATGATCATTGCATGGTAATCCATAAATTATGCTATGTTTTTGCACCTGAACAGTCGTTGCAAACGTGGAATAATCAGCATATAACGAAGAACCTTGTGAGGCACCTTTTTTGTTACTTGATTTGTTCGATATCTACTGATATGACATTCTAGACATTCTATTGCAAATTCATGCTGATTATAATAGATAACATGGTCATCGGGGCATGCATGAATTGCTTCATACTGCATTCCAATTTCTTTCTTTAAGGAAGATAAATCTCGATATGTGCAAGGTAAACTATTTGACGGTGGTAACAAAAATTCAGCAATCAAGCTATAACAAATTAAAATAAAAAACTAGTTAATATAATATATAAATAATATTAATGAAACATATTTCATCTGTATTAATTTGACTTATGAATTAACAATAAAATTATTAGAGGAACAAAGATAACCTTTATTACAATCATATATTATATGTGATGGAATATTTTACATACCTTAACATCCGTGTGACTGATATGTTTGAAAGACCATTCATAACCTTCAAGTTCATTATCAACAATATAACATAGAGAAGGGAACTAAGTCGAGGTGGAAGCCGAGTGACAACTAACGAGAACGAATTGTTGAACCCTAGCTGTTGTGATTAGGGTTCCGTATGGCCGACTTATGGATCCTCTTGATCCCGATTCTGGCAAGCGCAGAGCTTGGCTGAACGTTGGGTTTCAGCGAGTGCTTGCTTCTCAGTCCCTCTGTAAACCCTCCCCAATCGATGCTCGGTTCGTGAAGAGAGTAGAAGCCCCAAAAGTCAAGAAATCGTCCTTAGCTTCCAATTCTAAAGCAGTTGCATTGCACGAAAGAGGATTAGTTGGGCATTTCACAGGCCTTTGGCCTTCCCCCCGCTCCATCGAAACCTAGCTGAACAAAAATGAAGATCTCTGATACAAGGTGAAGTGCAGAAAATATTTTGCGGTCGAGGATTTTTCGTTTTTCTTTTTCCGAAAAAATAGGACAGGGACCTCATCTTTAGGCATGGACCTTATTTCATGGGCCTGAGAGGCATGTATCTTAACAAATGGGGTCTATCCTTCGATCCAGAAAAAAGATATACCCTCCTCGATTTTGGTTTGGGTGAAACTTCCTCACCTTCCTCTTCACTGTTGGAGTGACGAAGACTTGAAATCTATAGGGAACACCCTCAGGAAATATATTGATAAGTCGGAGCCCAAACCCCCAATGTTCTCTTGTGCCAGAATATGCATAGAGGTGGATTTAGATAAAGGGTTTCCTGAAGTTATAAACCCGTCGATGGATGGCTGGAATAATCTACAAATAGTTGATTATGAACAAATACCCTTCAAATGCAAGACCTGCCACGAATACGGGTACTTCACAAGGTTCTTCCCCAAAAAAGCTCAACTAGAGGAAGGGGAAATCCCAAAAGAGGAATGGAATGAAGTGCATAAGAGAAAAGGGAGCAAAGCAGGAGCAAGCCAGACATCACCAACAAAGAAAAAATCAAATGAAAACAAATTCCAAGCCCTTGAAACAACAGAGGATGAAGGAGTAGTAATAGCAGAAAAAGAAAGCGAGAAAAATATAGAGGAAGCTAAAAAAGACGAGCCAGTGCTCATGGAAATAGGACAGGAAGATAATTTCATCCGCACTCTACCCCAACAAGCGTTTATAGAGGTTCTTCCAGAATCTTCCCAGAACTCCGGAGGCTCGGTAACCAGGTCTAAGGAAAAGGCACAAACAGAAGAAACTTTAGAAAGCAGAGGAGAAGAACTGGAACAAACAAACAAAAAAGGGAGAAAACCTAATAAAGTCATAAGGGAAATAGAAGCAAACAGAGAAAAGGCAGCAGGTAAACAATCAAGCCTGGACTATCTAGTAATACCACTTCACAGGGAAAAGAACCCATTTGAAATGCATGAAAATAGAAAAGATAGAGTTCTTCCCCACTCTTCTAAAAAATAATGAAGCTTGTCTCCTAGAACTGTAGAGGGTTAGGAGGAAAACAGAAACTGGAGGAAATAAAAAGAATAAAACAAAGTGAATCAATGTCTATCCTCGCTATCCAGGAGACAAAAATGCAATCCGAAGACTTCTTAGAAGCAATGAAAACAATATGGAAAAATGGTCATGGAGCTGCTGTTAGTTCCCAGGAGGCTTCAGGAGGCATAGTTACATGGTGGGACGCAGTCTCTTTTAAAATCTCTAAAACTAAAAACCGTCACTGGTTGTTTGTTGAACTTGAAGATCTCAATACACAAGAGATTCTTTGGATTGGAAACGTTTATGGCCCAACCCTTCATGGTCAAAAGGAAGAATTTTGGGATTAACTGCACTCTCAAAAGCACAAGAATCTGCAACAAACTTGCATTATAGCTGGGAATTTCAACACTATAATCTCACCAGAAGAGAAAAGAGGAGGCTATATAGTACAATATCCCTTTGGAGAGAGGCTGGAAGATCTCATGAATACCTAAAAAGTTATAGATATCAAACCTAAAAAAGGTAAATATACCTGGAGCACTAAGAGGTTTGGGTTGGGCCACATTGCTGCTAGATTGGACCGGATCCTGGTAAGCTCCTCCTTCCTAGATCTCTCAATTTATCCTTCTTCAACTATTCTCCCTTCCACCATCTCGGACCATAGGCCTATATCTCTTGACCTATCCCCCATTGGAAACCTTGGACCTCTTCCCTTTAGGTTCTCCTCCACCTAGGTAAAGGAGCCTGGGTTCCTCGAAACAGTCCAAAGCTCATGGAACATTTTAATCCAAGGATCCCCTGGCTACATTTTGGAACAAAAGCTATCTAACACCAAGAAAGGGCTCAAGATTTGGATAAAAAACCAAACCCTCATAAACAAAAAATAAAAGCATTCTCTCCTTAGTAATCTTGAGGACATCCATAATCAAATGGAAACTTCCAAGGTTACCAAATCCCTACTATGGTAGGAAAAAGAAGTCAGCGGGAATCTGCAAACTATACTTCGTAAAGAGGAAGAAGAAGCTCGCCTCAAATCAAGATGTCTATGGCTAAAAGCAGGAGATAAGAATACAAAATTCTTCCACAACTAGTGCAAAGAGAGTAACAGAAAGAACACCATAAAAGAGATCACTTCTGAAGGAGTCCAAATATTTGATACAGAAGAAATAAAAACTGAGATAAAAAATCACTTCGAAGATATTTGTGCTGAAGAAGAAGACGTCCAGGAATAAGATTTAAAGAATCTTAGTGATGATATTCCTAATCTTCTGCAACAAGACATTGGCTTTCTAACACAAAAGGTTACTCTGGAAGAAATCACCAAGGCTGTTTGGTCGCTTCATCTAGGCAAGGCTGCCGGTCCTGATGGTTTCACTATCAACTTCTACAGGAGTTGCTGGAACATCATTAAAAAATACCTTTTGAGAATGATTACTTGGACCCATTCTAGAGATAAAATAGGGGGATCCACCAACTCCACCTTCCTTTCCCTCATACTGAAAGAGAGAAACCATTCTTCTATGAAAAGGTACATGCCGATCTCCTTATGCAATTCCTCCTACAAAATCCTCACAAAGATTATATCCAACAGGCTAAAAAAGGTAACCCCCCTCATCATCTCTGAGAACAAAGGAGGTTTTATAGCTAGCAGGAAGATCTATGATAGCATTCTCCTGGTGCAAGAAGCAATCCACTCCAGCCAAACTCGAAAAGAAGCAGGAATGGCTATTAAGCTAGATCTTGCCAATGCTTTCAACAGAGTAAGGCTTTCCTTCCTCTATAAGGTTCTAGATAGATTTGGATTTCCTCCCCCCTTCGTTAGATGGGTAAAAGCTTGCGTAGACAGCCCTTGGATGGCTCCTCTAGTCAATGGGAGGCCCACCGCTTTCTTCCAAGCTAAGAGAGGGATTCGACAAGGATGTCCAATGTCTCCCTTCCTATACATCCTAATTGCAGATGCTCTCAACAGAAGGCTTAATAGGCTTAAAATCGAATAAATTTTTCCTGGCATCTCATTCGTGAGAGGAGTGCAAGCCATCAACCACGCACAGTTCGCTGACAACACCATATTACTTGGAAATGCGTCCACTCAAATTGCAAGAAGGTTCAAAACCTCTTTGGACTTGTTTCTCAAAGTTTCTAGAAGCAAACTAAACTCTCAGAAATCTTGGCTTTATGGCTGGAACTGCTCACCAACAATCCTTAGCGAAATTGCTCAGATACTGGGAATTAAGGTAAATATAGACTGGAATTATTTCTTGTACTTGAGTATTACCATCTCTAAGCGCTCCAGTAACTCTCAGTCATGGAAGTCCATCATTCAAAAGATCAAAAACAAACTGCAATCTTGGGGAGCGCGTTGGCTCAATTTAGCAGGTAAGTTAACTCTAATAAAATCCATCCTTTCCTCTTATCCTATATTCTTGTTCACTATTTTCTTATCTCCCAAGTGAATCCAAAATGACATTAGCAAAGATCTCAGAAAGTTTCTGTGGCAAGGAGGGAAAACCCTGGGCAAAATGTTCAACTTGGTAAGCTGGAACAAGGTTTTAGAGGACAAAAACAGAAGAGGTCTTGGAATCAGAGACCTTGGATTAATGAACCAGGAAATGGGTGCCAAGCTGGTCTGGCGCTTCATATCAGGAAGGAAGGAGTGGTGGAAGGAGGTCCTCAGAAAAAAGTACCTCAAAACTCCAAGAGAAAGGATTTTAGAAATCGAATGGAAAGATAAAGGCTCATCCATTTGGAACCTGTGCAAAACATCTGTTGGTCTAATCAAAGACAATAGTTACTGGATTCTGGGCAATGGGAAAAAAATTAAACTCTGGAGCGATAAGGTTCTCGGGCTCACTCCCATTGCTGAAGCCAATCTTCCCAATCTTAAACTCTGGATGCAAGAAAATGGATATAATAAGCTCTACGATATCTCATCTTGGGATAACAGTGGGAATTGGAAGGAATGGAAAATACTGCAACTCCCAGAGCATCTTGAAGAAGAATACAAAACTTTTACCTCCCTCCTACATGGTAGATATCCCTCAAATATCGAGGATCGAGATATCAAAGGATGGGGAATTCATGGGCACTACACAGTAAAAGAAGGATTTAAAATTCTAAAAAGCAATGATCGCAACCAAAACACAATCAGCTGGAATAAGGTATGGAACCCTAACTGTATCCCCAAAGTTAACATATTATTTTAGTTGTTAGCTCAAAACAAATTGCTCACTGCTAATAATCTTAGAAAAAGAGGATTTTAGGGGCCCTCAAGATGTGCACTTTGTTCCACCCACAACGAAACTGCTCTGCATCTTTTTCTAACCTTCCCAGTGGCAATCCAAGTCTGGGAATGCTCCCTTGGATCTCTTGTCATTAAAGGGTGGCTACCAAGCAATATTTCAGACATGGTTTCAAACTAGAAGACCTTCTACCCTGACAAGACAAGAAGGAAACCCACTATGCAGCGCATCTGGAACACTATACCTCAAAATACTTGTTGGAAAATTTGGATTTCAAGAAACAGAGCAATTTTCGATGGGAAAAAGTCTGATCCCAGGCACATTGCCATCAAAGTTCAGAATATGATCTCCGAAAAGTTGAACAACAAGCAAATAATCTTCAAAGAATCTGAAAAACTCAGCCCTTCGGAAGTAACCTTCTGCAAAAATTTATGCTTGCAGAGTTCCCATCAAACCAATCTCCTTCTATCAGACTGAGAAATTCAAAAATATAAGAAATATTTCCATCAATGGAAAAATAATCTTCATTTCCATACTCTCTTCTTCGATGGAGCATCGAAAGGCAATCCAGGGAAGGCTGGGGCGGGTGGAATTATCTTTGACCCTGGAGGAAATCCAATGGTCTCTTTCGCCTGGGGGATTGGAATAAAGTCCAACAATGAAGCAGAATGGATCTCCCTCTTACTAGGAATCGAAATGGTTAAAAAATAAAGCATCAACAAGATCATTATTTTTGAAGACTCCAAACAAATAATTTAGAAAATGAGGAATGGACGCACTAATGGGACAACCAACTGCAGTCGTCTGCATAAAAGAATCATCAAGAAGAGCTCCAGTATTCAGGTCACATATTATCACATCCTAAGACATAACAACAGTCAAACAGACAAAATGGCCAATCAAGGGGTGAAGAATAAGATAGGTATAGTCTCAATAAGAGACCAAACTATTATCAAACATGTCCCTTAACCACCTCACTTCAAAGGGGCCTCGCCATCCCCCCCCTCCATTGCTCAACTTCAACACTCGAGCAAGCATCCACCAACGCGTCCTAGCTATCATAGCTGCTCTGCCAGCTTTTGGAACGTTATAAATAAGTGTCTCCTCCCCTAGCTCATGGATTATACAAGCCTTTAATTCACATGCAATGATAATTCCACCATCAGGAAAGAATTCAGGAGTCCTCGAATTATGAAAGAAAAGCTTACTTCTATCCTTGCAGATTTACTCAGCTCATAAAGTGAATTTGATGAACATCATTAGATAGTGAATGAAAAGTCTGCACCATCGAAGATAATGTAGGATCAGGCTTGGCTATGAAAATACAAAAATGATAGGCCTCCCCTCTTGGTTTTTCTAAAATTTTATGTTATGCTGATATATATAGGTATATTATGTATTTTTGCTTATTGCTGAACAAACAGTTTGTCAAACATTACCCGTACAAGGGCAGCCTCAATCTTAGAAAAAAGGTCAGAATATTTCTCTTCATTGTAATTTTTTTCTACGCCTCTGTAAGCTCTATTACATCAGAGCAATTTTTGGAAACTAGTCGGTGTAAGGATGGTTGTGTTCAACTTTTTTTAAATATAAAACTTCTTCGATTTCTGTTATATATATATATATATATATATATATATATATATCATGAACATCATCAAAGTCATCAATATTTTCATGATCATGATCATGATCATCATCCATTCTAACATTAAATGAATCATGGATCAATGTATTTGTACCATCATCTTCAACTATGTTATCAGTATGATCATCTTCTTCAATATGATCATTAACTTGTTCTCCATTACTCATAGCTCCAGGTTCCTTTGGTACTTGTTGTAAAAACACTTCCTCTGGATGATATGACGTACGATGTCTTTCCTTTATAATTACATGAAAACATCCACAGATATAAGTTAATATAAGAAATATTAAAATAATACATACATTTATCAAAGCAATCAATATAAAAAACATTTATAATGAAAACTTACAAATAGACGACATTCATGCCCCCCCTCAGCGTGTCCATATTCCCTACAATGTTTTCTGGTTGTTGTGATCTTTATTCTTCTCCTCTTAAAGCCCCTGCATTGACTACATGGAAAACAACATTTCCTATCACCCTTTCTTTTCAATCCATCCCACAATCTAGCAAGTAATTGTCGATTTTGTTCGTCTAGATCAGGAATATTGTTATTTGACATTTTCTCACAAAGAGCTTGAATGAAGACTATCAATCTTAAAAAATCAAGATCCACGCATAATTATTTTCACAAACCATCCGTCGAAGAATAAATCAATTTATGCAAACCGTCACTTCTATAGAAAACATGTCAGAATGTTTCTGTAATTTATAGATTTTCAAATTTAGCTATTCATCGGATCTCCGATGACATGAGCCTAGTTATCATTATAAAAAATGTGTAGGATATCCAACGAATTTTGCGAGGTACGTCGAAAATCCGACTTATAGTTCTATATTTTCTAAATATGCGAGGGACGTAAAAAATACGACAATAAGATCTTTGTCAAATAGGTGAAGGACGTCGAAAATTCGACATGTCGTTCTATCAATTTAAAAAAATTTAATCAAATTACGTAATTTGAAGGTGAAATCCGACGACACAGTCTTTTTCGTCGGATGTCGTCAGATTTTCTCGTCGGATTTTAGGTTCAAATTTTTGTAGTGTGAGTGAGATCAAGTTCTTTCTCCTACTGTCTAAGTTATTCTCCCCACCCTTCTTCCATACCTTTTCTTTGAATGCCCTCTAGGATTTCGATCAGCCTTTTCTTATCCTGGAATATGTTTCCAAATTCTTCTTGATTCCACGTGTGGATCTTAACTTTCAGATCCTTCAGCTTTTGTTGGAATTCATACATCCCTTTCCCCATTGCGGGGACCATGTCCTGTTAGTTTTTGATAGCTCGATGGCACTCCTGCATCAGGTGCCTAGGTGCAGGGGTCATTAACTTGGAGTCTCATTTATATTCTTAAAGTGACTTTAGTAATGTGTTTTTTATTAAAGTACTTTTTTGATGTGACTTTATGATTTAAAAGTGAGTTGCACTTTATTATGTTTTTTAAGTGACTTTAAGTCATAAAGTGTACTTTTAAATATTTAGGGTAATATGACTTTTCAAAAAGAAAAATTTGGTGTAAAGTTCACTAATGAGATTTAAGTGAGTGAGAGATTAGTTCCCAGCCATAGATCTCTTGGCCAAGATCTAATCTCGTCCATTGAAGGTGAAAAGTCATGAGAATAACCCTAATAGGGTAAATAAAAGTGCTGAGACTTCATTTGGGCACATTATTCAAGAGAGAATTCTTGAAGAGGCTCTAGTTCCAAGGAGCAGCGTGGAGGAAAAGAGAGAGAAGTGGAAGATGCATGAAGGGCACGATTTCTAGAGGAGTCTAGGGCACGAAAACCAAGGCAGCAAGCAACCATTAATGCTGGGCCGTACTGCTGAGATAAACACTTGATACTGGGCGTGTTTTCCAAGGAAAGGTACAGTAATAAATGATGATATTTATTGCTGAAGTTTGCACAGAGTTCGAGGCTGATACTGGGCGCATTTTTCCAAGGAAAGGTACAGCAATGAATGCTGATATTTATTGCTGAAAAGGGCACAGAGTTCGAGGTAGATTCTGGGCACATTTCTCAAGGAAAAGTACAGTCATAAATGTTGATATTTATTACTGTGAATGTTTGCAGCATGCATGAGCTCAGCTTCATGGTTGTGGTCTGAGAATGAGATAAGTACTGTTGGTTTTAAGCTGAGATTCGTACATTGTAAATTGTGCATGAGAAATTTCTGAGTTTTCCCTTCATAATAAAATATCTTCTCTCTCACTGGTTTTCCCCAAGGTGTGGGGTTTTTCCAGGGTCTAATTTGACCAAAATACTGTGTCTTAAAATGTTTTACTGTCTGCTGATTTTGAGTTAATTTACGGCTGCAAAAGTTTACTTAGTTACAGTATATCAGCTTACAGAGACATGAAATTTACATGCATGTGATATGTGTTTGGTTTTATGAATGTTGAAGACTGATATCAGAGTTAAGCTAAGTGTTTGGGCTAAGTTTAGCTTAGATTTTTAACATGGTATCAGAGCTAGGGCTCTGATATTTCAGTAGACTGTTGGGCAGCAGAGAGTGCTGATTTTTTTGATGCTAGTGCATGTGAAGTAACAGCTGTCTGTAATTTTTTTTTTGCTGAGAGTGAGCAGAGAAGTGCTGGTTCAGCACAACTGATATTTTTGGTCAAAGAAGACAGAGTGTGCCTTGTTGGAAAAAGAGCAGAAGAGAATGATGGCTTGCATCTGGTATGAAGATAGGTTGGAAGGGATTTCCAACTACTTACAGTGGAAAGCACAGATGACAGCTGTTCTCAAGGAAAACAAGTTATGGGCCTTTGTTAGTACCACAGTGGCTCCTCCCGCAGCTGATCCTATAGCCCTTGACATACATGAGGTGAAGGAGGCCAGAACGCAGAGACTGCTTCTGGATGGTGTTAAAGATCACCTCATCCCACATTTGGCAGAGAAACTAACTGCTAAGGGGATGTGGGATACTTTAAAAAGTTTGTATGAGAACAAGAATGAAAATCGTAAAATGGCCCTAAAAGATAAGCTTCATGGCACTAAGATGGTGAGAGGTGAGAATGTAGCCTCTTACCTCACTAGACTCAGACAGATAAAAGATGAATTGAGTGCAGTTGGTGAGGTGATTCCTGATCCCTAGCTAGTGCGGATAGCCATGACGGGCTTCACTAAGGAGTGGGATGTGTTCGTGAAGTGTGTAGTTGGCAGAGAGAACTTTCCCTCTTGGGAAAGACTATGGGATGATTTTACTCAGGAGGAGATCCGAGAAGGGAAGACTGAGCAGGTTGTTGATGAAGAGAATGTGGCCCTTTCAGCTAAGGGTAGAAAGAAAAAGGGTGGCTCGAGCAGTGGAGCCAAAGACTTGAGCAAAGTAAAATGCTTTGCTTTCCAGAGTTATGGTCACTATGCTGGGCAGTGTCCCAACACAAGAAGAAGAACAAGAAGAAAGAAGAGCCTGAGAAAGCCTCTTCAGCTGAAGTGGGAGATTTTGCGAAGGAATTCGAGAGGGAATTCTCGCTCGTCTCAATTCTTTCAAACAGTAGTGTAGCAGAGAGTTTGGATACTGGAGCATGGTACATAGATAGCGGAGCAGCATGCCATATGACGGGGATACGAGCAGTGTTCCGAGAGTTGACAGATCATGACAGAGTTATACTGACTGAGGATGGGTATGCCGGCACCCATGCAGTAGAAGGAGTTGGAAAAGTCCTATTCCAACTCGAGTCTGGTGGTTATCTGGAGGTTGGCGATGTGTTGTTTGTTCCAGAGCTGAAGAGGAACTTGGTCTCAGTTTCAGCTTTGGAGGATGACGGATATGCGGTTCTTCATGTGAGTGGGCATGTTTATATATATCTGGTGAGTGGGGGCCTGGGTGCAGCAAGTCTGCTTGGCATCCGTGATGGCCGGATGTACCGAGTTTTGGGGCATCCGGTGGATGGTGAGCTTGGTGAGAGATCAAACTCAGTGGCAGCAACAGTGGCTGTCAGTGTGGAGGATTCATCCAACTCTGTGAGGAAACATAGTTGGTATGAGATGGTTCTTCAGGATGAGCAGGAAAGTGAGGAGAACTCTCAGTTCAGAGTTGTCAGACGGAGACCTTCAGCAGTTGTTCCAGTGCAGAGATCTGATAGGCATTCAGATTCAGAGGGAGCTTCAGTTATTGGAGGGAGAGATCCAGGTGGAGCTGATGACAGTAGTACCTCCCTCGCTAAGAGGGAGTGTTAGTTTTTGATAGCTCGGTGGCACTCCTGCATCAGGTGCCTAGGTGCAGGGGTCATTAACTTGGAGTCTCATTTATATTCTTAAAGTGACTTTAGTAATGTGTTTTTTATTAAAGTACTTTTTTGATGTGACTTTATGATTTAAAAGTGAGTTGCACTTTATTATGTTTTTAAAGTGACTTTAAGTCATAAAGTGTACTTTTAAATATTTAGGGTAATATGACTTTTCAAAAAGAAAAATTTGGTGTAAAGTTCACTAAGGAGATTTAAGTGAGTGAGAGATTAGTTCCCAGCCATAGATCTCTTGGCCAAGATCTAATCTCGTCCATTGAAGGTGAAAAGTCATGAGAATAACCCTAATAGGGTAAATAAAAGTGCTGAGACTTCATTTGGGCACATTATTCAAGAGAGAATTCTTGAAGAGGCTCGAGTTCCAAGGAGCAGCATGGAGGAAAAGAGAGCGAAGTGGAAGATGCATGAAGGGCACGATTTCTAGAGGAGTCTAGGGCACGAAAACCAAGGCAGCAAGCAACCATTAATGCTGGGCCGTACTGCTGGGATAAACACTTGATACTGGGCACGTTTTCCAAGGAAAGGTACAGTAATAAATGCCGATATTTATTGCTGAAGTTTGCATAGAGTTCGAGGCTGATGCTGGGCGCATTTTCCAAGGAAAGGTACAGTAATAAATGCTGATATTTATTGCTGAAGTTTGCACAGAGTTCGAGGCTGATACTGGGCGCATTTTTCCAAGGAAAGGTACAACAATGAATGCTGATATTTATTGCTGAAAAGGGCACAGAGTTCGAGGCAAATTTTGGGCACATTTCTCAAGGAAAAGTACAATCATAAATGCTGATATTTATTACTGTGAATGTTTGCAGCATGCATGAGCTCAGCTTCATGGTTGTGGTCTAAGAATGAGATAAGTACTATTGGTTTTAAGCTGAGATTCATACATTGTAAATTGTGCATGAGAAATTTCTGAGTTTTCCCTTCATAATAAAATATCTTCTCTCTCACTGGTTTTCCCCAAGGTGTGGGGTTTTTCCAGGGTCTAATTTGACCAAAATACTGTGTCTTAAAATGTTTTACAGTCTGCTGATTTTGAGTTAATTTACCGCTGCAAAGTTTACTTAGTTACGATATATCAGCTTACAGAGACATGAAATTTACATGCATGTGATATGTGTTTGGTTTTATGAATGTTGAAGACTGATATCAGAGTTAAGCTAAGTGTTTGGGCTAAGTTTAGCTCAGATTTTTAACATATCCTACACCATTTCCGTAGCAAGGCCTCAAAGTCTTTATGTTCAATCCAGAATTGCTCAAATCTAAATGGTTTTTTGATTGGGTTGTCGGACCAATCCCACTGCAGGCCTATAGGTCAGTGGTCTGAATCTGCTGCCAAAAGGACATTGGCTGATATTTATCCTATTCCTTTGGCTATGTCCTTTGATAAAAGGAATTTTTCTATTCTAGATTCCACGTAGTGCACTCCTCCTCGTCGATTGTTCCATGTATACCATATGTTTCCAATCTCCATATCTACCAGTTGACTTTGTTCCACAAAGTCTCTAAAAGCTTCCTGGAATCTGTCCATAATCCTCCTCCCCCCTTCTTTTCTCCCAGTGAGGTTATAAGATTGAAATCCCCGCCCATTATCCATGTATTATCACCTATTTGACCTTTTATCCAACTCAAGAAATTTATAAAAGTCGGTTTTTGAGGGAAAGCACTTGGGCCATACATGTTTGCTAGGGTTCCTCTTACCCCATATTCTAGAATAGTGAAACTTGCTAACATCGAGAAACGATTCTCCCTCCAATCAGTTAAACATATTGAGTCAGGATGCCATAGGGTCGACATTCCTGCTGCCATCCNCATATTCTAGAATAGTGAAACTTGCTAACATCGAGAAACGATTCTCCCTCCAATCAGTTAAACATATTGAGTCAGGATGCCATAGGGTCGACATTCCTGCTGCCACCCCCATGGCATCTACCGCCATAGCCTTACATCCTTTCCAAATCCTCTGTCTTAACTTGTTGAGTGTTTTTCATTTACACTTTGTCTCCTATAGGAATAGGATATCTGGTTTCTCCTTTTTTAACTTCCTTGCCATTTTCTTGATTTTCATGGGATGGTTCCGTCCCTTTATGTTCCATGATATTATCTTCATCGGTTTACGCTATTCACCTCAAAAAAGGTTGCTACTATAGTTGGGTATTGGCCTGACTCTATGAGTTTGACCCCTACCTTTGCTATCCTTTGTTTGTTTGTCTTTATTCCTCGTTTCATATAATCTTATGGTTGCTTCCTTTTTCCCCCTTCTGATGATCCATCGCTATCCCAAGTTGTTTTCGGGCCCTCGTCTTGATAATCGCTTCTTGGAGGAGTTCCAACTGCCTTCTAGAAACATACCCCTTCCCCTTCTTCTCACATTCCTTCTCAATTTTGTCCATATCTAACTCACCCAATTCCATGTCCTCAGCTCCATCCTCCTCTGTGGCCTCTATCTGTTTCTCTGGCTCTTGCTCCTTACCTAACTCATACTATTTCTCCTTCCTTTGGCAATTTCGGGGCTTCCGCCTTGCTCTTCTTCGTCCCCCCTCTCCTCCAAGATCTTAAAAGGATTGCCACCAGTCATACCTCCCCATTGGTGACCCTTGTTTTCTTGTTGTTGCAGGATTGATCTAGTCTTCTTCCTACTCAGGTCTTAGACAAACCCTTCTTTTTCCTTCGCTGCCCCCTGTGGATGGTTGAGCTGAGGGGGTTGTTGGATCTTCTTAGGACGATTTCGAATGAAATGGCCACAGTCATGGCATTTCCTGCATCTGAATGGGATGTGTTCATAATCTATTGGTTGCACCCATTCCTCATCTTCCCAGTTCAAGTTGATAGCTTCAAGAATCTCTTTAGACCGGTCTAGACACATATACATGTGAAATCAGTGTACCTTTGTTGTTTTGTTTGTTCTGCGACTTTTATGAATTCCCCTAGCGTATTTCCTATACCTTGCAAGATTTCCAGATCTCAGTACTCACATGGTAGGGAAAACAGACGGATCCACACCGGGGCCACCCTCATATTCTCTTTCTCTGGATTAAACCTCTCCTTCCATGGTCTAAGGTAGAGCCCTGCCGAGAATAAGAAATAAGGACCTCTTTTGAGAATCCTGTCCCAATCCTCTTGATTGAAAATTATTATAGTAAAGAATCCCTTAGATCCCATGTGTATATCATAATGCCCTTTGGGATTCCAGTTACTTTTGATACATCGCACCAAATCTCTCTCTTTCAGCCATATCCCGATGAATTTTCCTATCAGAGTTTTCTCCTTCCATAGTCCTACCTTTTCCCTTACCTTATTTGAGCGAATCTGAAGGGTCCGGATCGCTTAGGCTCGTGGGAGACATCCACCCTATCCTGTCTTCAACTTACGAGAGTTTGTCTCCCCATCACTAGCCGCCCCAATCTCGCTCTCCCCATCATCGCATCCTTCCCTTCGAAGCATGACCGCCGCCATTTCCGTAAGATTGAATGGGGGAGAGTACGACCCCCTCCCTACGATTCCTCCCCAAAGCTCACCCAACTATTGCGCCTTAATGAATCTTCCTTCTCAGCCTGGTGCTTGTCCTACCTTTGATTTCCAAGTTTTTGCAAACCCAAGATCCCCTCGTTGTCTCAAACCCTAACTCATCGCCTTGGGCCACAGGTCCCAAAACTTGTTTGTTAAATAATATAGTTTTCAACTAATGATATTATCATTATAAATATATGTAAAAAAATAAAAATAAAAAACATAAACTAGGAAAATATTGTTTTAAGAAAACCAATTACTAGATTTATAACTTATTAATAAAGTATATGAATTATTTTGGTAAACACCTTTTCAATATTATAAGTAATAAGAAAGAGTGAAACCAATTTTAAATTCTTAAAAAATTTAGTTTAATGAAAATGTTTGATATTACATTAATTTAATTACAATATAAAATGTTAACATTATCTCTTTTTTCTGTAGTGTTAGAAATATGTTGTACACTTCGAAACTTTAAAATTAAAAAAATATGTTGTAGTTTTAATGAAGATAATTTTATTAAAATTGGAAATTGCTTTAAAATTTTATATAGAAAAAAGTTTAAAAAAAATCAAGGGAGAATTTGTAAAAACTAGAAAAAGTCAAGGTTTGTTTTTGGTAAGTATCCATAAAGGATTTGAATTTGTATTTGTGACTTTTTATTTACAATTTCTCATCTCAATTTTTCATTACTAAATGTTCTAATCTTCATGTGCAAGAGTAAGTCAAATTAGAATTGTAGTTGAACCCACTTTAATGATAGATGACTTATAAAAATTTTTAATGACGCCTATCTAAAAGTGAATGATTCTTATGGTTTTAAACTAAAAAAGAATTGTGGCAAGGGTACTAATACTCTATGTGAATTACTAGCTTTGTGGAGCCTTTTATTCTTTGCTGAGTTAAGCATATTGTTCACCTATATATAGCTGGAGATTCCCAAGTAATTGAGTTGTTTAGAAGAGTCGGATTCGAATGAATGCTCTTGATGGCTGAAAAGAAAAAAATAGACTTCTCCAAACAACTTTTGCAATTATAAATTTCCGACATATTTATAAAAAATTCAATGAGAAACAAATTTACTACTAAAACAAGCATTGCTTTTGATTTTGAAGATTTCATCCATTTTGAGGAGATGTGTGGATCAATTGTGGGCTTGTACCTATCTTTTGAAATGTTGGATTAGCTCCAAAAAAAGAATTTAGTTTTTATGTAGAAAAGTCTCCTTAGTATTAGCGTTTTGGATCACTATATTAATCTTTTATGTCACCCTTGTTCATTGTTCAAGTGAGGTTTTGTTGGCCTAGAACTTATATTTTGTGGTTTTTTATTGGTGATGTTTTGTTATACTTTAAATAAAATTATAATATTTTTTTAAGATGTGAAATAAAATATTTTTAAAGATTTTTTTTAATTTCTATTACTTTTTATAATTTGCCATAAACATATAAATGTATTCTTTATTATTATTATGTTATATTTTTTATTATATATAAAGATTAAGTTAATTTCTTTTATGTTTTCATTCATGTTCTTTTATATAAATATATTATTTTTTATAACAGAAATAATTATAATTTGTATTAAAAATTAATGAGAAAATTGTTGGCACAAAAACATCAGAAATTATATGTCTTGCTTAAAGAGCCAAGTTCCAAAACTCATAACAAAGAACTAACCCTATTTCTAGAACCCAACAATGCAGATTCAAAATAAAACATTGTATCTATTCCCATCCTAGCAGCTTGTATGGCTTTCTAATGCAACAAACCAAAAGTTTTTTTTAGAGAAAGATTTCCAATAGCTAAATAACAAATATTTCTATAACAAACTATTGAAATAATTGACAGAAGGTCCACAGAGACTGAAACCAGAGTTCCTAGTTGCCATGCTTGCTTGAGGCTCCTTGAAGATGTGCTTTAAGGGAGTTCTTTGTTTCTTTTTCCATCTGAGTGTCGAGGGTGAGATGATCGACATGCTTTTCTAGATTTAGGATGTGATTTCCCAGCTTCAAAAGACTGGTCATTTGAGGTTGCAGAGTCTGATGCAGGGTGTCTGCCAAACCATCTCAAAAGTGAATCAAGTCTTCATCAACCATTTCGAAGCGACGCCTCCCTTCGTCGTCCAACCGTGCCAAAGTTCAATTCTAGTCCCTTAACTGTCTGCGCAACACCTTTAGCTCTTTTTCCAGTTTGCAGACTCAATAATGACCATTAGAGTCAGATTCTGGGTTAGGCCCCATATCTCTCAGCCGTGATAGAGAAAAGTCGAAACAATTTACCTGGTGCACTAATTTGTTTGCAGGGTTATAAGAGGGGGAAGCCTCGGGGATTAGAAGCAAGAGTTCATCCCGAATGACAATAAAATCCAACCTCTCGACTTGTCTATGAAGATGAAGACCCCAAGAATGAATGAGCACCTCTGTATTTTGTGTGATGACACTGGCCGGGCGCCCATCCAAGAGATTGAAAGAACTGCGTCATCCTGTAATCCTGAGGATTAAGAGATCTCTGTAATTTGGGTTAAAGACGGAGAAGTTCTGGAATACGGGTGTAGTACACTTATGCTGCCATTTCTAAAATGTCATTGGGACCGCTTGCATGAGCTCAACTGCCCACCTGATCTGCTTTAAAGAGTCGATGTGCCACAACATAATCCATTGCGATGAGCTTGGCCTTCTTCCCTTAAGCCGGAGGTCTTATGGGAGGTTAAAGGGCTGGTTATTTCCATTCAACTTCAATTTTCCTTTGTCTAGAAGGGCTGCTTCATTGGCTTCATTATCCGCTTCTTCGTTTAGCTCTTGGAGGATGTGGAAGGCTTTAATGTTGTGAAAGGATTTCATGAGGAGATTTATTTTCTTGTGGATTTCCTTAAGTCTCATATTATTGGAGTGTCTTTTGGTTATAAGAGCTTGAATAGCAATACGAGAGTATCCAAAAACATTGATTTCAGTAATATTCTTGGCCTTAGCTTCATAGAGTCCTTACCATAGCGCTAGTGCTTCACTTATGTTGTTAGTGTCCTCTCCTATTCCCCAAGAATAGCTCAGTTCAAGGATTTCATCAGGGTTAAAAAAAAACCCTCCCCCTCCTACTACCCCTCGTATAAATATATTCTTTATTACTATATATATTCCCAATTAAGTCAACTTTTTCCTTTTTCATTTATGTTTTTTCATAAAAGTAACTTCATCTTCTCTTAAATACTCTTATATATTATTTTGTTTTCTTAAATAATATTTGTGTCTTATTTTTATATTTTTACAAAATGTTTAATGGTAAAATGATATTTTTCATCTTATTATTTGAGCTACTTAATATGTTTCTTTGGTTTACTATCTTCTTTCCTTCCCTCTTTATGAATAAAATCCAAAATAAAATTTAAAAAACAACAATATTTTTAAGTAAAAGCATTTCATAATATTATTTATTCCCTTTATTAATTTGCAATTATTTATCAATGATTTATACTTAGTTTTAAGTTATTTTGTATTTTTAGTAAAAAACATCCATAATATTATTTGTTCCTTTTATTAATTTGTAATTTTTTATCAATGATTTGCACTTAGTTTTAAAGTTATTTTATATTTCAAAAACATATTCATGTTTTTCATACATTATCTTATGTATATAAACAATTTTGAATTACTTTATACATGTAAACTTATTATTTTGTATTTTAATAATAGATTTATTTATTTTTATCTTAATCTAATATTTGTAAAGGCTTATAATTTTACATTTTAAATGGTAAATGTATACTAACCATTTTGAGTTATTTTATACCTTTAAACTCATTATTTTGTATTTTAGTGATAGATTTATTTATTTTTATCTTAATTTAATATTTATAAAGGCTTTTAATTTTACATCTTAAATCTGTATAACAATTTTGAGTTATGTAGAGGAGACCTTTGGTAGAAGTTTGAATTCTCAATAGTTTCAGACCCTAAAGTAGGAGCCTTTAGGAAGCTTCTCCTCACCATGGACCTACTTTAGGGTCTGAAATTGTCCTGAAACTGTCCAAAAGTCAAACTTCTACTGAAATTGTCCAAAAGTCAAACTTCTACTGCAAGACTGCTCCCCTTCAAAAAATTTGAGTTATTTTATACATGTGAATTCATTATTTTGTATTTTAGTGATAAATTTATTTGTTATATCTTAATTTAATAATTGTAAAAGCTTTTAAGTTTACATTTTAGTGATAAACTTAATTATGTTATCTAAAATTATTTTTAATTTAATATATAAAAGTTTTTTATTTTACATTTTAGCTATAGGTTTATTTATTTTTTTATCTAAAAAAATATTTTTGTATTTTTAAATATTAATCAATTTTATTAATCTTATAAACTTTAAGTTAAAGTTTTTATTTATTTTTAAATATTTAATAAGTTTAAGATTCCATGAACATAATAAAGTGTTTTTTCATCCACTTATATTTAAATATAAGTTGTTATTGGTTTGCACCATTTCATGAACATAATAAAGTTTTTTTCCTCCACCTATATTTAAGATTTGTGGTTATTGGATTGAGGGTTAGCCTTGTTATTATTTTTCTATCAAACTGTTTAAAAGATATGTACTAAACATTTTTGTTGCTAATTTCATATTGGCAATTAAATGCAAACTTGTTGAGCCAAAGTGGATTTATAAGTTATAAGTTATTATTTTTGAAAATTTTACAAATTGTAATATAATTATGAGTAGAGATATTGATGTGAGTATAAATACACCAATAAAGAAAATAAAAATATAATTTTTTTTCCAGTCTGAAAAGATCAAGGATCAGGGAAATCCAATGGGGAAATGATAGCTTAGCCGGAAAATATCAATGTTGAGGGAAATCCAATGGGCAAATGATAGCTTCCCCACCAATTTTATAGAGGTGATACTCAAATATAATTTTTTTTGGGTTGTAAAAGATCAATGTTAAGGGAAATTCAATGGGGGAAATGATAGCTTCCCTACCAATTTTATAGAGGAGTCACATATTTTATAGAGGTGATAGTTGTCTCTTGATATTTAAAAATAGTTTTTTGAAGTTATAAAATAATCAGAAAGGAAAAATGTTAGACAAGTGTCTCTCAATTATTTTTGTCAAAATTTTCTTTTATGAGAAATGTTTTATAATAGCTATATTTTCTATCAATTTCAATCATAACACTAAATGAGTTAAAAAAATAATAACCATAATAATAATTACAAAAATTATGTTAAAAAAACAAGTGCTTGTTTATGTAATAGATAGAAATAAAAAATGCAACCAAATATCAAATAAAAAGATAACAAAAATCTTTTTAAAAAACTTTAAATAATTTTCAACTTTGAATATATGAAACAACATATCATGAAGATTTAGATGCATCAAATAAATTAAAAAAATCTTTTTAATTTTCTTTTATCAGAAATGTTTTATAATAGCTATATTTTCTATCAATTTCAATCATAACACTAAATGAGTTAAAAAAAATAATAACCATAATAATAATTACAAAAATTATTTTTGTCAAAATTTTTATCAATTTCAATTATTTTTGTCAAAATTTTCTTTTATGAAAAATGTTTTATAATAGCTATATTTTCTATCAATTTCAATCATAACATTAAATGAGTTAAAAAAATAATAACCATAATAATAATTACAAAAATTATGTTAAAAAAAAAGTGCTAATTTATGTAATAGATAAAAATAAAAAATACAACCAAATATCAACTAAAAAGATAACAAAAATCTTTTTAAAAAACTTTAAATAATTTTCATATGAAACAACATATCATGAAGATTTAGATGCATCAAATAAATTATGAGAATTTCATCAAAGACGTATACTCCAAATAGTCATTAGTGGAGTATGATTTAATGTATACAACGCTAAGACCTCAAAAACCTCAAAATAAAAGTTGTTTACAATTTATAAAAAATAAGTTTGCAAATGGAAACGCAAAACTATGATATGAGACAACAACGAAATAAAGTGTGCACTTTCTTCAAGTTGGAATGGGCTCTCATTTACCAAATACATAAACATGGAAGAAATAAAGATGATACAACAACGAAATAAAGTGTGCACCTTCTTCAAGTTGGAATGGGCTCACTTACCAGATACATAAACATGAACATCGAAGAAATAAAGATGATAATTAAGTCTTGGTCTTTATCCCAAATCTGGTGGAACACAGAGGATGGATGAGAAATTGAAAATTGATTGTGAGGGAAGTAAAGAAAGGCGATCTAAAATCCTATACTCACTGATCAAATCCTTTTCTTCTTTTCCAAGCTCCATTAAATAGAACCCTTCTCCAGCACCCAAAAAAACTAACCATCCTCCAAAACTTTGTGTAAAAATTGGTTAGGTTACATAGGCATAGAGGCCACTCGATTGCTCCCAGTCATTGCAATGGTGTCTCGACTGTCTCGTGTGCAATCCGTGAGACTCTCCAAACAATTACGAAAATGGAAGATAAGGTAAGATTTGTTGCTCATCACATTGCAAACTCAGCATTGCTTAAAGATGTAACAGCCTTTGGGTTTGTGGATTTAGTCATAAATTCTACTCAAACACAGGTAGAGGATTAACTTACAAAAGTTGACCATGTTCACATAGTTGAAGTATACAGCATGGCGGGTATTGGGAAAACGTACCGCCTCAAATTGGTCTACAACAATTATATCAAGGTCACTAATGTTACTTTGGACTTTGGACTTTCAGAGTCGTATTGCTAACTTTGGACTTTCAGGGTCGTATTGCTAAGGCAATGCATTTAGACTTCCCAACAATTCTATTCTGATGTTGTCTGCATCTCAGGACAGCAAAGTATTTCTTCAGGGTCGAAAGGAAGGGAGACGAAATATTTTTCCCTTTTCCAGAAAGCTTCAGCCCGGCTAATGTCTCCATCTGAAAGAGAATTTTGTGCAGCAGAGATCAAGGATCTCTTGGCCAAAGGATTAATAGAGCCATCTAAGAGCCCATGGGCACGCAGAGCGTTTGTAGTAAATAAGCATTTTGAAGTTAAAAGAGGAAAGTCGAGGTTAGTGGTTAACTACCAACCTCTCAATGCAGTACTCCAAAAGGTGCGCTATCCTCTTCTAGATAAATCGAGCCTCCTGCAAAGAATTATAGGTTGCACGATCTTCAGCAAATTTGACCTGAAATTAGGATTTTATCAGATTGGCATCAAAGTTGAAGATAGATACAAAACGACATTCGTGGTTCTGCATGGCCAGTATCAATGGAAAGTTCTATCGTTCGGGATAAATAATGCCCCTTCTGAATTCCAGAAACGTATGGAAGACATTTTCAGAGAAAAGCAGTGGGCATTAGTATTCATTGATGATATGCTTATTTGTTCAAAAAATATGCAAGAACATCTCAAACATCTGCAGATATTTTATGAACTTGTTTTCAAGCATGGGTTGGTCCTGTCAGAAAGTAAAATGGAGATCAGAAAGACTGAAATGGAGTTCCTTGGATTCAAAATCTAGAAAGGGCAAGTTGTTTTGCAGAAGCATGTCCTTAATGTTTTCAGTCAGTTTCAAGACCAAATTCTGGATAAGACCCAGCTTCAGAGATTCTTAGGGAGTCTCAACTACATCAGGCCCTTTTATAAAGGACAAGCCGCTGACATACATCTGCTGCAGCAAAGGTTGAAAAAGAATCCAACAAAATGGTTAGCAGAGATGACTCTGGTAGTTCAGAAGATCAAAGCCAAAGTCTTAGATCTGCCTCCTCTATCTTTGCCACAAGGTTCAGGGCAATTAATAATTGAAACAGATGCTTCATCCCATACATGGGGTGGAGTTCTACTTGAAGCACTGGAAGGAAAGGAGATTATCTGTGGTTACGGTTCGGGTTCATTCAAAGCTGCAGAACTAAACTACCCGTCCAACCATAAAGAAATTCTGGCTGTCAAAAAGATAGTACAACACTTTATTCTATTCTTAAAACCTGATAGATTTATCATTAGAACAGATTTAAAGATTATGCCTGGAATATTTAAGAATGAAAATTTAATGGCTGAAAATAGAAGTAGAATTTTAAAATGGTTTATCTGGCTCAGTAACTTTGATTTTGATATTGTTTATAAGCCAGGATATTTAAACTGTCTTGCTGATATGCTCACCAGGGAGCAATCTAAAAAAGTCATACCAACCTTAAGCATGTTTTCAGCAGGAGCCTCAAGCTCCAATCTAGGCCGCTCAAGCTCAGGTCGTGGCACAGTGCCACTTTGCAGACCAAGAAATGGCCTATTCCTCAGGCCTTGAGACACATCAATTTCTGAAGAAGAACGAAGACAGATGTTGGATTATGCATCTAGGAATGAAGCCAAAAGGTTTCTTGAGCTTACCCTCATAAAGCAAATTCAGTCGTCTCCAATGAAGATTGAAATCATGGAGTAATGGGAACGCGATGCATATAGAAGCTTCGAAGGTGCCCAAGAAAAGTTAAAAGAATGCAGAGACATCTAGTTAGACCGCAACGATGAAGAAGATGGTCCATTATGGTATGTTGATATCGGAGATGGAAATCTTACTTGGACCTCCTACAATCTTATCCTAAGATTCTGCAGAGAACAGAGGAAAATTGTTATCTGTGCAAATCCTAATAATCTGCAGCATGGTGCCTGGTCCGGATGGACAGAAGTCTTGTTGGACAAGTTTTGTCCAAGAACAGACTGCGAGAACCGGTGAGCTAATTTCATATTACATATGAAGGCCGATATTGAAGTAGCTGTCAAGGAGCACCAGTGGTTCAAATTCATGCTCCACCATGAAGGCGGAAGATATAACAAATTAGAACACACTGTGTTCACCACCCAGAAGTACATCAAAAGAAATGCTCAAGGACAAAGGATAGATTCCAAAATCTATACCCGACAAATACCACTGAAATTTCGGGTGGAATCACATTTCAGGGGCGAATTCCTATGCGACCCGAATGAACTCTTTCACGGATCAGACATCGAAAGATGTTTCAGTCCACTATTGTACCTGCCACCAAAGTTTGAAGATGACCCTCCAACTTTTGAAGATTCCCAAGCATACGACTCAAATGATGTCAACTGGGATTGTCCTTGTGGAGGACTAGATATTGATGGCCACAGTCACTGCATCTGCCTACAAGGCCGAGATCCGTATGATTAAATAGGAAGCTATGGTGGACCACTTGTACACTGTCGTGGGCCGGTAAATGCTCCACTTTGTACTGAGTCTGTTTGTACCATGTCAGTAGTCTTGTCTGTCATGATAAAGATTCCGGGTCCCCACATGTCTGAAGACCATTAAGGGACGAGGTAATGGTAGTGGTTGTCCCCACTTGTCACCTCGGATGATTGATCTTGACTTGTTAGTGCCAGTCATAGGTCACCGGTATACCGGTTAAATTTTTATAAGTAAGGGGTCTTGGGCTCATTGTTGGATACAAGTTTTGTGTGTAGATAGCTCTGCAAGTAAGAGTCCGAGTGTGGGTAACGAGTAGAAGGTTGCCTCGGTGCCTTTGGGTTCCCAAGTTTGAGTCTGTATAGTCTTGCTCGTCTGAGTGTGGGAAACGAGTAGAAGGTTGCTTTGGCACCTTTGGGTTCCCTATGTCCTATCTGTAAATATTGTGCTGAGAGTCTGGTAGTGATGAGCTTCACCCTCCAAAGCCGATCTACCCTTATGTAATGTCTGCAACTGCATTTTAATGAAGAATCTTGGAGTTTGAAGTTTGAAGTTTTATGCTGTATCTTGCGTAGTTGAATTTAGGGTTTTCTGAGCAACATTCTTTTACAAGCTTCTTAGTGATGCTCGCTAAGGCTTTGCTACCATGGATATCTGAGAAGACTTTACATCTTTCCATTTTTAACAATTGTGTAGGGTTAGGCTTATGATCTGGTTTTTGTGCAATGGAATGACATTTAGGAGCAGAATGGAAGAAAATCGGAAGTTCTACAGTCTGACTATTAATAATGCAGGAGAACGTCATTTTCTTTGTATCTACAGAGAATGGACTTACTCTAGAAAGAATCTCTGATCCTAATATGCAGTCTTCGCTTATTTCATCAAGTCTATACAGGGTTAGATGGTCATTGACTCCTTTGAACTGTACTGGAAAGTTTTTAGACTTTGCTTTCAGGGGGACAGGGGTACCTTCAATAGCTGAGCCTTCGTTTGAGGTGTTTTCCCAATAAAACTGAGGTAGGGTTGAACCTTTTTCTAGGTTCACTTGGCATCCAGAGTCTATCATACAATCCAAGGAGTAAGGTTTAAACTCACTGGGATGGAACTGAACTTTAACAAATATTTTGGGTCCAGTAAGAATTCCTAGATTAGGGTCAGGAGAAGGTTCTCTTACCCTTGGAATTTCTGTTTCCATAGCTTGTTCGTAATGCTTACTTAATTCTTCATTAGAAGATTGATCTCTTTCAATCTGGATGATCTTGATCATATTTTTCAGTTCTTCAATTTCTGCTACTAGGCTCTTCAACTGTTGTTTTTTCTCTCAGACTTGCAGTCGTAGCATCTGCTCTTTATCCATCCTGTAACTTTGTCTGTTTTTATGGCCATCTGGATAGCCTTTGTAGAGTTCTACAGGATTATAGATAGCAGGAGTGATAGTGCTTACCTTGCCTTTACCTTTGTCATGCTCGAGCTGCTCAAGCAATTGCTTCTTTTCTTGTTTCAATGATGCTCGTAACAGGTATTCAAAGACTGGTGTCTTTGATAGCTGTAAGTCAATGGCTACAATCCTTTTTTCAACATTTTGTGTCTTATTCAGCGAGAACATATACAATGAGAATTCGAAATCTGGGGGCTCAAACCCTCCCAAATTTGGTGCTGAATCGGAATTAGAAGAGGACGATGAAGGATCAAATTTCTGTAGTGCAGCTGGTTCTGGATCAGACTCAGATTCTAAAAAGGCATCTGATGCATCTGATGGAAAAAATAAAACTTCGCCTGAGGGCGATTCATTTTCTGAAGGTAGATCCCACCATCTAGGATCTATTTTCTCGCAGAAAGCAGCTAGTCTAGGCTTAGACTTTTTCTTTGGACATTTGTTTGCCCAATGTCCTTTTGAACCACAGACAAAGCAGGTTTCTTTGTCATTTTTTTCTGATCTTCTTTTAACAAAATTTATGTGATAGGGTTTGCTAGACTGTCTGTGAGTGTTGTATTTCTGCCTTCTTTTCGGCTTATAAGTCTTTTCAGGATGATACCTCGGAAGACTGGTATAAAAGCCTTTTTTCTGTTTATTTTTATGACATTTGCAGCTGTCTACTAAATGTCCTCAGTTATGAGCCCCACATCCCCAATCAGGCATTTTGGCCACATTTTTGCAAAACGAGGGGGAATACATGCTCTGATGTCTCTTGAAGTCCTTACTAACTCTTTTTTCCATGCAGTGTTCTTGCCAAGTCTCTAGGATATAACTATGTAGTTGTGCTAGAGAAAGGCCTCTATAGTTAATATGTTTGTCTTTCATGTATTGCTCTACTGCGTCTGGAACATGTCCAGGGAAGCTTCTAAGATAATGCTTCAGATATGCAGGATCTCCTGATTTTCCATAGGAGATCAGTAATTTCTGCATATAGCAGAAGTATTCTTCACTCTGTAAGAGATTACACAGGTGGGCAGACATGAATAGAGAAGCGAGATGGTCAAAATCTTCTCGCTCATCTGAACCATAAAATTATTTACCCAAAGCTTTTAGGATCTACTGGTCTGCGTCTTCTGCTGACAACATTTCATTCCTAGCTTACTGAGGAAGCCATCTCCACCATTCATTAGCAAGTCCAGACAGACCTGCTATGATCTGGCCAGCCAACTGTTGTCCTGTGATAGTGTCATTCTGACTACGTTTGTACAATGTCCATTGGACTAGCATTTGGATAGTAGTTTTAATATCCTCTCCGGATTGGCACTAGATATTCAGAACAGGCTGATCAGGGATTTGTGAAACAAGATTGTTCATAGCATTTATGCCAAATTGAAGCTTAGGAGTTGGGGCTCTAGAGGCATCTGGCATTCTTACATCATAGGTTTGTTCAGGAGGTGGATTATGAGTGGTTGAAGATTCAGCATGATGATAAGCAGACATCATGTTTAGGTACTTCGTGACTAAGGCTGGTGGAAAGGATCTGAAGTATCCTATCCATTCTTTAACCTCGTCAAAGTCAGCTTCATCTTTACCAAAATTAAATTCTGGTCTATCATCTTCAGTGATGCTAAGCATACCAAAAGATATACTGCGGTGATGTCTATTCTCCGTATATTTTCTTTTATGCCCTTGGGTTGCCAAAGCGAATACAGAGGGACTGAGACCTGGAACCCTTTTCTTAAGTTCTTGGGTTTTTCCTAAGAGTTCTTCTAACTTGGCTAGTCTTCGCTCAACTTTATCAGCAGCTTTAGCTACTGCTTCTCTTATCTCTGCAGAGTCTGTTAGGATATGATCTATTAATCCTAACTTGGTTTCGACCATAGCAATCTTTTGTTTTTCTTCGACTATGGAGCTTTTTATATTCATGAGATCACAGGCCATGTCTGTTACAGAGAGAAATTCCTATGGCTTGTGGTACCACAACAGACAGCTTGAATCCAGAAATCAATCCTTTCCAATATGAAATAGAAATTAAATGTCTAACACTAAAGGATCAGACCTCGTACCTTATTCCAGACGGTTGAAGTAGATCTTCGTTGAGCTTTCCAACTTCAGCTTGAATTGATAGATTACTTCCTCAACAACAAGTAAACAATACAAGCATTCTATATATCATGGTGTTAGATCTATTCTAGCATATATAATCAATAATGTACAAGAATTTGACATAATCCCATGGATAAAATATTCATTCAAACACACATTATTGGACAGGAAAAGATATTTCTATTAATATAAATCAGAGATCACAAGATACAACCTCTGACGGCACGTTTGTAAACCGGAGAAACTGAATCCCCCACTTGGGCCTCCACCACCTCAATCCTCCATCTCTCGATAGCAAGCTCACAAGCAAAAGACAAGCTTGGGAAGAACACACAAGTGCTCCAAGGGACAAAGGGATGCCGACTCAAGCATAAGTTCCGTCAACAATGGACTATAGTTTCTTTGCTCTCAATTCTCTCTTCTTTCCTTCAATGTACCAAGGGGTTCCTTAAATAGCTTTTCAAAGGGGTAATGAAAGGTCAAATCCGAGCAATCTCAAGGCATAGGGAAGGCTAAGAGTCACATGAGTCGGATCCATGTCAAGGAAAACCCCAAAAGGATTTGGATTATGTGCACATCCCGATGTACACGGTTTTAGTGGTCAAACCCGCATATATACGCGCTTATAGGTTTAAAAGTCGTGTGTATCATTTTTCACATGTTTTTAGGGATGATCAAGGAAACATTAAAGGACAAAAAATGGTCCATGGGGTCTAAGGAGTCTGCAGCGGGACAGGGGTAGGCCATACAAAGTGTGATTCACCTGGAGTGGTGAAATCAGCTATAACAGATGCCCCCTAATGTATGAGGTCAGAGGGGTCATACGATGGCCGAAATACATTATAATTCCATCCCAGAAGTGGAGTGATGAAGGATCCCAAATGGAAGACCAGCCACCCAATCAACATAGTACAATAATACAACTCTGCACATAACTGCAAATACATATAGAAGTCCTTGATACATAAGAGTACAATGGCCATGAATAGGCATGATACATGATATCACATATGTGGTCATCGCCACGTACAATATACATAGATCAGAATCTCCATGATGAAGATATACAAAGGACCATGATATCCATGATGGCTGAAGATATAACAGATCAAGATCTCCATAGTGGCTGGAAATATCTGACATATACTGGAATCAAGTCACGAGAGCTGAAATTTCATGAACACTGGCACGATCAAGGAGGTAGCATATAAGAGATGCCACCAATCTGGAAAGTCTTCTACACAAACTGCTATGAGTACATGTCCTACTATGCGAATAGAGGTGTCGAGGTCGAACATAGTAGTCCATCGTCTGATTACCGGTCATTAATGTGTACCGTTAACAGACGCGATATCACCCATCAATAATGAAAATGGGAATCAAGGTACTAGAGTGCAAACTAACAAGTGTGAATAAATGTGTTGAGGTCAAACACTTGAGAGGATCCATCAATCAGGGGACATTGATGTATTCCCAAAAACTGTCGATGGCGAAAGAACCTACCACTGATGACTGCAAGTCTAGAGGCACTCAAAATGACTCTAGATTCCAATCCCAGAATAAATGATCTGAAGTTGATGGGATGAAATCCACTGGAAGGAGGGCGTTAATGCATCCCCCATCATCCAACACGAGGTACTCAGCAAAGCTGTATAATGTGGAAGGACTCGATCATAAGGTGCACGAACCAGTAACTGTACCGAGAATGGTCGACATGCAAAGTCAAGATAACTGAGGAATGGCTGACTCAGGCTTCAACTTCCTTCAAACAAGAGCATAACGATGTATGGTGACTGAATGAAGGCAGCATAGACTCGATATACAAACTAGGACATCTCTGTGACACAGGAGGCATCATCAGAGGCTCCATAGGGATTGGAATCTTAACCAGTCGGTGGAGATAAACTCAGATAAACGAGTACAACTCCTAAAGTCAAACTATAACCCAACCAATGGATGTAATATACAGTGCTCTGTTCGAAGGCGACACGACTCGACAGCTGCCATAGATAACATCTTTCCTTATCCGGCTTTTTGGTTTTTTGATTTTTTTTTGGGGACTTTTTTTCAGTTATTTAAAAAGCTTGAAAAAAGAATAAAATAGATTTATAGTTACATACTAGGAGGAGACGAGTGCCATAAAGGCAAACAAACTAGTTCCAAGCAGTGGAACATACCTATGCTCAATGCAAGGATACATGTGTAGGATATCGACACTCGGGGGAAAATCCCCTCCCGGTAAAAAGGGAATCAAGCGGCGAAGGATATAAAAAATGGCTCTGCATGGCTAGACATGAGACAAGCTCAGGCTATATGGCTGAAACGCAATGTCAGGGAATCCGGCATAAAGCTCAATAAGGTAGGCAAAGCTCATGATAATGCATTCACAACTTGACATGAGGGAGTCCTGAGGGAAATAGGCCAGCAAAAGATCAAGAGGAGTATGAGGCTCTTGCGAAATGTCATGGCAGTACTATACAACGGACTCCCACACCCTAAAGGAGAAAATGTCGACATGGGCACCAAATGAAAATAAGGCGCTAACTAGGGTACTCATGTAAGGTGAAGCTCTACCACTCATATCATGCCACTTCTAAAGCAGCAAGAAGGTTCCATGACATAATAGAGTGGGTTCGTACCTAAGGTCATGATGAGATGGTCATAAGGTTATGCAAAATGCAAACGGTGGTGAAACCTAACTTATATGCCAGTTTAGACATGATACCTGAAATCGGCACGAACGGGTCAATCCAATGGTTGAAACGACACTGAAAAAGGTCCTCTACATCATGAATTATGTCAAAAACGGTCCAAAATGGTTAGAAAATGTCGAAACTATAGGAAAGGGGGTAACAATTTTCAAATATTTGAAAATTTTCTTTAAATGGTAAACAATTCAAAATATTATAAATCATTTGAAACTTTTACCCATTTGAGTTCTGATTTTCAACAACGAATTCCAGGAGATCCAGCTGGCGGAATCCACTACCGTTTCTTCCAGGTATTTACTCATGCTCTTCTCTTTCATTTTGATACAATTTTTATGAATTTCCATGGTTAATTAAGCTTTTTAGGCCAACCCAAAATGGGTGCTGCGGCCCACGCAGAAATTGAGGTTTTTTCCGCGTATAGGGCTGGATATACGCGGAAAATTCCCTCAAACCCACATACATACGCGGCTGTTGAAAACAGTCATGTATGAGGCCGGGTACATGGTTTTTTCAATAAACTAATGGGAAAATTTGCAATTTCTTGTGCAGGATGGTCCTAGAGTGGAGAGAGCATGAGCATGGTGAAGTAGAGGAAGCAGTAAGGGCCGATCTAATGGCTCAACAAGCTCTACGTGCATGCAGACTCTATAAGTTTTGGTGTCTTGGTAGTTTGAGGGCCAAACCAAGACTATTACAGATGCTGGTGGATTACTGGGATCCAGACTCGGAGTCCTTCCATATAGATGGGATGTCCCTCACCATAGAGGTGGAGGACATATTCTTCATAATTGGGCTTTCTAGATGAGGGGAAGTGGTGAACCTTCGTTCTCGTGGTGGGACAGGAGGTGGCCTAACTATCGATGAGTACATTGTGGTGTACTGCTATCCAGACACAGAGAAGGTGGGGAGTTAGGTCCCTACCAATGCTATACAGGTGTTGGGCCTAAAGGCCATACTATTGACATTGGGCAGGATAGCAGGCTTGGCATCACTCCACCAGGCCTCACAGCCTCTGATGTTCTATGCATTGGAGTGCATGAGACCCACGATCTATGACTAGAGAACTACGCTACTGAGCAACATGAAACATCAGCTCAGTGAGTGTAAGGCAGGCAGAGTGCGGAACTTCAGGTTCAGCAGTATTTTGAGCACGTTTTTCTTCGATCACATGCCGTTACCACCAGGATCGGCATATGGCGATATAGGTAACGGATCTCGACCCTCTTTTTTTAAGTTTTGAGTTATTTAATTTTTTTGTATTTTCTTGATTATATGGAATCAAAAAGACATATTTTTGGGTGATAATACATAGTGACATCTACCATTTGTGTGCAGATGTGGGACCACAACAACCAGAGGGCTTCCCTCGTCATAGACAGAGGGGAAGAGGAGATGACATCACAGGTGTGGATGCGGAGCGGACGCTCCAGAGCATTCATACCAATTTTGTGAGACTGACACATAGATTTCCCATGGTGCAAGTCGAGGACTTTCCTGAGGCTATGCAGCGGCAGGTGGTGGGTGTACCAAGCACATGGGTGCGTTTATTTCGACGGCTAGCTAGAGTCGTAGTGACCTTCCATGATCACAAAACTCCTCCTCTTCCATAGGATTAGACACCTGGGAGTGTATACATTTTGTACTACCGTGTATTATATGATGGTGGCTGGAAAGCCCCAATTTTGTATCATGACACTATGTATTATCACATTTTGGATGTATATATAAAACGTTTTATGGTGATCGATTTATTTATTTACATGTGTAAAAATTGTGTTTGTGATTAATTTATTGTGAATGAAACAAATTCCAATCTAACACGTAGTTAGCATATGAGTCAGCAACTTGATTATTATTTCTTGGAATATGTATATATGTTATATTGTCAAATTGTCGTTCTAACAATCTCACACGTAAGAATCTTCTGAATAACGTCGGATCTCTAACATGGTACAAACCATTGAGCTGTGAAACTACTAACTCCGAATCAAGACGTACCTCAAGAGACAGAATGCCATGTAAAATGGCATCCCGTAGAATTTTGATAACGACACTGTATTCAGCAACATTGTTGGAAGATGGCCATAGACATATGCCTCCTGAAGACAGTACCTGACCTATAGGAGTATAAATCACCCAAGCAGTAGAGGCTCAGTGTTGAGTGTGACAGCTTGCACCATCCGTGAATCCTATGTAGGTGGAAGATTCCATTGACATCTTCCAAAAGAAACGGAAACTAATCACAAACTTGATCACGATAAGAAAAATACCTAACTATGCAAAGCTGTACAATAATATACAATAAACAGCCTTGGCTGAAGATCATGCATAGTATTTCTTGAGATAGAGCCCATTTCTAGGCTCCGCCAAGGTCGTTCCTTCGTAATCCACCAACTCATACGCACCCTTCTCTGACACATGCTTGACCACGTAAGGACCACACCACATAGGATTAAATTTCCCTGCCCCCAAGGGTTCTTTCGGTTGATCCCACAAAAGGACCAAGTCTCCTTCACTAAACCTCCTTGGACGAATAGACTTATCATACTGGAGTTTTACGCGACGTTTATTGACTTCTAGAGCCACCAAGGCATCCCGACGCTGCTCATCAAGTTGCTCAAGGTGAACCAAACGCTCTTCCATTGGGGAAGTGTCCGGTAAGAGTTCTACAGCTAGCTTCAATGAAGGAATTTTGCATTCAACCGGAAATATCAACTCCACTCCATGTACAAGTTGATAAGGAGAAAAACCAGTGGCAGTCTTAACAGCGGTTCGATATGCCCACAAAGCAGGATATAACATGATGTGCCAATTGTTCTTTCTTTGTGCGATGGTTCATTGGAGAATGGATTTGAGTGATTTATTCACTGCCTCTACCTGTCCATTCGCTTGAGGGTAGTAAGAAGAGGAATGCTCTTTCTTATACCCTAACTTGGATGCCAACTCTTCCATCATACGGTTCTAAAAGTGCGAGCCATGGTCAGTGACAAGCTCTTTCAGAATCTCGAACCGAGTAATAATTTTGTTGAACACACAGTGAGCGGATGTCTCACTGTCGGATTTTACTGTAGGCATAGCCTCAGCCCGTTTCGTGAAGTAATCAACAGCCACTATAATATGATGGTCCCCCCAGCCGAAGCTGGGTTGCAATCCATAAAATCAAGCCCCCACTTAGTGAAGGGATTGGTGGTGATAATGGGATGTAATGGGGTAGGTTTCGAGCGCATATTAGGTGTGAACACCTGGCAAGGGTGGCACCTCTTGACCGCATCAACACAATCCTTAAAGATCGACCGCCAGAAATAACCTGCTCTTAAAATATTTTGAGATGTGGAAAGCCCAGATAAATGACCACCACACGCCCCTTCGTGGCAATCATTCAGCACTACCTTAGCCTCTTCATAAGTTAAACAACGTCGTAAAATGGAATCTACCCCATGGCAGTACAAAGTGTTGTCCACTATGAGGTAGTTCTTAGAGACGTGACGTAATCATCGTCGTTCATCTCGGGAGAGGTGAGTAGGGGTCTTCAGTGTTTGTAAATATATTATGATATCCCCATACCATGGGTCTAATGTTGAAATTAAGAAGATGTGTTCATCGACAAACGTATCTTCACAAACCAACTCCTCGGCCTCGCTCTGGAAATCCGATATAAGCTCTGCAAAAATTTAAGTCTTCTTCGATTTTGCCGAAACAAACTCGAGATCGAGTTCTTGCAGAATGACAATCCATTTATTATACTTTCCCCCAATCATCCTTCGGGTGAGGACGAATTGAAACGGATTGACATGGGCTACAACCAAGGTCTGGCGAAGGAGAATATAATGTCTCAACTGCTGAACCGCATGTACGGTAGCTAAAGCAAGCTTCTCGACATGAGAATAATGAATCTCTGCGTCAATAAGGTTCTGGCTCAAATAATATATGACATGCTCTTGGAGCTCCTCATCCTCTTGAACCAAAACCATACCAATCGTCTCTAATGACACGACCACATATAATAGAAAATCATGGCTATAATCCGGGGGACTAATCATCGGGGCCGATGCTAGGGCTTTCTTGAGTGCATCGAAGGACTCCTGGGCTCACTCATCCCATTAAAAGGGGGTGTCCTTCTTCAAGAGACGCATGAAGCCTCTAGTCAAATTGGCAAAGTTGACAACAAATATTCGTAAGAAGTTTGCCATGCCTTGCAAACACTGAAGATGACGAATATTCTTCGGGGAGACAACTGAAGTATTGCCTCAACCTTCAAAGGGTCGACTCTTATACCCTCTTTAGAAACTATGAATCTTAACAAACGCCCTGACTTCACACAAAAGATGCACTTGTGAGGATTTAATCTAACTGAATAGTGTCGGTATCTTTCAAATATCAATCTCAAGTGATAGGGATGACGCATTCTCATACGAGAATGAGCAGCAAGGTCATCCAAAAATACCTTGATAATTGACTTGAGATCATGGAAGATCAAGGTCATTGCTCGCTGAAATGTAGCTCCAGCGTTTTTAAGGCCGAAAGGAATTTTCCGATATGCAAACATTCCCCAAGGACAAATAAATGCAGTCTTATGTTGGTCCTCAGGTTTAATCTGTATCTGATTATATCCGGAAAAGCCGTCCATGAAGGAGAACAACTCGCTACCCACACACTCATCCAAAATCTGATCAATAAATGGTGTGGGGAAATTGTCCTTAGGACAGACATGATTCAAATCACAGAAATCAGTACATATGCGGATCGCTCGCTGCTTCTTATCCATCGGAACGGGGTTTGAAACCCACTCCGTCAAGGAAACATGATAGATGAAACCGGCTTTCAATAGCTTCTCTATCTCTGCATTTATCGCGGGTGTTTTCCTAGGATTTACCACACGTAAACGTTGTCGAACAGGCTTAGCATTGGGGTAAGTATTAATCTCATGCTCGATAATATGAGGGCCAATACCTGGCATCTCATCGTAAGACCAAGAAAAAATATCACGGAATTCCTTAAATAGCTCAGTGTATTCAAGAATCTCAGCATGGGAACATTCTGCCCCAATATAGACATTCTCTATCATGTCAGGATTGCGAGAGATGTTGATAGGAATCGTTGTAGATATGTTTTCCATGTTTCCATCAGCCATCAGACCAGGAGAGCTTAATGGAACCATAGGACTACCAACTCTCTGACTAAGAACCACCCTAAAATCCTCACGCTCCAAGCGGTCAAGCTTTGGAAGAAAGTATGATCTATGATGGAGTTCCTCCCATGGTGGCTCAACTCCCGACATAGCCTCAATAATCGCTTCATCTGAAGGGAAAACCGTATCAAGGTAGTCGTGTGCGTGAGAAGACTGTGCTGCCCATGCCGACAACACATAAGGTTCCTCCTCCTCCGTCCGCGAAGAGGAAGGACTAGGTTCTGCAACAGACTTGAGATTAGCTTGATAAGCTATCATAGCTATAGGCAATGACACATCTATCATGACAGGCTTACTCGAAGTACTCGGTGTAGGAAGAATCCAAGGATCTTCCATATGACTCGTGCGAAAAGACACTGATGTCGTAGATGTCGAAGCCTCATCGAAACTAGATCCTATCATCAGGATCAATGCAGGACAACTAAAGCTTCCCATGAGGGATGGATACATGCCTACACCCACACTCCCAGTTGCTGGCTGAGAGTGCTCAACAATCGGGATCGAAGCTCCCGAAGATGCGGTAACAGACGGATTCTTGAATGTCGTTTGATAAATCGTTACAATCTTCCTGTTATGTGGAAAGCATACAACGCAGAACAAGGAAGAAGCAACAGCTTGCATATTGTACATCCAGTTCCTACCCAGCAAGATATTGTAGTCAAGGGGCGCATAAACCACCTCGACCTCTATCGCCATGGTCTTCCCTCCCAAATGGACTTCAAGGGAAGGAAGGATGCCGTGCGGTCTAAAAGATCTCCGATCAAACGCAGTTAACATGGTCATTGATTTAGACAGCTCAGGAGAACCCAGACCCTTCCAATAGGATAAAGACATCACAGAAGCAGCAGCGCCCTCGTCAATCACAATGCGCTTGACGATCATATTAAGACATCCTACGTGAATCAAAAGAGACACATAGTAGGGAAAGCGAGGCTGAAGTCCTGTGGTTTCAAATTTGATCACAGAGGAAGAATCATCATCATTCACACCAAGGGTAGAAATCAACGCCTTCCTTTGCGAGGGACAACTCTGAAGCACTTCCAATGCAGACATCGCAGAAGGAGTGTGGCCCAAATCCTCGACAACTGAATAGTTCTGGGCGGTTTGGCCATTTGGATTATGCCCTGAACGCTTAAGGACTCCCTTAGGAATGCGAGGTGCAGTCTCAGGTTTATCCATAGGTTTCTCAATGCGCAAAGGGGACCCTAGTGGATCAGGCTCTTTGCCTGGTCTGGGTTGTGACGAACCATAATCTTTCGCATGGTGTTGTACAGGATAATTCACCTAATAGCTAGCACATGAATAGCTATCTGCAAGGATGGGATTTCGCATTCAATCGGCGTAATAGCTTCCACCCCGTGAACGAGTTGGAAGGGGGAAAAACCTGTAGCATTTTTGACATTGGTTCGATAAGCCCAAAGAGCAGGATATAACATGATGTGCCAATTTGAACGGGCTGCATCAATAGTACGTTTAAGTATAGTTTTTAAAGTTTTGTTTACAGCCTCAACCTGACCATTTGCTTGCGGATAATAAGGAGAAGAATGTTCTTGTAGAAATCTGAGCATGGTGGTCAGTTCTGTCATCATGTGATTTTGAAAATGACTGCCATGATCAGTGACAATCACTTTGGGAATACCAAACCTAGCAATAATCTGATTAAAAACGAATTAAGCTGCCGTTTCCCCATTGTCTTTGAAAGTAGGCATTGCCTCTGCCCATTTTGTGAAATAGTCGACAGCGACAATGATGTATTTATGCCCCCCAGCCGAGGCTGGGTTTCATGTCATATAATCGATCCCCCACTTCATGAAGGGGCCTACCGAGACGACGGGAAACAAGGGAGCGAGATGTGACCGCATTTTTATGGTATACAGCTGACATGGATGACAACGTTTTACAGCTTCCACACAATATTTAAAGATGGTGGGCCAGAAATACCCGGCACGTAATATCTTCTGGGCCGTTGCTAACCTAGATAAATGACCCCCACACGCTCCGCTATGGGAATCATTTAGGACAATCTCTGCTTCCTCATGAGTAAGGAAGCGACGCAAGATAGAATCTACCCCTCTTTGATATAATGTATCTCCTATTATGAGGTAGTTTTTAGCATGAAGATGTAACTTGCGTCGGTCTTCCCTAGAGTAAGCGGTAGGATACTTCAAAGTCTGGAGATATATGAGAATATCTCTGTACCAAGGATCAAAGGTTGATATAAGGAAGATGTGCTCATCTGGGAATGAGTCATCTTGAACCACTACATCTTCTTCCGTAGGGAATTCTGCTATAAGCTCCGCAAAAACTAAGGACTTTTTGGATTTAGCGGATTGGAAAACCAAGTCAAACTCTTGGAGAATGACTATCCACTTATTGAATTTTTCCCCAACAATCCGTCGGGATAAAACATATTGGAAAGGGTTTACATCCGCCACTACAGTAGTGGTCCTCAGTAAGATGTAGTGCCGTAACCTCTGTACAGAATAAACAGCCACTAAGGCTAACTTCTCGACGTGGGAGTACTTAAGCTCAGGCCCAACCAGAGCACGGCTAAGATAATAGACAACATGCTCAACGAGCTTGTCATCCTCCTGAACTAGCACTACCCCAATGGTAGACTCCGACGAGGCTAGATATAATAAAAAATCCCTAGAGTAATCTGGCGGGCGTAATAAAGGAGCCGACAACAAGGCTTTCTTTAATGCCTCGAACGCGAGTTGTGCAGTTTCATCCCATACAAATGGGGTGTCCTGTTTAAGCAGGCGCATGAAACCTTTTGTGATCTTGGCATAATTAACGATAAAACGTCGAAGGAAGTTAGACTTAGCTTGTAGACTCAGAAGTTGCCTAAGTGAACGAGGAGGAGGCATATTTACAATGGCCTCGAATTTTAAGGGATCCACCTGTATGCCCCTACTAGAGACAATGAATCCAAGCAATCTACCTGATTCGACGCAGAAAACACACTTGTGGGGATTCAAGCGAATTTTATAGTATCTGCATCTCTCAAAAATCAACCGTAAATGATCTGGATGCTGGATCCTCTTGCGAGAATGAGCAGGCAGATCATCCAGGTAAGGCTCGACAATGGCTTTTATATCGTGAAAAGCAAAGTTCATGGCTCGTTGAAAGGTTGCCCCTGCATTTTTCAATCCAAAGGGCATTTTTCTATACGCGAATGTACCCCAAGGGCAAATAAAAGCAGTTTTGTGCTGGTCTTCTGGTTTGATTTGGATTTGATTGTAGTCGAAGAAACCATCCATAAACGAGAATACCTCACTACCCGCACATGTATCTATGATTTGATCAATAAACGGTGTAGGGTAGTTGTCCTTGGGACAGGCTTTGTTAAGGTCTCGAAAGTCCGTACAAACGCGAATAGTCCCTTGCTTTTTATCAACAGGAACTGGATTGGACACCCACTCAGTCAAAGCAACGGGATATATAAAACCTGCTTTCAACAGCTTTTCTACCTCTGCCTTCACAACCGCCGCTTTTCGCGGGTTCACGGGGCGTAATTTTTGCCGAACCGGCTTAGCATCAGGATAGGTTGGGATCTCATGTTGAACAATAGATGGATCAATGCATGGCATCTCCTCATATGACCAGGCAAAGATATCGCAGAATTCCTTGAAAAGGGCAGTATAAATGGCAATCTCCTCCGGAGAGCAGTTTGCACCTATATAGATATTTTCCACGACATATGGCTTTACAGAGATGTTGATCGGTATAGTGGTGGAAATGTTTGCCATATTCCCCTCGGCAAACACTCCTTCCCTAGGTAAAGGGTTGACAGGTGTATCAACATCATCCGACAGTCTCACATGAAACTCTTGGTTTTCTATCTTGTTTAGCTCTGGAAGGAAATAATATCGGTGATGAATATCCTCACATATCTTATCACGTGAACACACAGCTTCCAGAATAGCTTCATCGGAAGGTAAAACAGTGTCTAAGCAATCTATGAAATGTAAAGAGTTTTCCGCCCATGCAGGCATATAAACTTCTTCCAGATCATCCGAGACTGTAAGAGGATCTGGAATGGGATCTACAGTGGTTTGGGTAATAGCTTGATATGCCACTTCCACTGCAGATAAGGGCACTTTCGGTTCCTGGGGGGTTGGGAGGACCCAAGGATCAGTCCTATCGATCACCGAATCAATGGACTTCCCTACAGTAGTAGAACCGATATAAAGGACTGGAGCTGGAATATCGAATGTGCCCATCAATGATGCGTACAGTCTAGCCCCCAAGATCTGTGCAGCAGGTTTGGCCTGATCAACCAATGGCACAGTGGAATCTTTAGACTCTAAGCGTCCTTTTCGAGTAAAATCAAGTTGGTCAATAGTGACCAGCTTGCCCTCATGTGGAAAAACCACAACACGAAAGACAGCAGATGCAATAGCAGACATTGCATAAGTCCAATTCCTACCAAGAAGCAAATTGTAGTCCAATGGAGCATCAATCACTTCGACTTCAACAGAGACTGCTTTGCCAGCCAACTTAATCTCGAAAGCTGGTAGGATACAATGTGGACGGAAAGACCTTCCATCAAAAGCAGTAAGTAAAGTGGTTGATGGGACCATCTCTGGGGATCCGAGAGCTTTCCAACAGGCCAGGGACATAACACAAGTAGAGGCTCCCTCATCAACAACCGCTCGTCCAATGGTCTTACCACCATGGACAACATCTATCGATAAAGCTACATGATAAGGGAGGCGAATTTTGACATCAGAGAGATTAAATTTCGCTAAGAGACTCGAAGAGTCCATGCTACCTAGAGCTACTAAGAGGGCATTCCGCTGAGCGAGACAACTCTGTAGCACCTCCAAAGCTGACATTGCACAAGGAGTCTGGGCCAAGTCTTCAACCACAGAGTAGTTAGAAGCGGCTCGGGCATTTGGGTTATGCAAAGTCTTCTTAAAGATACCTTTGGGTATCGTTGGCATTATTTCCGCAGGTTTCTCTATAGTGAGAGGGTTGGAAGGTTCACCTACAGCTTTACCCTTGTCATCAGTCTCTTTCTCATAGTTCTTGTTCCTGGTTTGTAACAAAGTTGAGGATCTGACCATGTTGATATAATTAGGGACAGGAGCAGTTTGACTGCCCCCTGCTACGGCAGAAGCTGAAGCAGAATTCTGCCCTTGGGGAAATGGATCCTTCAGGACAGCCGGCAGTTGCGTTTGTAACATCTTCTGAGCTTGTTCCATGAGGGGACAAAGATGAGTAAGATGATCCCCTTGGCACAACTTACAAGGGAACTTGACTTTCTTCTTTTCCTTTTTTCCCCCATCAGCATTGTTCGCGGGCTTTGGCTTGTTTTGATTTTGGTTTCCCTCTCCCTTTTTACCTTTCTTCTTCTTCCCGCCGGGCTGCTGATTGCCCTTTGAAGAGGTTTGTGCAAAAACATTTGCACTTTGGGAGGAGGGGGCAGCCTTTGCTGCCTCCGCCGTAGACTGTTTGACAGACAATTGGTGAAGTTGTTTTGTCAAAGACTCTACAGTGGGAGAGTTTACGGACCCAACCACACCATCGGCATGGGGTCCAGGCTTAGGTTTCTCGGCCTCATGTGAAGGCCTCTGTGCCTTGGGGATAATTTCATATAGAATCCTAGACTGTGAATAAATCAAGTCCAACTGCTGGGCCCTGAGTATGGCTTCTTCCTCACTAGTCACTCCTGATGTGGAAACATCCTTAGATATATAGGGCAATAAAGATTTAAGGAACCATTCTAATAGAAACTTAGGAGGGATGGTGGATTTGATGAGACTCTTTCGCCTCCTCCACTCTTGGATATGATCCGAGATGTGGGTTGCCTTGTTTTGTCTGAAAGTGGACAACAAATCTGTTCCGAATTCGTAACGAACCGAAAGCTGAAAGTGACTAAGGAAAGCACTAGCTAGGTCCCAGAAGCTACTAAAAGCAGCAGAAGGCAGCTCAATGTACCATTTTTCCGCAGTGCCAGTCAAGGTCCTCTGGAACAGCCTCAATCTCACTGAATCTTCATTCAATGAGTTGGAAGAACACCATAGATGGAAGGTGGTGGCATGTGCCCCAGGATCTTCACCAGCCTTACCTTCGAACTTAGGGATGTCCGAGGGCAGTTTGGTGGGAACAGGTGGCCACAAGGGGTCATGCCTCACCGGATCGTTCATCAATTTTGATAAGTCTAGCAAGTTCAAAGTTGCCAGAAAAGGAAGCTTTGGCCTAGCCGGTGTACTAGATGTACTATCTTGGGTATTAGAGGTACTTTCCCCCGATCGCCCATAAGTAAAAGTGGGGTTTCCCCCAGACACCGGTTGTGAAATGGGAAGGTTGCTTTGGAACGGATTCCATCCGTAAGCCACCGGATTTTGGGTGGGAGGTGCAGTGTAAGTGGTTCGGGCCGTCCCCATAGAAATTGGGGTCTGAAAGACTGGAGCAGGTATCCCTCCACTAAACAAAGAGAAGGGAGAGCTCGTGTATGGGACCGAAATAGGGGTTTGGTAGCTTTGCCCATAAGAGGTGTTGCTCCCAAACTACACTCCTACATATGAAGGAGGTGGACCTACGTATGGACTGGATGGGGGTATGTGCCCCCCATTCCAAGGGGATCCTTGGACAAAGGCCGAGGATCCCACCGGACCACTGTGGGTAGTGTAAGGGAAGGAAGAAGGAATTGTAGGCATACTAGGAATCCCAGTAGCCATATCACCAGACATACTTCCTATGTTCGAGTAAACCGGTGGTTGGACCACCCGGCTTGCTGGAGTTAAGGGTGTGGAAGGTAAACTAGATCTAGGGTTACTAACCGGGGGAGGTAGTACCCCTTCAACCGGTAGGGTTGAGGTGAAAACAAATGAACTTTCTCCCTCAGAAGACATAGCTCTACCTATAGGTACACCTAGCACTGGTGAACTAAAAGGCCTAACCTGCACGATCATTGGATCGTTCAAATCAGTCAAGGGGGTATTATAATTTCTTGCAAACTCGTCAGCTTGCAATTCTTCTACCTCGATTGTGTCAAAGTCAAAGCAGTTAGCTATTAATTCCGGTTCACCAAGAACCTCACTTACTCCTACTAGTTCAAAAGAACCACCTGTGCTTAATCTCCGCCTTTGGGGTAAAGGTGGAGGTTCCAGTGGTGTGAGAGGAGGAAGGTTTCCCAACCTTCTTGACCTTCTAAACAGTTGGTCCTCCAGAATTAAGACTTTAAAAAGTCACACCCTAAGGCCAACTAAACACAAGCAGATCCACAGAGCATACACTAAAAATATCATATAGTCTCAAGCAATCAAAACAGGCTATAAAGATATGCTTTCCCGAAGAAAGCTGATGAACAGTTACTTGGCGTCCTTGAGGGGTTCTTAGGCACAAGCGGAGGAATCACCTAACCACCCTCCTACACTTTCCACAAGGGTTACCTTCCAAGTCCATTCAAGTTGAACCAGAAATAACCTTCCGGTTTACCTGGGTATGAGCCCTAAAAAGACAAGAGACTAAGGCTACCTTGACAATACCTACTGTCTGGGGGGGCAGTCGTCAACCGAACTCATACGCATGGGCAGGGTAGCTGAGCCCGAAACTCTTTCTAGGACAGAATCCCCAGATGCATAAAATTCTTGGGTTACGTTTTGACAAGGATTCGGGGGGGTATCCTCTCTGTCCAAGCCTCCACGCGGCCTAGTGCTTAATTCCCGTTTGAGAGGAGCTTCCCAGATACAGTGGTAGAACCAAGGATTTATCTAATGAATGGTCCACTACGCCTGAGTTTATAATTTGTGGGAAGTTTACACTCCCTAGCCCACAAATCTAGCCTAAGCTAGTAGGTGAAAGGCCCTAAAAATAAAAAATTACTAATAAATTTTAAATTTATGCGTTAATTTTGAGGGCTGTTTTTTACTCAAAGGAAGTGGAAGTGATGGACTGTATGGTGTTTTGACTCAGCAGAAAATAAATGAAAGTAAAAGTGCATTTAAAGCAAACTAACACTATGAAATAAACTTCTTTTCATTTTTTCAGATATGTATTGATGAATTAACAGCACTTAATAAGAGAAAACTAGCCTATGTTTTTGTATTTTTCTGAGATAATATTTTTTAAACTGAAACAAACACTACTTTATGCAAAAATTACAATGCAAAAGATTAACAATGTTTTGTTTTTCACTTTAAAAAATTCTCAAAAAAAAGTACTATGCATCTACAATGCACTACTTGAGTAAACTTGACACTTATGGACTGTATAAAAACCACAAACTGAAGTAAACAGGCAAACAGGACCAAAAGACCAGCAAGAAAAGAAGGCTAGGACCCTAGCTTGGGTGCAAGCATTGACACAAAATCAATGCAGACTTTCAACAGGCAAGTGCAAACTAATAACTGATAGAAAGTAGACTGGAAAGACAGAATCTAAGACCCTTATCACTGATCTAGACTCAGGCACTCTCACCAACAACCCAAACAAGCCAAAAAAATTCAAGATGCAAACAATAAATAAGACAAGTAAAAAAGGACTCAAGGGCTTTCAAAAGCACTAAGATGTGATCACCTGATACATTCAAACAACTCTACAGCACTCTTAAAGAAAATCTTCTTAGAAACAGGACTTGTAACATGAAAAAGAACAAGCAAACTTTCACACAGAAATCCCAGTTTCCAGGAGTACTCGCGACTGTCAAATAGTGCAAGTCGCGAATGATTCGCGACTGTTCAGTGGAACAACCCACGAATGCAACTCAAAATTCGTGACTGTCCAGAAGGACAACCCGCGAATGGGTATAAAAATTTCTCAAAAATAGAGAAAAAGAACCCAGACTTTCAAATGCTGAAGTAATTAAGAAGCGGGATAAAAATCACAAGCAGACTTCAAGCAAACACTGGTCAGGAAACATAAAAAGACCTAAAGCAGACTAGGCTTCCCCAACGGAGTCGCCAGTTCTGTTGTACAAGATAATTCACCTAATAACCTAGGTCTGGGGGGTTACCAACATACTCATGACTTGCAGACAGTTTGACTCTAAAAGCACAGAATAGGAAATAGGAAAGTAGCAGGACTTACTTGTACTAAACGAAGGTTGATCCTTGCTATCTTCTCCCTCTCTGATCCATTTCCAAAGTCTCCAGGATAGTTCCTCCTTCACCTGTTAATAAACACTCTTCCAGGTACCAGATGATTCATATATATAGATGCAGGTTAGGCAAATCATATATCATATTGAAATGTAAACATTTACCAATCCACAAGATATGAAACACATATGGAAGAAGTAATATCTTTATTAACAATAATAGAAAGAGTTTAGGTTACAACCCAATGTCTGAACAAGGACTCCTCTGTCACCAAAGGACTCTGAGTTTCTCTGCTCCAAAGATTTCTGTAAACAATCCACCAGCATAACTTTGCTCTCCAAGCATGATTATCCAACACCCTCCCCAAGGCCTCTATTTATATGGATGAAATGGGGCAGTTCTCGAAGGTTAGGGAGGTTGTGGCAGTTAAGAAGATTAAGTTAAATGAGTAAACTAATCTTCCATTAGCGCGTGGTTTTATGTTTTAATGTTGAGGAAACCATTCGCGGGTTTGTAGTAGAGAAACCCGCAAATGATTCGCGACTATATAGAAGAGAAACTCGCGAATACAAGGATTCACGACTTGCTGTATAGGAGACTCGCGAATGATGCGCGAGTTGTCAATATAGAGAGTCGCGAATACAACTCAACATGGAAAAATGACAAAGTATATAGGGAATGTACTTCATCATAAGCCAAGGTATAGTGAATATAGGCAACCTCAATCCATAAGTGTCCTTTTGTGTGCCAACATGAGGGATATCAGCACTTGGATGGAGAGGTGCCATTCAGGTGTATAACACATGGGTCACAACTTTCGCAGCACAGACCATGTTAATGCACCCATGACCACTACCCTCCGGCGGATCATGATCATCACCAGACTAGTCATGGGACTTCGAGTTCATATTTTGATTATGAGGTAAAGGGTTAGTTAGCACGGCTGGGCCCTGTGCCAAGAATATCGAAGCTTCTTCAATACGAGGGCACAAGTAAGTGAGGTGATCGTCCTTACATAACTTGCAAGGAAACTTAACCTTACATTTAGCTTGCTTGTCCCCCCAGCACTTCAGCCATTTTTGTCATTACTATTAGCATTCTCATTCTTATTCCCACCCTTTTGATTATTTTTACCAGTTTTTCTATTATGTTCGTGATGCTGGTTACCCTTCTGGTCCGACGATTGCATAGAAAGTACACTCGTCGTTTGGGTGGGTTGAGACGAAGCCGTATCTTGTCCCGAAGCAGATTGGTTGATTGACAATTGACTAATTTGCTTTGCAACCAAATCCGCAGGTTTCACACTTGCACAACTCATAATGCCATCGACATGTGGTCCAGGTTTGACTTTGGGGTCGAAACTGGAATAAGGAGCATTGGGAATAATCTCATACAATAAACCGAACTGAGCATAAATCAAGTCCAGTTCCTGTGCCCTAAAAATCGCTTGTTCCTCATTCTGCACTCCGGATGTGGAAACATCCTTCACTATATATGGCAATAACAACTTGAGGAACCACTCGAGGAGGAATTCTGTTACAGAGAGAAATTCCTATGGCTTGGGGTACCACAACAAACAACTTGACTCCAGAAATCAATCCTTTCCAATATGCAATAGAAATTAGATGTCTAACACTAAAGGATCAGACCTCGTACCTTATTCCGGACGGTTGAAGTAGATCCCCGTTGAGCTTTCCAACTTCAACTTGAATTGATAGATTATTTCCTCAACAACAAGTAAACAATACAAGCATTATATATATCATGGTGTTAGATCTATTCTAGCATATATAATCAATAATGTACAAGCATTTGACACAATCCAATGGATAAAATATTCATTCAAACACACATTATTGGATAGGAAAAGATATTTCTATTAATATAAATCAGAGATCACAAGATACAACCTCTAACGGCACGTCTGGAAACTAGAGAAACTGAATCTCCCACTTGGGCCTCCACCACCTCAATCCTCCATCTCTCGATAGCAAGCTCATAAGCAAAATGCAAGCTTGGGAAGAACACACTAGTGCTCCAAGGGATAAAGGGATCCAGGCTCAAGCATAAGTTCCGGCAACAATGGACTATAGTTTCTTTGCTCTCAATTCTCTCTTCTTGCCTTTAATGTACGAAGGGGTTCCTTAAATAGCTTTTCAAAGGGGTAATGAAAGGTCGAATCTGAGCGATCTCAAGGCATAGGGAAGGCTAGGAGTCACATGAGTCGGATCCATGTCAAGGAAAACTACAAAAGGATTTGGGTTATTTACACATCCCGATGTACGCGGTTTTAGTGGTCAAAGCCGCGTATATACGCGCTTATAGGTTTAAAAGTCTCGTGTATCATTTTTCACATGTTTTTAGGGATCATCAAGGAAACATTAAAGGACAAAAAATGGTCCATGGGGTCTAAGGAGTCTGCAGCGGGACAGGGGTAGGCCATACAAATTGTGATTCACCTGGAGTGGTGAAATTATCTATAACAATGTCGTCTATGTTCTGTGCAGTCATCTTGTGCTGCATATTTCCCCAATTTCCTAGTTTTATCTCATCTGATTTTGACTCATCAGGACCAGAGGATTTATAAGGAAGGAATTCCTTTTTGACTAAGCCGTCAGTTGAATACTGGCGAAAATGAATTTTTGGTAAGTTCCTTCCTGGGAAATAGGATTTTCGGCCTTGATTTATAGCTTCATAGGCATCATTTTGTCTGGGTAGACTGAACATACCTAGACTGGGGTTTTCTTTTTGCTTATGGTGCTGAATTCTTTGTAATATATTTCTGCAGGCTGGGTAGTCTTTATGCTAGTCACGGTGTTCTGTTTCATAAAGGCCAGTATAAGAAGTCGAAGGTGACTGAGATACAGAGGAAGAGCTTGGTTCTAATCTTCTTTCAACTTGATTAGAAGATGACACTGAAGTAGATCTGATAAGAGGAGGAGAGAATTTAGGTACAGGGGTTGGTTCTGGTAACCGAAACTAACTAGTTTGTCTATCAAAAGTTAATGGCTTGTTTATGATAGAGTTTTGTAAACATTCAGCATTTCTTAACTCTTGATATTTTACTTCCCATTTCTGGGGGTAGTTTATTCCTGTCCACTTGAATGTAACTGGAGTGGCTTGTTGGGATTTGTCAAACTCCACCACGCTTTGCAAGCGCGAACTCTGATGGACGCTGGATCGAAGAGGAGGAATAGTATCGTTACCAAATCAGATGCAAACAATGCTTTTTAGCTGAATAATCTTGGATCCTGTCATCATATGAAATCCCTAGGGAAGAATGTAAGCTTTCAAAAGGTCATGGATATGGGGGTCGTCTAATATTACTGAATACTTCGGATAAACAGTCCCGAATGCAAGACCATCATGGAGAGGAGCAGTAAAGCCACCGATAATGGCGTCTGCAAAATTACGGTGTCGGGTGTCAACTGCAACACACAAAGAAGAGACAGGCAAGTATGGACGGACAAGAGGACCTAAGCCTAATTTAATAGCACCAAGATGTGCACATTTGTAACCTGCTTTAATAGCCCAATCAATCTTTTAACGATCAATTAAATTTTTATGTACAGGGTCTTCGGAATCTGTAAAGGAAATATCGACAGAGGAGATTTTGATCTGTGTGGCAGAGTTATATTTCCGCCACTTAAGCCTATACACATCAGAAGGTAAAAGACTAGGAAACATCCAGTCCTGAGACAGGTTTGTATCTTGGATAAGAATTATAGATGAGTTGGAACTGGAACATTCATTCTGCAAGGAGGAGCGTCGGTCTGCTAATGATACTTCGGCATTATCTTCCTGCTGGCAATCTAGTGTAAGGTGAGAAATTGTATCCATTGATGGGTCCATTTTACTGGGATTTAGTCTCACTAGGGTTTTACTAACACAAGGACTTACTTCGCACTCTCTCTGCTGCTGCCTTTACTTAAAACCTCTTATAAATCCCTAAACCCAATCAATCCACTCAACTACCATTTCCGTAGTCTACAGAATACAATTGTTTATAGCTTGCAAGCCGAAGATATGCAGAATAGAAATTACAGAGACCAGTAATAGTGAAAGTAAACTTACAGAATGAAATCAACAAATGTTGCTGGCTCTGATACCAACTACGCAAGATCAAACAACATAAAACTTCAAACTTCAAATTCCAATATTCTTCATTAAAATGCAGTTGCATTACATATGGGTAGATCGGCTTCGGAGGGTGAAGCTCATCACTACCAGACTCTCAGCACAATATTTACAGACAGGACATAGGGAACCCAAAGGTGCTGAAGCAACCTTCTGCTTGTTTCCCACACTCAGACGAGCAAGACTATACAGACTCAAACTTGGGAACCCAAAGGTGCAGAGGCAACCTTCTGCTCATTTCCCACACTCAGACTCTTACTTGCAGAGCTATCTACACACAAAACTTGTATCCAACAATGAGCCCGAGACCCCTTACTTATAAAAATTTAACCGATATACTGGTGACCTATGATTGGCACTAACAAGTCAAGATCAATCATCCGGGGTGACAAGTGGGGACAACCACTACCATTATCTCATCCCTTAATGGTCTTTAGACATGTGGGGACCCGAAATCTTTATCATGACAAACAAGACTATTGACATGGTACAAATAGACTCAATACAAAGTGGAGCATTTACCGGCCCATGACGATGTACAAGGTGGAGCATTTACCGGCCCACGACGGTGTACAAGTGGTCCACCATAGCTTCCTGTTTAATCATACGGATCTTGGCCTTGTAGGCGGATGCAATGACTGTGCCCATCAATATCTAGTCCTCCACATGGACAATCCTAGTCGACATCATCCGAGTCGTATGCTTTGGAATCTTCGAAAGTTGGAGGGTCATCTTCAAACTTTAGTTGCGGGTACAATAGTGGACTGAAACATCTTTCGATGTCTGACCTGTGAAAGAGTTCATTCGGGTCACATAGGAATTCGCCCCTGAAATGTGATTCCACCTGAAAGTTCAGTGGTATTTGTCGAGTATAGATTTTGGAATCTATCCTTTGTCCTTGAGCATTTCTTTTGATTTACTTCTGGGTGGTGAACACAGTGTGTTCCAATCTGTTATATCTTTTGCCTTCATGGTAGAGCATGAATTTGAACCACTGGTGCTCCCTGACAGCTACTTCAATATCGGCCTTCATATGTAATATGAAATTAGCTCACCGGTTCTCCCAGTCTGTTCTTGGACAAAACTTGTCCAACAAGACTTCTGTCCATCCGGACCAGGCACCATGCTGCAGATTATTAGGATCTGCATAGATAACAATTTTCCTTTGTTCTATGCAGAATCCGAGGATAAGATTGTAGGACGTCCAAGTAAGATTGCCATCTTCGATATCAACATACCATAATGGACCATATTCTTCATTGTTGCAGTCTAACCAGACGTCTCTGCATTCTTTTAACTTTTCTTGGGCACCTTCGAAGCTTCTGTATGCATCGTGTTCCCATTGCTCCATGATTTCAATCTTCATTGGAGATGACTGAATTTGCTTTATGAGGGTAAGCTCAAGAAACCTTTCGGATTCATTCCTGGATGCATAATCCAACAACTGTCTTCATTCTTCTTTAGAAATTGATGTGTCCCAAGGCCTGAGGAATAGGCCATTTCTTGGTCTGCAAAGTGGTGCTGTGCCACGACCTGAGCTTGAGCGGCCTAGATTGGAGCTTGAGGCTCCTGCTAAAAACATGCTTAAGGATGGTATGGATTTTTCAGATTGCTCCCTGGTGAGCATATCAGCAAGACAGTTTAAATAACCTGGCTTATAAACAAAATCAAAATCAAAGTTACTGAGCCACATAAACCATTTTAAAATTCTACTGCTATTTTCAGCCATTAAATTTCCATTCTTAAATATTCCAGGCATAATCTTTAAATCTATTCTAATGATAAATATAACAGCTTTTAAGAATAGAATAAAGTGGTGTACTGTCTTTTTGACAGCCATAATTTCTTTATGGTTGGATGGGTAGTTTAGTTCTGCAGCTTTGAATGAACCCGATCCGTAACCACAGATATTCTCCTTGCCTTCCAGTGCTTCAAGTAGAACTCCACCCCATGTATGGGACGAAGAATCTGTTTCAATTATTAATTGCCCTGAACCTTGTGGCGAAGATAGAGGAGGTGGATCTAAGACTTTGGCTTTGATCTTCTGAACTGCCAGAGTCATCTCTACTGACCATTTTGCTGGATTCTTTTTCAACCTTTGTTGCAGCAGATGTATGTTAGCGGCTTGTCCTTTATAAAAAGACCTGATGTAGTTGAGACTCCCTAAGAATCTCTGAAGCTGGGTCTTATCCAGAATTTGGTCTAGAAACTGACTAAAAAGATTAAGGACATGCTTCTGCAAAACAACTTGCCCTTTCTGGATTTTGAATCCAAGGAACTCCATTTCAGTCTTTCCGATCTCCATTTTACTTTTTGACAGGACCAACCCATGCTTGAAAATAAGTTCATAAAATATCTGCAGATGTTTGAGATGTTCTTGCAGATTTTTCGAACAGATAAGGATATCATCAATGAATACTAATGCCCACTGCTTTTCTCTAAAAATGTCTTCCATACGTTTCTGGAATTCAGAAGGGGCATTATTTATCTCGAACAACAGAACTTTCCATTGATACTGGCCATGCAAAACCACGAATGCCATTTTGTTTCTATCTTCAGCTTTGATGCCAATCTAATAAAATCCCGACTTCAGGTCAAATTTGTTGAAGATCATGCAGCCTGTAATTCTTTGCAGGAGGATCGATTTATTTGGAAGAGGATGGCGCACCTTTTGGAGTACTGCATTGAGAGGTTTGTAATTAACCACTAACCTCGGCTTTCCTCTTTTAACTTCAGAATGCGTATTTACCACAAACACTCTGCATGCCCATGGGCTCTTAGATGGATCTATTAATCCTTTGGCCAAGAGATCCTTGATCTCTGCTGCACAAAATTCTCTTTCAGAAGGAGACATTAGTCGGGCTGAAGCTTTCATTGGCTTTATCTTTTGTAGAGGGTCGAAAGAAAGGGAGACAAAATATTTTTCCCTTTTCCAAAAAGCATTAGGGCTTTCTGAGCAGCATTCTTTTACAAGCTTCTTAGTGATGTTGGCTAAGGCTTTGCTACCATGGATGTCTGAGAAGACTTTAAATATTTCCATTTTTAACAATTGTGCAGGGTTAGGCTTATGATCTGGTTTTTGTACAATGGAATGACATTTAGGAGCAGAATGGAAGAAAATCGGAAGTTCTACAGTCTGACTATTAATAATGCAGGAGAATGTCATTTTCTTTGTATCTACAGAGAATGGACTTACTCTAGAAAGAAACTCTGATCCTAATATGCAGTCTTCGCTTATTTCATCAAGTCTATACAGGGTTAGATGGTATTTGACTCCTTTGAACTGTACTGGAAAGTTTTCAGACTTTGCTTTCAGGGGGACTGGGGTACCTTCAATAGCTGAGCCTTTGTTTGAGGTGTTTTCCCAGTAAAACTGAGGTAGGGCTGAACCTTTTTCTAGGTTCACTTGGCATCCGAAGTCTATCATACAATCCAAGGAGTAAGGTTTAAAATCACTGGGATGGAAATGAACTTTAACAAATATTTTGGGTCCAGTAAGCATTCCTAGATCAGGGTCAGGAGAAGGTTCTCTTACCCTTGGACTTTCTGTTTCCATAGCTTGTTCGTAATGCTTGCTCAACTCTTCATCAGAAGATTGATCTCTTTCAATCTGGATGATCTTGATCATATTTTCAGTTCTTCAATTTCTGCTACTAGGCTCTTCAGCTGTTGTTGTTTCTCTCTGACTTGCAGTCGTAGCATCTGCTCTTTATCCATCCTGTAACTTTGTCTGTTTTTATGGCCATCTAGATAGCCTTTGTAGAGTTCTACAGGATTATAGATAGCAGGAGTGACAGTGCTTACCTTGCCTTTACCTTTGTCATGATCAAGCTGCTTAAGCAATTACTTCTTTTCTTCTTTCAATGATGCTCGTAACAGGTATTCAAAGACTGGTGTCTCTGATAGCTGTAAGTCAATGGATGCAATCCTTTTTTCAACATTATGTGTCTTATTCAGCGAGAACATATACAATGAGAAGTTGAAATCTGGGGGCTCAAACCCTCCCAAATTTAGTGTTGAATCAGAATCAGAAGAGGACGATGAAGGATCAAATTTCTGTAGTGCAGCTGGTTCTGGATCAGACTCAGAGTCTGAAAAGGCATATGATGCATCTGATGGCAAAAATAAAACTTCGCCTGAGGGCGATTCATTTTCTAAAGGTAGATCCCACCATCTAGGATCTAATTTCTCGCAGAAAGCAGCTAGTCTAGGCTTAGACTTTTTCTTTGGACATTTGTTTGCCCAATGTCCTTTTGAACCGCAGATAAAGCAGGTTTCTTTGTCATTCTTTTCTGATCTTCTTTTAACAAACTTTCTGTGATATGGTTTGCTAGACTATCTGTGAGTGCTGTATTTCTGCCTTCTTTTCATCTTATAAGGCTTTTCAGGATGATACCTCGGAAGACTGGTATAAAATCCTTTTTTCTATTTATTTTTATGACATTTGCAGCTGTCTGCTAAATGTCCTCGGTTATGAGCTCCACATCCCCAATGAGGCATTTTGGCCACATTTTTGAAAAACGAGGGAGAATACATGCTCTGATGTCTCTTGAAGTCCTTACTAACTCTTTTTTCCATGCAGTGTTCTTGCCAAGTCTTCAGGATATAACTATGTAGTTGTTCTAGAGAAAGGCCTCTATAGTTAATTTGTTTATCTTTCATGTATTTCTCTACTGCGTTTGGAACATGTCCGGGGAAGCTTCTAAGGTAATGCTTCAGATATGCAGTATCTCTTGATTTTCCAGAGGAGATCAGTAATTTCTGCATATAGCAGAAGTATTCTTCACTCTGTGAGAGATTACATAGGCGGGCAGACATGAATAGAGAAGCGAGATGGTCAGAATCTTTTCGCTCATCTGAACCATAAAATTATTTACCCAAAGCTTTTAGGATCTGCTGGTCTGTGTCTTCTGCTCAAAACATTTCATTCCTAGCTTCCTGAGGAAGCCATCTCCACCATTCATTAGCAAGTCCATACAGACCTGCTATGATCTGGCCAGCCAGCTGCTGTCATGTGATAGTGTCATTCTGAGTACATTTATACAATGTCCATTGGACTAGCATTTGGATAGCAGTTTTAATATCCTCTCGGGATTGGCACTGGATATTCAGAACAGGCTAATCAGGCATCTGTGAAACAAGATTGTTCATAACATTTATGCCAAATTGAATCTTAGGAGTTGGGGCTCTGGAGGCATCTGGCATTCTTACATCATAGGTTTGTTCAGGAGGTGGATTATGAGTGGCTGAAGATTCAGCATGATGATAAGCAGACATCATGTTTAGGTACTTCGTGTCTAAGGCTGGTGGAAAGGAAGTGAAGTGTCCTATCCATTCTTTAACCTCATCAAAGTCAGCTTCATCTTTACCAAAATTAAATTCTGGTCTATCATCTTCAGTGATGCTAAGCATACCAAAAGATATACTGTGGTGATGTCTATTCTATGTATCTTTTCTTTTATGTCATTGGGCTGCCAAAGCGAATACAGTGGGACTGAGACCTGGAACCCTTTTCTTAAGTTCTTGGGTTTGGCCTAAGAGTTCTTCTAACTTGGCCAGTCTTCGCTCAACTTTATCAGCAACTTTAGCTATTGCTTCTTTTATCTCTGCAGAGTCTGTTAGGATATGATCTATTAATCCTAACTTGGTTTTGACCATAACAATATTCTATTTTTCTTCGACTATGGAGCTTTTTATATTCATGAGATCACAAGCCATGTCGTCTATGTTCTGTGCAGTCATCTTGTGCTGCATATTTCCCCAATTTCCTAGTTTTATCTCATCTGATACTGACTCATCAAGACCAGAGGATATATAAGGAAGGAATTCCTTTTTTACTGAGCCGTTAGTTGAATACTGGCGAAAAGGAATTTCGGGTAAGTTCCTTCCTGGGAAATAGGATTTTCGGCCTTGATTTATAGCTTCATAGGCATAATTTTGTCTGGGTAGACTGAACATACCTAGACTGGGGTTTTCGTTTTGCTTATGGTGCTGAATTATTTGTAAGATCTTTTTGCAGGCTCAACAGTCTTTATGTTGGCCACGGTGTTCTGTCTCATAAAGGCCAGTATAAGAAGTCGAAGGTGACTGAGATATAGAGGAAGAGTTTGGTTCTAATCTTCTTTCAACTTGATTAGAAGATGACATTGAAGTAGATCTGATAAGAGGAGGAGATAATTTAGGTACAAGGGTTGGTTCTGGTAACTGAAAAGAACTAGTTTTTCTATCAAAAGTTAATGGCTTGTTTACGATAGAGTTTTGTAAACATTCAGCATTTCTTAACTCTTGATATTTTACTTCCCATTTCTGGGGGTAGTTTATTCCTGTCCACTTGAATGTAACTGGAGTGGCTTGTCGGGATTTGTCATACTCCACCACGCTTTGCAAGCGTGAATTCTGATGGATGCGGGATCGAAGAGGAGGAATAGTATCATTACCAAATCAGATGCAAACAACGCTTTTTAGCTAAATAATCTTGGTTTCGGTCATCATATGAAATCCCTGGGGAAGAATGTAAGATTTCAAAAGGTCATGGATATGGGGGTCGTCTACGCTTACTGAATACTTCGGATAAAGCACAACTACATAGTTATATCCTAGAGACTTGGCAAGAACACTGTCTGGAAAAAAGAGTTAGTAAGGACTTCAAGAGACATCAGAGCATGTATTCCCCCTCGTTTTGCAAAAATGTGGCCAAAATGCCTGATTGGGGATGTGGAGCTCATAACCGAGGACATTTAGTAGACAGCTGCGAATGTCATAAAAATAAACAGAAAAAAGGATTTAATACCAGTCTTCCGAGGTATCATCCTGAAAAGACTTGTAAGTCGAAAAGAAGGCAGAAATACAACATTCACAGACAGTCTAGCAAACCCTATCACAGAAAGTTTGTTAAAAGAAGATCAGAAAAAAAATGACAAAGAAACCTGCTTTGTCTGCGGTTCAAAAGGACATTGGGCAAACAAATGTCCAAAGAAAAAGTCTAAGCCTAGACTAGCTGCTTTCTGCGAGAAATTAGATCCTAGATGGTGGGATCTACCTTCAGAAAATGAATCGCCCTCAAGCAAAGTTTTATTTTTTCCATCAGATGCATCAGATGCCTTTTCAGACTCTGAGTCTGATCCAGAACCAGCTGCACTACAGAAATTTGATCATATACAATGAGAAGTCGAAATCTGGGGGCTCAAACCCTCCCAAATTTGGTGCTGAATCGGAATCAGAAGAGGACGATGAAGGATCAAATTTCTGTAGTGCAGATGGCTCTGGATCAGACTCAGAATGTTGAAAAAAGGATTGCAGCCATTGACTTACAGCTATCAGAGACACCATTCTTTGAATACCTGTTACGAGCATCATTGAAAGAAGAAAAGAAGCAATTGATTATGCAGCTCGAGCATGACAAAGGTAAAGGCAAGGTAAGCACTGTCACTCCTGCTATGTATAATCCTGTAGAACTCTACAAAGGCTATCCAGATGGCCATAAAAACAGACAAAGTTACAGGATGGATAAAGAGAAGATGCTATGACTGTAAGTCAGAGAGAAACAACAACAGTTGAAGAGCCTAGTAGCAGAAATTGAAGAACTAAAAAATATGATCAAGATCATCCAGATTGAAAGAGATCAATCTTCTAATGAAGAATTGAGTAAGAATTACGAACAAGCTATGGAAACAGAAAGTCCAAGGGTAAGAGAACCTTCTCCTGACCCTAATCTAGGAATGCTTACTGGACCCAAAATATTTGTTAAAGTTCATTTCCATCCCAGTGAGTTTAAACCTTACTCCCTGGATTGTATGATAGACTCCGGATGCCAAGTGAACCTAGCAAAAGGTTCAGCCCTACCTCAGGTTTACTGGGAAAACACCTCAGACAAAGGCTCAGCTATTGAAGGTACCCCTATCCCCCTGAAAGCAAAGTATGAAAACTTTCCAGTACAGTTCAAAGGAGTCAATGACCATCTAACCCTGTATAGACTTAATGAAATAAGCGAAGATTGCATATTAGGATCAGAGTTTCTTTCTAAAGTAAGTCCATTCTCTGTAGATACAAAGAAAATGACATTCTCCTGCATTATTGATAGTCAGACTGTAGAACTTCCGATTTTCTTCCATTCTGCTCCTAAATGTCATTCCATTGTACAAAAACCAGATCATAAGCCTAACCTTGCACAATTGTTAAAAATGGAAAGATGTAAAGTCTTCTTAGACATCCATGGTAGCAAAGCCTTAGCCAACGTCACTAAGAAGCTTGTAAAAGAATGCTGCTAAGAAAGCAATAACCATTCATACTTAAATAACCATTCACCATCAATTTATTCATTAATAAACAATATTTAATCTCTATATATACACACATGATTTGTACTTTTTTTAGGGGGGTTTTGCTTAAATTTAACCATGAAAAATATTATTGAAATTGCAATTTTGGTTGCAGTAATGGATTTAGCCACCTCGATTACACTAGGAGGCTCCCTGGTTATGCAATTCCAAAAACCCAAAACCACCATTTCAACAATTTCAACCAAATTTTTACCCAAAAAGAACCAAAATTATAATACAAATCTTCTAAACACTAACTAACTCTTATATATATATATATGATGATGATGATGATGATGATGATAATGATGGTTAACGTCCACTGAGACCAAACTTTGGTCCATCAGACCTAAACAAACAAATTATTTAGTTTGTTTAAAATTGTATTCCTATGCTTAAAGAGCTTGGAGAGAAGCGTCTCAAGCTCACTATAATTTTGACATGTTAAAAGGCTAGGAAGGTCGGTATTGCAACAAAGATTATGAAATTGAGATCTAATGTGGGTGTACTTAGGGCACTCTAAGAGGAAGTGATTTTCATCTTCAATATTCATATTCTCATAAAGATGGCAGATCCTTTCCATCCATGGTGTTTTAGTAACTGCCCAACGACCTGTTTCACTATAAAACTCATGAGAGTTCGTTCTTATCTTGGCTATATTAATTTTTTTCTTTGAACTAGCTAAAACAGAGAAATATTTTTGATCTTCTAGAATAGGGTTGATGACCTCATAATATTTTAATTTTCTTTTAGCCTCTAAATTTTTCTCACACCACATTTTCTCTTTAAACTTAGAAGTAATAATATTTGTAATGTCATTAATATTTTGCAGTGCAACATTTTCATCGATCTCCCAATGGTTTAACCAGGCCTTGGTATCTTTATACAAACCTCGCTTGGGCCTTAGGTGGTTTTGGATGGAATTTAAATCTAGCTTAGGAAGTCTATGGTCTCCCATGTTATTGATTTTGTGCTTATACAACAGGAGCCTAGTCATAGCTAGGCTCTCAATAGGGGAAAGACCCACTTCTGTAAGGAGAATATGATAGGGTGTATTGCTTTTAATTTTGAGGTTATACGTTTGCCCAATCTTTCTCTAGGATTCTCTAGAGATGTTACAACCCCAAACCTCACATCCATACAACATAATAAAAGTGACTAAAGTTTCAAAGAGGAACTCCTTTTTATCCTTTATTTCATATTTCATATTTTCTCTCTCATTATTCTTTATATCTAGTCTTAAAAAAAATATAATTATAGTTTATTATTTATTTGAGCTTGTACATATGTTCAGAAAATTGTTCATTCCTTTAAAAATAACTAAAATTTTAAAATAAATAATTTATATTATTTTTTAAGCATATTATTCAAATTATCTGTGAGATGTAGAACACTTGGTGGAAGAGTATGCGGAAGGTCGTCGGTTCAAATCCCACAGATACCAAAAATCCAACCATGTTAAAGGTTGGTGCGGTCCAGGCCAGGTGCGATCCCCAGATGATTTTGACGGATTAGATGCCCCTAGTTCATGGAAACTTAGCCAATGGAAAACATGCTAGTCAGGGGGGTTCTTCCACTTGCCAACAAAAAAAAAACTAGGGAAAATTGGAGGAGATTAGAAACTCAGGAATCTATGACAGCGCTCCCTTTGCTGGTGATTTGGGGAGTGTGGCTTGCTAGAAATAATATCATATTCAATGACAAACTAGTTACTCCATCTATTACAGCAAGTCAGGTGTGTGGGATTCTTCCTGCTTATCCACAACATATCAGGGTTCAAAGACATAGGGAAATTTTGGAACTGGATGTGGACAGATCGATGCCCTGGGGTTATTTTGATGGGGCTTCACAAAATCATGTATATGGGGGCGGGGCTATACTCTACTTGTCCAAAAATCATTTCTTTGAGCTTATGGTCGGGTTGGGGGAAGGAAGCAACAATTATGTAGAATTGTTGAGCTTAAAAATCCTATTAATGTTTGCAGCAGAGAAGGGTTGTAGATCTCTAAATGTTTGGGGAGATTCAATGAACATGATTAACTGGATCAATGGCATTCAAATCTGTCAGAATCTTAGACTTGAAAATATTTGATCATCCATCAGAGCAGTGATTGAAACATATGCATCTTTCAATTGCCAACATATTTACAGGGAAAACAATCGGCAAGCGGACAAGTCCTCAAAGGGGGGGCTTCAACTGGAGGTGGGCAGGTGGAAGATTGGAGAGTCCCTAGATGGTATCGTTCATGAGTACTATCATCGTCCTTTCATTGAGGGTGTCGAACTAACATTCAACAATCTCAAAACTGTCTTGATGTTTTTTTGTAGAAAGAACTTTGTTTCATACTTTTTGTGCGATTATTATATGATATATCTGCAGTTATTGATGGACCTCAGTTACTTGAAGTGGTGGGTTGATCCTTATGTCTCAATGAACTTCTATGAGCTGAACAGTTTTCAGCATTTTTGTTTCAGCAATTTGGCATGGAACAACATTACATTTTCTGTTCGGATTCCGGTGCACTTATATGTGATTTTCAAAATGTAGTTTTTGTTTTTTGTGGGAACTTCATAGAGGTTCTTATTCGCAGCAACTATATACTTAGCTAATATGTATTTCTCTCAGAATACACAATCGGTGTATATTCTGAATGTAATTTTGTTCTCAAAATTATCATATAAAATTACGCTTTTTTCCCAGGGAAAAAAAGTGCTTTATAATTTTTTTGTAAATATGTAGACCAATTTATTTTGCATTGACCAAAATATGAGATTATTTGAACATTTTATTTTTATTTATAATTATTTATTATTAATAAAATAGTAAAATCCATTACATCTTGTGTTTAATTTTATATAAGTATTTTTAGTTTAAATTATTTGTTAAAATGTTTTATATTTTTTTTCTAGTATAATACAATATTTAATATAGATAAGTAAGTGTTCTTTATATAAAATATACACACTAATAAAATATTTAAACAAAGATAAGTAAAAGACACTTACATAAAAATTAATAAATGTAAGTAAAAACAATTATGTTGCTTCTTAATTTTTTTTATTTGCATTTTATAACAAAATTTTAAAAATAATGTATTAACTACTATGTATAAATAACAACAAGGAAAAAAAATATTTATGAAATAAAAACAGTATTAATATTTTAATTCATTATCTATTATTTAGTTAAATTTTATTAATATATTTACACTATAATTATTATAATAATATATATTACTGATTTATATTATTTAACATTCTAAATGGTGGTGTCAATATTTAGACTCTTCATACTTAAATAACCATTTACCATCAATTTATTCATTAATAAACAATATTTAATCTATCTATATATATATATACACACACACGATTTATACTTTTTTTTAGGGGGTTTTGCTCAAATTTAACCATAATTTTTTTTATTGAAATTGCAATTTTGATTGCACTAATGGATTTAGCCACCTCGATTACCCTAGGAGGCTCCCTAGTTATGCAATTCCAAAAACCCATAACCACCATTTCAACAATTTCAACCAAATTTTTACCCTAAAAAAACCAAAATTATAATACAAATCTTCTAAACATTCTCTCTCTCTCTCTCTCTCTCTCTCTCTCTAGATATATATGATGATGATAATGATGATGGTTAACGTCCACTAAGACCAAACTTTGGTCCATCAGACCTAAAGAAACGAATTATTTAGTTTGTTTTAAAATTGTATTCCTATGCTCAAAGAGCTTGGAGAGAAGCGTCTCAAGCTCACTATAATTTTGATATGTTAAAAGGCTATGAAGGTCGGTATTGCAACAAAGATTATGAAACTAAGATCTAATGTGGGTGTACGCAAGGCACTTTAAGAGGAAGTGATTTTCATCTTCAATGTTCATATTCTCACAGGGATGGCAGATCCTTTCCATCCATAGTGTTTTAGTAATTGCCCAACGACCTGTTTCACTATAAAGCTCATGAGCGTTCGTTCTTATCTTGGCTATATTAATTTTTTTCTTTGAACTAGCTAAAACATAGAGATATTTTTGATCTTTTAGAGTAGGGTTGATGACCTCCTTATAATATTTTAATTTTCTTTTAGCCTCTAAATTTTTCTCACACCACATTTTCTCTTTAAACTTAGAAGTAACAATATTTGTAATGTTATTAATATTTTGTAGTGCAACATTTTAGTCGATCTCCCAATGGTTTAACCAGACCCTGGTATATTTATACCAACCTCGCTTGAGCCTTAGGTGGTTTTGGCTGGAATTTAAATCTAGCTTAGGAAGTCTATGGTCTCCCATGTTATTGATTTTGTGCTTGTACAACAGGAGCCTAGTCATAGCTAGGCTCTCAATAGGGGAAATACCCACTTCTATAAGGAGAATATGATAGGGTGTATTGATTTTAATTTTGAGGTTATACGTTATAAAAAGCTTCTGGATTTGCTCAATCTTTCTCTAGGATTCTCTACGAATGTTACAACCCCAAACCTCACATCCATACAACATAACAAAAGTGACTAAAGTTTCAAAGAGGAGCTTCTTTTTATCCTTTATTTCATATTTCATATTTTCTCTCTCATTATTCTTTATATCTAGCCTTAAAAAGAATATAATTATAGTTTATTATTTATTTGAGCTTGTACATATTTTCACAAAATTGTTCATTCCTTTAAAAATAACTAAAATTTTAAAATAAATAATTTTTGTTATTTTTTAAGCATATTATTCAAATTATCTGTGAGATGTAGAACACTTGGTGGCAGAGTATGCAGAAAGGTCGTAAGTTCAAATCACACGGATACCAAAATTCCAACCATGTTAAAGGTTGGTGTGGTCCAGGCCGGGTGCGATCCCCTGGTGATTTTGATAGCTTAGATGCCCCTAGTTCGTGGTAACTTAGACAATGGAAAACATGCTAGTCAGGGGGGCTCTTCCACTTGCCAACAAAAAAAAACTAGGGAAAATTGGAGGAGACTAGAAACTCATGAATCTATGACTATGCTCCCTCTGCTGGTGATTTGGGGGGTGTGGATTGCTAGAAATAATATCATCTTCAATGACAAACTAGTTACTCCATCTATTACAGCAAGTCAGGTGTGTGGCATTCTTCCTGCTTATCCACAACATATCAGGGTTCAAAGACAGAGGGAAGTTTTGGAACTGGATGTGGACAGATCGATGCCCTGGGGTTATTTTGACAGGGCTTCACAAAATCATGTATGTGGGGACGGGGCTATACTCTACTTGTCCGAAAATCATTTCTTTGAGCTTATGGTCGGGTTGGGGGGAGGAAGCAACAATTATGCAGAATTGTTGAGCTTAAAAATCCTATTAATGTTTGCAGCAGAGAAGGGTTGTAGATCTCTAAATGTTTGGGGAGATTTGATGAACGTGATTAACTGGATCAATGGCATTCAAATATATCAAAATCTTAGACTTGAAAATATTTTATCATCCATCAGAGCAGTGATTGAAACTTATGCATCTTTCAATTGCCAACATGTTTATAGGGAAAACAATTGGCAAGCGGACAAGGCCTCGAAGGCGGGGCTTCAGCTGAAGGTGGGAAGGTGGAAGATTGTAGAGTCCCTAGATGGTATCGTTCATGAGTACTATCATCGTCCTTTCATTGAGGGTGTTGAACTATAATTTAGCAATCTCAGAACTGTCTTGATGTGTTTTGCAGAAAGAACTTTGTTTCATACTTTTTGTGCAATTATTATATGATGTATCTGCATTTATTGATGGACCTCAGTTACTTGAGGTGGTGGGTTGATCCATATGTCTCAATGAACTTCTATGGTCTAAACAATTTTCAGCATTTTTGTTTCAGCAGTTTGGCATGGAACAACATTACATATTCTGTTAGGATTCTGGTGCACTTATATGTGATTTTCAGAATGTAGTTTTTGTGGGAACTTCATAAAGGATCTTATTCGCAACAACTATATACTTAGCTAATATGTATTTCTCTCATAATACACAGTCTGTATATATTCTGAATGTAATTTTGTTCTCAAAATGATGATATAAAATTATGCTTTTTTTCAAGGAAAAAAATTGCTTTATAATTTTCTGTAAATATGTAAACCAATTTATTTTGCATTAACCAAAATATGAGATTATTTGAACATTTTATTTTTATTTATAATTATTTATTATCAATAAAATAGTAAAATCCATTACATCTTGTGTTTAAATTTATATAAGTATTTTTAGTTTAAATTATTTGTTAAAATGTTTAATATTTTTTTCCTTTTGCATTATTCTTTATATAAAGTATACACACTAATACAATATTTAATAAAGATAAGTAAAAAACACTAATATAAAAATTAATAAATGTAAGTAAAACCAATTATGTTACTTCTTAATTTTTTTATTTGCATTTTATAACAAAATTTTAAAAATAATGTATTAACTACAACTGGGAAAAAAAATATTTATGAAATAAAAATAATATTAATATTTTAATCCATTACCTATTATTTAGTTAAATTTTATTAATATATTTACACTATAATTATAATAATAATAATTATTACTTATTTATATTGTTTAACATTCTAAATGGTGGTGTCATTATTTAGAATGGGACTCTTCATATTTAAATAACCATTCACCATCAATTTATTCATTAATAAACAATATTTAATCTCTCTCTATATATACATACACGATTTGTACGTTTTTTAGGGGGTTTGCTCAAATTTATTCATGCAAAAAATTATTAAAATTGCAATTTTGGTTACAGTAATGGATTTAGCCACCTCGATTACCCTAGGAGGCTCCCTGGTTATGCAACTCCAAAAACCCAAAACCACCATTTCAACAATTTCAACCAAATTTTTACCCAAAAAAAAACAAATTTATAACACAAATCTTTTAAACATTAACTAATATATATATATATATATGATGATGATGATGATAATAATGATGAAGACCAAACTTTGGTCAATCGAACCTAAAGAAACGAATTATTTAGTTTGTTTTAAAATTGTATTCCTATGCTCAAAGAGCTTGGAGAGAAGCGTCCCAAGATCACTATAATTTTGACATGTTAAAAGGCTAGGAAGGTTGGTATCGTAGCAAAGATTATGAAACTGAGATCTAATGTGGGTGTATGCAGGGCACTCTAAGAGGAAGTGATTTTCATCTTCAATGTTCATATTCTCATAGAGATGGCAGATCCTTTCCATTCATGGTATTTTAGTAACTGCCCAATGACCTGTTTCACTATAAAGCTCATGAGAGTTCATTCTTATCTTGGCTATATTAATTTTTTTCTTTGAACTAGCTAAAACAGAGAGATATTTTTGATCTTCTAGAGTAGGGTTGATGACCTCCTTCTAATATTTTAATTTTCTTTTAGCCTCTAAATTTTTCTCACACCGCATTTTCTCTTTAAACTTAGAAGTAACAATATTTGTAATGTTATTAATATTTTGCAGTGCAACATTTCCATCGATCTCCCAATGGTTTAACCAGGCCCTGGTATCTTTATACCAATCTCACTTGAGCCTTAGGTGGTTTTGGATGGAATTTAAATCTAGCGTAGGAAGTCTATGGTCTCCCATGTTATTGATTTTGTGCTTGTACAACAGGAGCCTAGTCATAGCTAGGCTCTCAATAGGGGAAAGACCCACTTCTATAAGGAGAATATGATAGCGTGTATTGCTTTTAATTTTGAGGTTATACGTTATAACACGCTTCTGGATTTGCTCAATCTTTCTCTAGGATTCTCTATGGATGTTACAACCCAAACTTCACATCCATAAAACATAACAAAAGTGACTAAAGTTTCAAAGAGGAGCTTCTTTTTATCAAGTTTATTTCATATTTCATATTTTCTCTCTCATTATTCTTTATATCTAGTCTTAAAAATATATATATATAATTTTAGTTTATTATTTATTTGAGCTTGTACATATTTTCACAAAATTGTTCATTCCTTTAAAAATAACTAAAATTTTAAAATAAATAATTTTTATTAATTTTTAAGCATATTATTCAAATTATCTGTGAGATGTAGAACACTTGGTGGCAGAGTATGCAGAAAGGTCGTCGGTTCAAATCCCACGAATACCAAAAATCCAACCATGTTAAAGGTTGGTACGGTCCAGGCCGGGTGTGATCCCCATGTGATTTTGAGGGCTTAGATGCCTCTAGTTCATGGTAACTTAGCCAATGGAAAACATGCTAGTCAGGGAGGTTGTTCCACTTGCCAACAAAAAAAAACTAGGAAAATTGGAGGAGACTAGAAACTTAGGAATCTATGACTGCGCTCCCTCTGCTGGTAATTTGGGAAGTGTGGCTTGCTAGAAATAATATCATATTCAATGATAAATTGGTTACTCCATCTATTACAGCAAGTCTGGTGTGTGGGATTCTTCCTGCTTATCCACAACATATCAAGGTTCAAAGATAGAGGAAAGTTTTGGAACTAGATGTGGACAAATCGATGCCCCGGGGTTATTTTGATGGGGCTTCATAAAATCATGTATGTGGGGGCGGGGCTATAATCTACTTGTCCAAAAATCATTTCTTTGAGCTTATGGTCGGGTTGGGGGAAGGAAGCAACAATTATGCAGAATTGTTGAGCTTAAAAATCCTGTTAATGTTTGCAACATAGAAGGGTTGTAGATCTCTAAATGTTTGGGGAGATTCGATGAACGTTATTAACTGGATCAATGGAATTCAAATACGTCGGAATCTTAGACTTGAAAATATTTTATCATCCATCAGAGCAGTGATTGAAACTTATGCATATTTCAATTGCCAACATGTTTACAGGGAAAACAATCGGTAAGCGGACAAGGCCTTGAAGGCGGGGCTTCAGGTGGAGGTGGGTAGGTGGAAGATTGGAGAGTCACTAGATGGTATCGTTCATAAGTATTATCATTGTCCTTTCATTGAGGGTGTTGAACTATAATTCAACAATCTCAAAACTGTCTCGATGTTTTTTGCAGAAAGAACTTTGTTTCATACTTTTTGTGCAATTATTATATGATATATCTGCAGTTATTGATGGACCTCAGTTACTTGAGGTGGTGGGTTGATCCTTATGTCTCGATGAACTTCTATGGGCTGAACAGTTTTCAGCATTTTTGTTTCAGCAATTTGGCATGGAGCAACACTACATATTCTGTTTGGATTCTGGTGCACTTATATGTGATTTTCATAATGTAGTTTTTGTTTTTTGTGGAGACTTCATAGAGGTTCTTATTCGCAGCAACTATATACTTAGGTAATACGTATTTCTCTCAAAATACACAGTCTGTATATATTCTTAATGTAATTTTGTTCTCAAAATAATAATATAAAATTACGCTTTTTTCTAGGAAAAAAAATTACTTTATAATTTTTGTAAATATGTAGACCAAATTGTTTTGCATTAACCAAAATATGAGAGTACTTGAACATTTTATTTTTATTTATAATTATTTATTATTAATAAAATAGTAAAATCCATTACATCTTGTGTTTAAATTTATACCAGCGTAGATCCAAATCCTAGGCTCTATCAAGCGCCGAGATGGATCAAATCTCTCTAGGTGCAAACCTCTTCTTAGGTATCCATTGATTTGATTCAAATCAAAAGACACATCTTTTTATTTAAAGCCCACATATAATATTTTTATTATTAATATTTAATATTATTTATGGCGGACATATAATATTTTTTATTATTTTTTATTTTGTTAGGAACGAACATTGCATCATTTCCCCACACATGGTTTTAAAACCATATGCAAGGCCCTCCTACAACTATGGGTTGTTTAGGAGGCCTTGCACATGGTCTTAAAGCCATTTTCAAGGCCCTCCTAAACCATGTACAATAAAACCATGGGTTGTTTAGAATGCCTAACCATGTGCAAGGCCAACAATTTTTTTGTGGATAATTCAATTTTGTGTTTTTTTCTTGACCCACATATTTTTTTACGGATAATTAAATTTTACTTTTTTATTATTTTGTTAGGTAGGAAGATTACAACATCTCCCCCATATTACATTGTTTTGTGGCCGACATTTATTTTGGCCTATGAGAAAATTTATTTTTTTATTAATAAACGAAAGTGATATTATTTTTTATTTTGTGTTACAAAATCTCTCCCATAATATTCACTATCACTATTATTTTTTGCCCACATGTTAAAAACATTACATCAGGTTAAAGATCTCTCCCATAATATTCACTATCACTATTATTTGTTGCCCACATGTTACAAACGTTACATCACGTTACAAGTTCTCTCTCATAATATTCACTATCAATATTATTTTTCGCCGACATGTTACAAACGTTAGTAACGTTACATCACATTACAAGATCTTCCCCATACTGAGCTGTAAAGCGCCTCTCGACACAATAAGTATTTTTAGTTTAAATTATTTGTTAAAATGTTTTATATATTTTTTTTGTTTGCATTATTCTTTATATAAAATATACTCACTAATACAATATTTAATAAAGATAACTAGAAAACACTAATATAAAAATTAATAAATACAAGTAAAAACAATTATGTTGCTTCTTAATTTATAACAAAATTTAAAAAATAATGTATTAACTACAATGTACAAATAACTAAGAAAAAAATATATATTTATGGAATAAAAATAATATTAATATTTTAATTCATTACCTATTATTTAGTTAAATTTTATTAATATATTTACATTATAATTATTATAATACTATATATTACTAATTTATATTATTTAACATTCTAAATGGTGGTGTCATTATTTTAGAATGGGACTCTTCATACTTAAATAACCATTCACCATCACTTTATTCATTAATAAACAATATTAAATCTATATAGAGGGAGACATATACGATTTGTACTTTTTTAAGGGGGCTTTGGTCAAATTTAACCATGAAAAAATGATTGAAATTGCAATTTTGGTTGCAGTAATGGATTTAGCCACCTAGGTTACCCTAGGA
>LPNX011002588.1:322726-353429 GCA_001517045.1 Pseudotsuga menziesii | reverse complement strand
TATATATATATATATGATGATGATGATGATGATGATGGTTAACGTCCACTAAGACCAGAATTTGGTCCATCGGACTTAAAGAAACGAATTATTTAGTTTGTTTTAAAATTGTATTCCTATGCTCAAAGAGCTTAGAGAGAAGCGTCCCACGCTCACTATAATTTTGACATGTTAAAAGGCTAAGAAGGTCGATATTGCAACAAAGATTATGAAACTGAGATCTAATGTGGGTGTACGCAGGGCACTGTAAGAGGAATTGATTTTCATCTTCAATGTTCATATTTTCACAGAGATGGCAGATCCTTTCCATCCATGGTGTTTTAGTAACTGCCCAATGAACTCTTTCCCTATAAAGCTCATGAGAGTTCGTTCTTATCTTGGCTATATTAATTTGTTTCTTTGAACTAGCTAAAACCAAGAGATATTTTTTATCTTCTAGAATAGGGTTGATGACCTCCTTATAATATTTTAATTTTCTTTTAGCCTCTAAATTTTTCTCACACCACGTTTTCTCTTTAAACTTAGAAGTAACAATATTTGTAATGCTATTAATATTTTGCAGTGCAACACTTTCGTCGATCTCCCAATGGTTTAACTAGGCCCTGGTATCTTTAAACCAACCTCGCTTGAGCCTTAGGTGGTTTTGGCTAGAATTTAAATCTAGCTTAGGAAGTCTATGGTCTCCCATGTTATTGATTTTGTGCTTGTACGACGGGATCCTAGTCATAGCTAGGCTCTCAATAGGGGAAAGACCCACTTCTAAAAGGAGAATATGATAGAGTGTATTGCTTTTAATTTTGAGGTTAAATGTTATAAAATGATTCTAGATTTGCTCAATCTTTCTCTAGAATTCCCTAGAGATGTTACAACCCAAACCTCACATCCATACAACATAACAAAAGTGAATAAAGTTTCAAAGAGGAGCTTATTTTTATCCTTTATTTCATATTTCATATTTTCTCTCTCATTATTCTTTATATCTAGTCTTAAAAAAATATAATTATAGTTTATTATTTATTTGATATGTTTTCACAAAATTGTCCATTCCTTTAAAAATAACTAAAATTTTAAAATATATAATTTTTTTTTAATTATGTTTTAAGCATATTATTCAAATTATCTGTGAGATGTAGAACACTTGGTGGCAGAGTATGTCGAAATGTTGTCGGTTCAAATCCCACGGATACCAAAAATCCAACCATGTTAAAGGTTGGTGCAGTCTAGGCCGGGTGTGGGGTGATTTTGACGGCTTAAATGCCCCTAGTTTATCGTAACTTAGCCAATGGAAAATCCACTAGTCAGAGATTCTTTCCATTAACCAATAAAAATAAACAAATTATATGCTTGTTCTATAATACTAATTATGCTATATATATGATTGCATATACATAATAAAGTTTATATACATATTAAAAACAATAAAATTCATAAAGAAAATTTAGAATATACACACAAATACAAAATGTAATAAAATTTGGTAATAAACATTCTCGTTGTTGTTATTTACATTATATGACACGTTATATTCTATAACAAAATTTTAAAAATAAATACTATATATAATATTATTTGAAATTATATTTATGAACTAAAATTAATATTCAATTTTTATTTATTGCATGCTTTTTTTAATTAAATTTTATTAATATATCTACATTACAATTATTACAATATTATAATTAATATATATTATAGATTTATATTATCTAAAATTATTATAATTAAGTTATAGGTGTTTATTCAACCAGAAAGGTCTCTGGTTACTGTATCCGGATTCCTCGTCTCTCCATCGATAAATTGTTGTGACATGGCTGGATTGATGTAGTTGAATTCTGCTCGGGTATGGCGGTATGGTCTTCCTTGTTCTTTCCAAGTTGTCATGCAATGATACTTCCGAGCATGTTATTTATCACGTATGTTCAGTGCATCCATTCTTTCAACCGTGTTCTTTCATGTTTTCTAACCTCACTGTGTTCGAACCAGTCCTACATCTTACATAACATATTATATTTTATTTCCTCTGCCACTTTTCAGTGGGATTAGTGAAAACACAGGTTGATACATTTCAATGGGATTCATTAATACAAAGGTTGGGTATTTTCAGTGCATTAGCGACAAACAACAATGCGATTTGAATTGTGTTCATGCAAGGGCCATTGATTTTTTATATTAATAACACCGGTTGCATTTGCGTTTATGAGAATGGGATGCCATATATTAACGTGTATAGATAAATGGGTTGTAGGATGAAGAAGAACTTGTTTCTATGATGGGGTTTTCTTTTAGAGTATTGTAATCTCAACAATGTATTTTTCGTGACAATTCCAGAGGCTATGAGGAGTCCACTCTCAGTTATTCAACATGGGTTGCGCTAATAGCACTCCTCATTCCATATTCTCAACAATTACAGTCCACTTGTCACTTCCTCTCCCATCAATTCAACTTTGGAGGGCGACATGAACGATATATGGGGTGCTAATCTCGCCCTCACAACCATATTGTGAAATTCTTAAACAGTTAACTGCATGTGCAAATTCATATTAAACATACACATCGGAATTAAATCTCAGTAATGCACACACACACAACATTCAATTACCAACATGTTCATCACATGCATAACAATAAAACCATGCGCAACAATAAAATCATTTTCATGTTATGCACAGGCATCCAAATGAATAATTTAAACTGTATCATTTTATTCAATTCAACATAAATAAATAATCATCCATAACATGGAAATTATGATTAAACACAAACAACAGTAACCGTGTATCTTTGATTGAAGTTGTTCAAGCAATTCGCTATGGAAGAGCAACGTTCCACCTAACCGCAGGTCTCTATCCAACCTATATTATTTCAGCTGAGATACCACCCCTGAGCTGCCTATGTATCCACTAAGGAGGAACTCCTCAGGATCACTCACAACCATAAAAACAATTACTCATGCTAAACAAGCACCCAATGGGGTTTGTCAAGCATGTGGGGAGATATGGAACGAGAATGCTAAGCCAATGAGCTTAACCACAGAGCTACATGCATCTCAATTGATATTAGTCAGCCTTGGCACCCACATTACCTACCGCACCCAACACAAGGAAGGTCCCCTTCTCTTCTACATAGTCCCTCACACACCTCTTCCCTCTTGTGCTCTTCAAGGTGGGCATAGAAAGATCCAAGCTGCTAAATATTCAGAGTTTCTTGCCTTCACTGGGTTTATCAAGCACTTCTGACCTTCGATCTCACTTTTCCAATTCAATCCACTCTTGGATTTCCTAATTCTGGCCATGTGACTATGAATAACGAAATTCAACTTCCATGCCTCTAAATATAGGTATTCCCCCACATTTATGGGTCTTTGACACTCTCAAATTCACCCCATAGTTTACATCTATGAATTTCCCACTAAATTTTATGTCTCATTTGAATTTCTTGGCGTTTTTCGCACTTCAAAACAGGTCTTCCTTCCAAGTTGCGCTTTCTGCAAATTTCACTGTTGAGAATGCATAACAGCCTAAGAATTGATGTCTGAGTGGTTCCACAATGGAATGGGAATGATGGAGAACGAATTTCCACGAGGAATAATGACTTACGGGCCAAGTAAACTAAGCACATACTTGACCATATGAATTTATGGGTTTGCCCATTCTAGATTAAATTCATGAGCTGATTTCTCAGTTACCTTCGTATGGAAAAAATTTGAATATCAGTAAGGGAGTCAAGATGCGTTCTCAAGTTGACATTTGGAAACAATGGGTTCAATCCCACAATCCACTCACCTCTCCCTAGTGGATACACATGACCCCCTCATTTAGTTTCTTCCCATAGCCAACTCTTGGTATTTTTATTTGTATAAAAAAGTTAACATGCTTTTACAATTTTCCATGGCTTACTAGCACATGGATAGCAAAATATAAAGTATTGGCCTTTAATACCCGAGCATTTACTAGCGGGGCCTTGGCCTTGAGCTCCACGCTAGAAAATCATACAACGCATATACACAATATTTACATATAAAACCAATAAATTCTAGGGATCAAAATGGGGGTATTACATTCCCCTCCCCCTTAGAATAACACCATCCTCAATGTTCTCAAAACTTCAACAAAAATGGGTATGCCTCTTTCATGTCATCCTCTAACTCCCATGTAGCCTCATCGGGACCAAGGTGCTTCCATTGCACCTTTACCTGTATGATGGCTCAATTATGGAGCAATGCTACGTTTTTTTCAAGGATGGACATAAGTTCCACTTGGTAGTCTCCCTCGGGTTCCACCTATATCACATTCCAATCAATTGTGTGATTAGGATCATGTACATACTTCTTAAGCAAATAAACATGGAAAACATTATGAGCTATTATGTTAGTAGGAAATGCAATCCTATATGTAATGGATCCTATCCTATCAAGGACTTCAAATGGCCCACAATATCTTGGTGCTAGCTTAGCACAACTTCCCAACTTCAGGCAACTTTTCCTTGGCTTTACTCTTAAATAAACATGATCCCCAATTTTAAATTCCTTGTGCACCCTTTTCAAAATTGTGTGACTCTTATTCCTTTCTTTGGTTGCCTTTAAATTCTTCCTTATCTTAACAATTTATTTTTCCATTTCCTTGAGCATTTATGGCCCAATCACTACCATGTTCATTGGATTGTCCCAACCCACTAGAGTTCCACATCCTTTGCCATACAATGCTTCCAATGGTTTCATTCCCAATGATGCTTGATATCCATTATTGTATGTGAATTCTACCAAGTGTAGGTAATCCTCCCACTTGGATGGTTTATCCATCACATACATTCTCAACATGTCCTCAAGAACTTGATTCACCCTCTTGGTTTGGCCATCTATTTGAGGATGATATGTTGTAATAAAATAAAGTTTTGTTCCTAGTTCCTGAAATAACCCTTTCCAAAATTTGGAAGTGAACTTTGCATCCCGATTTGAGACTACTTCCTTGGGAAATCCATGCAATTTGAATACTTCTTTCATGAAGATATTCTCTATGTTACTTGCTTTATGAGTGGACTTGATTGAAATAAAATGATCTACCTTTGATAGCTTGTCCACCACAACCATAATTGAATAATACTTCTTCAGAGTCATTGGAAAATGTTATAAAGTCCATAGAAATGATTTCTCACTTCCATTCTGAAATGGGCAAAGGATGCAATAATCTTGTTGGGTGTTGATTCTTTGCCTTAACTTGTTGTCACTTTTAACATCGAACAGTGTATTCTATTATGTCCTTCTTCATTCTGTGCCAACAGTATTGATTTCTTGTTGTTGTTATCGTTTTTTGATATGTTGGGTGTCCAGAGTATGGCAATTGATGAATTTCATCCACTACTAGCTTCCTTAAATCTGCACAATTCAGAATGTACAACTTGCCTTTATAAACAAGAAGATCATCTTCTCCAAGCTAATATCCTTCACAATTTTCATATAATTTTCCCCATTGTAATTTTTCTTTAACTTGAATGTAAGTTTCATCGTTCTTTTGGGCTTCAAGAACTCTTGTACTCAAATCTGATTAGCATATACTTAATGATGCTACATGAAATTTTCTCCTGAGGGCGTCTGCAAAGTTATTCTCTTTCCCTTTTACATCCTTAATTTCAAAATCAAATTCACATAGAAATTCCAGCCATCTATATTTCCTATCATTCAAGCTTGGATGGTCAAACGTTGGCCCTATGCAAGTTTGGTTAATTTTGGTCTTTAAAGTTTTGGAGTCTAGTTCAGGTGTGAACGAGGTAGCGACGGAGCGGGTGTTGAATTGGTCAGCTCCAAAATTTTGGGCAGAATTTTGGGGAAAAGTAATTGTGTTGACAAAGTCCAATGGAAAATTCAGTGGATTAGTTAAAAGGTTTTTCCATTTTTGGGGTAGTGGGCGCGAGATGTAAAATGGACTGGTAGAGCCTATAAAAATGTATGGGGTTGGGATTTTGGGAGTTAGTTGAAATCAAGTTTTGTAATTTCAATAGAATGATTTTGTAGTTGAAGATGAATAAGAGAAGTGAGTATATTGTCAATCCACAAGTTGTGTATGCAGACTCAATGTAATGGGGATTGTGGAGGGATGTCTGCACGTTGTGTGCGCAGACCAAAGTGTTCAAACTATGACTCTTGCTAATTAACAAGCGCTTTTGTGGTTTTTCTTGTCTTGGGTTTCCACGTTAAATTTCTTGTGTCGAATGGTGTATGATGAATGTGTGTGATGTTTTGTGTATTGCTACGACGTGTGATAATGTGTTAATTTTTTAATAAGTTATTGAATCGATAAGGATTTAGTTGGTTTTCTGAATATGTTAAGGTTGTGAATGAACTGTAATAAATTTCCATGGTAGTTACTATGTTGATGTCCATGTCAATGCATAGTAAAAGAAGATCCCCTTCTTTACTGCAGAAACCTGGTTCTTGTAGCTCCTATAGGTATCTCGGATGAGACCTCACTTGCATCGCAGGTGTTGCCGATGGGGTTCAACCTTGTCTAGTCGGTACCTTGGGTCTTTGTTGGTCTGGTCAAATTTGAACTTGGGTTAGCCGAGATTTGAGCCAACATCAAACAAATACTTTAAGCTCATGTGGTCTGTCCTAAGCTCGAATATTCTCCCCAACAAGTAACGCCTCCACATCTTAAGGGCATGTACAATGGCTACTAGTTCTAAATCATGAGTTGCATAATTATTCTCATGCTCTTTTAATTTTCTTGACTCATAGAAAATCACAAAACCTCCTTGCATAAGCACTCCACCTAATCCTTTGTTTAATTTAGCAAAACTTAGGATCTTTAGGCTTCTGGTCGAACCTCACTATGAAAGAAGTTTGAAGGAAGAAGAAATTCAGTATAATGGTCAAACAATCATGCTGAAATTGAGCAATCAAGAGACAAAAATTGGTTACCATAACATTACTCTCATTATCATTAATCTATGTGCAATACATTGATGATACAATAATGAGGATTCGAATCCACTAGGTGTGTTTCAAATTCCAACACTTGGACTAACTCCAGAGCTCACTAACTATGGGAAAATCACCAATGTAGACTCACTAGTTTAACTCAGGACAACTAAATCAGTTCGCAATCAGATAACTGATCAAGGTAGGTAGGAGTAGGCACCTAACCTAATTAATTCATGCAAATGTGGCGCTAGGTTAAATGGAGATGAACTAACCGATGTCCATTGGGGGATAATTCAATAGAGACTAGGGTGAACTTATGATGGGACTCCCATGACTCAGTGTGGGTTCCTAAATTATATGGATTGACAAACTTAAGGCAAGACTAGTTGCAAAGGGTTATTCTCAACAAGAGGGAATTGATTTTGAAGAAACATATGCACCGGTAGCTAAATTAAACACAATCAGGTTGCTTGTTGCATTAGCTACAAAACAAAATTGGAGAATACACCAGTTAGATGTTAAATATGCTTTCTTGAATGGTGATTTAAAAGAGGAAGTGTATTTAGTTCAGCCTAATGGTTTTGTGCAGAAAGGTCAAGAGCATCTTGTTTGCAGATTGAAGAAAGCTATCTATGGATTGAAATAGGCCCCTAGATCATGGTATATAAAGATTGATTCCTTCTTTAAACCACAAGGGTTTACGAAAACAAAAAATGATTCAAGCCTATACATTAAGAAAGATAAAGAGGGAAATGTTTGATTGATATCTTTATATGTTGATGATCTCGTTATTACAGGTGGAGCATATAAGTTGATTGCAGATATTAAAAGTCATATGTCTCAGGAATTTGAAATGAAAGACCTTGGTGATTTGCATTATTGTTTGGGAATTGCATTTTGGAGAGAGGTCAGTAAGACATCGATCACTCAAAGCAAGTATGTAAGGGAAATCCTTAACAGATTTCAAATGAGTGAATGCAAAGCAGTATTAACTCCTTTGGATCAAAATATGAAATTGTACAGTAATGATGGATCTAAAGAGGCAGATGGTACTTTTTATTGTCAACTAGTGGGAAGTTTTGACTACCTCACTAGTATAAGGCCAGACATATCATATTTAGTTAGCATATATTAACCCAAAAGATCCCTCAATGAGCTCTACATGACCTACACCACCCAAATACATCTATTTCACTACCTTTCACTACCCCCATTTGACTCCCACACCCTTGCAAAGGCTCAAAAACATGAAAATGGCTTAAAAACCCCTAAAAAGAGTCAAAATAGCTCTCATAGGGGCTAAAACCCCTCAAAGGAACTTAAAATCCCCAAAGAAGCTAAGAATTAGGCGAAAGGGGCTTAAAGCCCAAAAAAGGGGCTAAAGCCCTAACCAAGGGCTTAAAACCCTAAAATCTCAAAGAAAAACTATAAATAGAGGGGTGGGGGTCACTCTCAAAACACTCCTTCTCTCCCTATCGTTATTCTTCCCATGTGAACACCTTGAGACCCTTTACCTCTCAAGCCATTCACCCCTCTCTTCCATTGCTCCACAAGCCAAGACTCCATCCCATTGAGAGGTGCTCCCAAAGCTAGGGCATGGTGGCCCATTTACACAAAGAAGGTATAACCATGTTTCTTTCATTATAGTTTATTTTTCTAACTCATTTTGTTTGCAGTTTTATTTGCTAATGGTTTCCTGCAGGTCCTCCTCTAATTTCTTGTAGCTATCTTTTGTTTTCTAACCATTTCCTGCAGGGTTTTCATAGCTTAACTTTAACATTTCTTTGCAGGTTTTCTTCCACCCATAGGAACCCTACCCTTTCGTCCTATAGACGGAAGGTAGTTGTTCTTTCCTGTAGCTAGGGTGAAAGCCCTACTACAGATTTGGCGACCATATCAGGTCGATCCCACAAGATCCCTAGATTGTTTTTCAAGTTTTTCAGTTTTTATTTTTGTTTTAGGACCTAGTTTCAATTTCTGTTAAATCTAGTTTAGATCTTTGCTTTTCTGCATTTACGTTCACAGTCGAGCCTCCTTAAGGCCAAACCGAGCCCGTTCGGCCATAGTACAAGCTATTGTCGGTCATTCCCAGCCCAGGTTAAAAAAATTTCAAGTTTTCGGGCCATGTCGCTCTTATTAGGCTGAAAGGCATGACCAGGTCGCTCATTTACCCCCGAAAAGTGTGAATTCCCTCTCAGGAGCTAGATCGCTCCTGTTTTCAATTTCTGAGCGACCCCCTCGCCTAGTTTTGGAGAAAATTAGCGATCCCCTCGCTACATTGGCCCCGAAACATGCGACCTATCTCTCAGAATTCAGTTTTTAAGTTGTTTGGACCATTAGTGCGGCTCAGCCGCCTCTGTCCAGCAGCCTGTTTTCATCTGCATGCAATCTATGTAAATCAATGTTAAATTTAATTGGTTATTGATATAATGAATCTGTTTTAAGGCTTGATAAATTACTATAGGTTAAATTTCATTTTTAAATAAGCATTTGATCCGAAAACAAGATCTTTGCTACTCTATGAAGTTAACATGAATTGCATAAATAGCATGAATGAAGCTCACAAATCCATAAGAAGAGAACCAAACAGCATAGACAATACGCACATAAAGACAACAAGTTGATAACGGAGTTCGTCCAGGATGGACTACGTCTCCGAGCCTGCTTCTCAATAGGAGGGCCGATCTATAATCTTAGCATAAGGCAAAATACATGGCAATGATACAATGATGCCTTGGCAACAATGGCCAGGAAGAGAACCGCTTCCCAAAGCACAACAAGACTGCTTCTAGCAACTCCGAAGCCTGAAGACGGTGTAAAACGAGTATAAACACTCATACCTTCCTCCTGCAGAGCTACACAATCTCCCTTCTCTCCTTTAGCTACAAAGTCTCCACTCCAAAGCATGAGTGGGAAATGGCAAATGAAGGGGTTTATATAGGTTGGATTGCCCTTCTTCACATGACTCTCATGGATTCCTTTGGTTGCAATTAATTTTCCTATCTTGGCCTTGGTTACAACTTCTTTACAAATATGGCATGTTTGTTTTTGGTTACAACCATGCATTAACTTCATAACAACTCAAGGAATAAAATAAATGAGTAACATGTGAGTAATTTTTCCACTCACTTCAAATATTAATCATTTTACAATTTCTCATGAGTAAATGCATGAATGTCCTAAAACTCATTTCAAGCACAAATGCATGCTAGTCATCATGCCAATTCATCATGCCATGTCACCATGCCACATCAGCATGCCATGCCATCATGCCACATCAGCATGCCATATCATCATGCCACATCAGCATGCCATGTCATCATGCCACATCATCATGCCATGTCAACATGCCACATCATCATGACACATTATCATGCCATGTCAGCATGCCACATCACCATGCCATGTCATCATGTTTGTATAGTACATATGCCACGTGTCACCCTGACAGTGGTGCCACGTGGCACCTCTTTTTGCCAAATTTGCCTGTTGACCTTATAGAACATAACGCGATAACTTTCTCATACGGAGTCCGTTTGAGGTGAAACAAATGTCGTTGGAATCGTCTCGATGACCCCTTCGATCTAGTGTTGGTTTTGATGAGATTGGAGGACTTCAAAAAAATTTCCTTCTTGGATCCTCCTGGATCTTCCTCCCCACTGAGAAGCTTTTGGCCTCCAAAAACCTTTACTAATCAACTGGTAGGTGAGGGAATTACTCCCTCACTTTCCCCTTCTCAATCCACTTGGCTTTGCTTGGATGAGTGCCTTTGATGCCCACTCGAAGATAATCAACATCACCTCTGCGAGAAGTCCTTGTCCTTCTGTCCAAGATGACATCTTCCTTTAGCTCATCCATGTACTCAAGAGAAAATTCATCAACTGATGGCAATGAGACATTCTCCCTTTCATCGATGATCATGGGAGGCTCATAGAGTTTCAAGTTCTCCATATTCACCACTGAGTAGATCTGCATGTATGGCGGTAGCTCTAAGCGAAAAGCATTCGTCCCAATCTTCTCCAAGATGGTGAAGGGACCATATCTAATAGGCTTGAGCTTCTTGCCTTCTTCTTTCATCCTCTCCTTGCTGATGTGAAGCCATACTTGATCTCCCACCTGAAATTGATGATCAACTCTATGCTTGTCATGGTGAGCCTTGTACTGGGCTTAACTCTTCTCCAACTACTCTTGCACTGCTTGATGTACCTATTGAACTCTTTGAATGAACCTGCGGGCTTTGTCTTCATCCTTGGAAGCACTTGAATCAACCTCTCTCCCATAATTCAAGTCCAATGGAGTCTTTGGAAAGTACCCAAAGCATGTCTCAAATGGCGAGCTCTGAGTGGAAGAATGCATAGCCCTGTTGTAGGCATGCTGCACATACTGGATCTATTCATCCCATAACTTAGGATGCTTGTTGCAATAACCTCGAAGCAAATGAAAAACTATCCTGTTGACTACCTCTGTTTGTCCATCGGTCTGTGGATGGAAAGTGGTGCTCCTCTTCAGCTGGGTGTCCATCATACACCATAATTTTGTCCAAAACTCTCCAAGGAATCGGGAGTCCCGATCCGAGATAATGGACGTAGGGAGTCCAAAGTGAACCCATACATGCTGAAAGAAAAGAGAAGTAGCCTGCTCTACAGTGACCTTATTTTTACATGGCATAAGAATACACATCTTGCTAAACCTATCCACGACCACATACAAGTAGTCATGACCCCTCCTAGACATAGGAAAACCCCCCACAAAATCCATGGAAATGCTTTCCCAAGGATGGGAAGGAACAGGAAGTGGTGAGTACAGCCCCACTGTTTTCTATTAGTGGGCTTACAAGTAGAGCACATCACACACCCATTTACATATTTTGTTACAATGTCTTTCATGCGAGGCCAATACACAAGTCTTTGCAAATGAGCCAAAGTCTTACCTACCCCAAAAATGCCCTGATACAAGAGAAGTATGAGCTTCTCGTATTACATGGACTCTTTCACTGATAGGAACACATAACTTGCCCAAATGATAGAGCAGCTTTCCCTGCAAATAGTGGTCTTCCACCTGTGTGCCATTGGTTAGCTTCTCATAAATCTCCTTGAAATCATCATCAGTAGCATACTGCTCAATATAACTTTCATGGGATAAACAAGCATTTTTCAAAACAATAGATGCAACAATAGGAGGTCTAGAAAGCATATCTGCCACTTTGTTACTAGTACCCTTCTTGTACTTGATCACTAGATGGAATTGTTGAAGAAATCCCATCCACTTGAAATGACGAGCTTGGTGGAGCTTATTCTAGGACTAGAGATACTGTAAGGGCTGATGATTGGTATGGATGATCGTCTCCTTACCCATCAAGTAGTGCTTCCACTTCTTAACACTCTGAACCAAAGCATACAACTCTTTGTCATAGGTGGGGTAGTTGATCACTGCTTGAGTAAAAGTCTCTAAATGGTAGCAACTAGGCTTGCGGTGCTGCATCAATACTGCCCCCATGGCATATCCACTGGCATCTGTCTCTATCTCAAATGGCTGCTGCAAATCGGGCAAGGCTAGGACTGGGGCGGTGCTGATCTTTCCCTTCAATGTGTTGAAGGCTTTCTGCTGCTTACCTCCCCACTGGAAGGCTTTCTTCACACTTGTTAAGGCATGCAAAGGAGATGCTATGTATGAGAAGTTCTGAAAGAACCTCCTCCAATATTGAACAGCTCCTAAAAAGCTTCTCACTTCAATAGCGTTAGTAGGCTTAGGCCAATTGACAATTACATCAACTTTTGAAGGATCAATTTTTAAATTTCCACCTCCTACAATATGACCCAAGTAAACTAATGAAGTTTTTCCAAATTCACACTTTGACAATTTTACATACAATTTCTCCTTTTTCAAAGTATCTAATACTTTCTTTACATGCCCCACATGTGCTTCCCAAGTTTTACTAAAGACCAATATATCATCTAGATAAACAATGATGAAATCATCTAAGAATGGCCGAAAAACATCATTCATTACCCGCATGAAGGTTGTAGGTGCATTGCAAAGCCCAAAGGGCATCACCAACCACTCAAATAGACCTTGCTTGGTCTTGAAGGCCATCTTCCACACATCACTTTCTACAATTCTGATCTGGTGGTAGCCACTGCACAAATCCAACTTGGTAAAGAACACAGCATCTTTCAACTGGTCGAGCAAGTCATCTATGTGAGGAAGCGGGTATCGATTCTTGATCATGATCTTGTTGAGAGCCTGATAGTCAACGCACATCCTCCATGTGCCATCTTTCTTCATCACCAAAACAATCGACGAACCACATGGAGAGGAGCTGGGTCTGATCGCTCCTTGGTCCAACAAGTCTTGAACCTACTTCTTAATCTCTGCCATTTCAATTGCGGACAACCTGTACATGCCCACATTAGGAAGAGGGGCATCCTACTGGAGATGAATTTCATGTTGAATCTCCCTTTTGGGAGGCAAACCTATAGGTTCCTGAAATATTTCATCATAGTTAGCCACAATATCAATCATAGCCTTTTTATGAGAAGGATCACAACCTTTGAAAGCATCGGATGCCTCAACATATTTTGCTCTCACAACCATGAGCATGTATCTCTTATTAGTGTTGATGATTCGTTTCATCTATCCTGCACTAACAAGAGTGGTGTTATCCTTCATACTGTGAGCTCTCACAATGTACTCCACCCCATTTTTGGTGAGATGGTACTTGTTCTCATGACAGAAGAATACTGCTTTTCGATCATACAAGTATGGGCTTCCCAATACGATACCGCAGATGTCAAGAGGAACATCAAATTCCACCTCATCGATCAACTTTGAAGCAATTGCAAACCTTAACCTGCATTGCTTAGTCACCTGTAGCTTAGCATTATCACATACCCATCCAAGAGGATAAGGCTTGGGGTGAGGTTTAGTCTGTATGCCCAACTTCTTAACAACTGATTCTGAGATCAAATTTACTTGAGAACCCGGATCAAATAATGTTTCAATATTTGTATGCTTAGACACAACTCTGATGTGAAACAACTCACTTCTTCTTTTATCATTTTCTTTAGAAACATGAGTAGAACTTGAACCAGTATGAGGAGTTTTGTTACCTTGCATTCCCACGGCTGTAATCATGGTTTCGTCACCTGAGTCGGAACCCAAATCTCGTTGCGCTGTTGGAACGATCTTTTTCTTTTTTTTGCTTCCATAATGCTTTGGCCTCTGTTCAGGATGCAACTTCCAACAACTTTCTTCATCATGCCCATCAGTGTCGCAATGTTTGTAATGGAGCTTTCCTCCTTCCTTCTTGGCAGTAGCTGTCTTCTTGCTCTTGTCCTTCTTTTTGGACTTGTAGTTGTTGTTGGGCTTGAAAGGCTTCTTCGGATGGTCTTCTTGCAAATGCTTCCCCCTGCTCTCAAGATGAGTAGCCTAAACACTTGCTTCATCCACACTAGTAGGATTCAACAACAGCAAAGTATGGCGTAGATAATGATGAAGAGCACCAATGTACTTCAAAAGAGTGTCAGGAGAATCTAAATAAATATTCAACTCTAGAGCTTTCTTTCTAAATTCTTCAGTAAAATTCTGAACACTCTAACCCTTGCCTTGTCTAAAACTTTGCCAATCCATCATAGCCTTTTGAACATAACCCCCACGGATAAAATTTCTTACGTAAAGCAGAAATGAAAGCAGACCACGATGAGAGGAGATTACCCATTTGTTTGCTACCTTGCTGAAGCTTGCTTTCCCACCATACAAGTGTGGTGCCTGTCAGCCGAAGTGAAGCCAACTGAATCTTCACATCTTCTTCTTTGATCTGCTGGACTCGACAATAGACCTCAATTTTCCTTATCCAATTGTTTAACTTCTCTGCATTCGCTTCCCCATTGAACATGGGCAAATCAAACTTCACATCGAGCTTCAATAAGGGCTTCTTTTGAGGCTCTTTGTGAGGAACCTTGGAATGCTGAGAATGAGATGAGGAAGAAGCACTTGAACTTGTGCTTGAAGCTAAAGGTGAAGAGGGAGGCTCAGGAGGCTCTTCGCTACCTCCTCCTTGGTTAACTGAAGCGTTGCCTTCGTCCTTCACTTCTTTGTCTTCCTTCTTTACTTCACTGCCTCTTCTTTCTTTTGCCATGCGTTCTTCATAGTCTGCAAACAACTTGTCTACCTTGTCGGCCATCATGTAGAAGACCTTGTGAAAGTTTGCCTCCATCTCGATGCGGGCATCATTAGCATCCATCTTCCTCCTTCGGTGTGCACGTTCGATCTCGAAATTGTAAGGCTCTAATGTACCCTCACCAGCTTGCAGTTTAGCCCTCGTGAGCATCCACACTCACAATCCAACGTCAAATAGCCCTGCTCTAATACCACATGATCCGAAAACAAGATATTTGCTACTCTATGACGTTAACATGAATTGCAAAAAGAGCATGAATGAAGCTCACAAATCCATAAGAAGAGAACCAAACAGCATAGACAAGACGCACATAAAGAAAACAAGTTGATAACGCAGTTCGTCCAGGATGGACTACGTCTCCGGGCCTGATTCTCAATAGGAGGGTCGATCTATAATCTCAGCATAAGGCAAAATACATGGCAATGATACAATGATACCTTGGCGACAATGGCCAAGAAGAGAACCGCTGCCCAAAGCACAACAAGACTGCTTCCAGCAAGTCCGAAGCCTGAAGACGGTGTAAAACAAGTATAAACACTCGTACTTTCCTCCTGCAGAGCTACGCAATCTCCCTTCTCTCCTTTAGCTACAAAGTCTCCACTCCAAAGCATGAGTGGGAAATGGCAAATGAAGGGGTTTATATAGGTTGGCTTGCCCTTCTTCACATGACTCTCATGGATTCCTTTGGTTGCAACTAATTTGCCTATATTGGCCTTGGTTACAACTTCTTTACAAATATGGCATGTTTGTTTTTTGTTACAACCATGCATTAACTTCATAACAACTCAAGGAATAAAATAAATGAGTAACATGTGAGTAATTTTTCCACTCACTTCAAATATTAATAATTTTACAATTTCTCATGAGTAAATGCATGAATGTCCTAAAACTCATTTCAAGCACAAATGCATGCTAGTCATCATGCCATGTCACCATGCCACATCAGCATGCCATGCCATCATGCCACATCAGCATGCCATGTCATCATGCCACATCACCATGCCACATCATCATGCCATGTCAACATGCCACATCACCATGCCATGTCATCATGTTTGTACAGTACAGATTCCACGTGTCACCCCGTCAGTGGTGCCACGTGGCACCTCTTTTTTCCAAATTTGCTTGTTGACCTTATAGAACAGAACGCGATAAATTTCTCATACGGAGTTCGTTTGAGGTGAAATGAACACCGTTGGAATCGTCTCGACGAGACCTCGATTTGATGCTGGTCTTACTGATATTGGAGGACTTCAAAAAAAATTCCTTCTTGGATCCTCCTGGATCAGCATTGGAAATTAACCCCTTTCCTAGCCCTTCCTCCTCTACCTAGTCATCATCCTCCAGGGTATTTTGGGATAAGATCAAGGGTGAATATCGTATAGTAATAGGCACTTCACTTGTCATTGCTTTAGACCACTAAAAATGGGTGGCTTGGAAGGTAGAGGGGGTGGTAGGCCCAAGGGGCCTCACGACGTTCGCGTCCTCCTTGTTGACCGACCTTGCACTCAAAGAGTGACCTGAGGATTTGCGAATGTGCTTAGTCCCATTATGTTGAGATCCCAACACTCTTTCCTAGTCGAAGAGGAATACAAGTGTAAGGTAATCACCTAGTAAGGCTACAATAATTCAGGTTCATTAGTGGTATGTTTCAAAAAAAATTGTTCAAAATTTACTGCTTTCATAACAGGATTACCCATGTTGTAAGTTCTGTAACATAGTAGACAATCTTTGTGAAATATTCATAAACCATACAAGTAGCCACCAAGTGAATAACAGAAAATAATAAAAAGTGAACAATAGTTCATACAATGGACATGCACACAACCATACCAAGTAAGATAACCAAACTCAGATCATGACGTTGAGCCAGCCATTAAAATCTACTAATTTACACTAATTCAAACACTTGCAGTCTTTGAGGACATAAGTCCCTGACTGCCTTCACCATGGGAAGTACTTCGGTTCAGCCCTGAAACTCATTGTGAGGAGTACCATGGGAACCCCAAAGTAGCTGGCCGCTAAGAGGAATTTCCAAGTGAAACAGGCAACGACCCCTACCGATTGACTAGCACTCCCGTGAGGAAAGAGCCAAGTGTTGTCTCTTGGAAGTCTTGGTGACCGAGTGACCACCTGAAAGCTAATAGGAAGCCACTAAAACTGAGGTCCAGAACGTCACTACCAGATTTCACCACTTAATCTACCAACCAAAAAAAATTGATCCCCCATGCTCTTCTTCATGCCTAAGAGGCGATCCACCACAGTTCAGGTCCTTGAACCAACATTGTCGAGACCACTCTCGACGACCCTCTACACCATCAAAATGCCACACAGCCTCTGACTCAGACTCATAATCATATCAATATGAGCCAGATTTACATACTGCACCATCTATCCCCATGGCTGGTGCAAATCCGGATCCACTTTTTGGCTTGGTTGTTGGTAGTGGACCCATGTCCATACCCCACACCACCACCAACACCCCTGTTGGTGGTCCTAGCATTTTCATGCAGACTATCATAAGTCAGATACCGCCACCCATACTTACCAATCATACTGTCCAACCTATCATGTCTGGGGGCAGTGGCCAATCCACTCACACTGTCCTGCTTAGCATGCCTAGGGTCAATGGTCCTTCCACCTACATGGCCCCTCTTATCACACCTGGGGGCAGTGGCCCATCCACAACTGTACCGCAAGTACCTCCATTCATGAAGGTACATCATGTTCCTGCAAACCCCACCGTCATTGTTGGTCCATCACACATCAACCTTGAGTCAAACCTCCCCTTCATGGCACACCTCAACCTGCTTGACTTGGCCAGGTTAACCAATGACCCAATCTGTCATCAAACCCTTTGTCCTCCCATGCCAACCAAACTCCCCTTCGACATCCCTAAGTTTGAAGGGAAGGAAGGGGAGTTCCCCCAAAACCATATAATGACGTTTCACCTATGGTGCTCATCAAATAGCATCGTAGATGATTCAATCAGACTCAAACCGTTCCAACGCACCCTCACAGGTGCTGCAGCCAAGTGGTACATTGATCTACCACAAGCCAAGTACCCAGACTTCAACTCCTTGGCCTTTATGTTCCTACAATATTTCCAACTCCCCATCAGATATGATGAAGGAGTGGAAATCTTGCTATCTTGCCGCCAAAACACAGTGACCTACATCACCGACCACATCCACAAGTGGAGGTGACGTTGCAGCTTGTGCAAGATCAAGCTTGATGACAGGATCTTCCTGGACTGGTTCTTGAAAACCTTGCTGCCACCTATAGCCAAGGACGTCACCTCCGAACATCCTCAAAAAGAAGAAGTGGCCATCTTGAAGGCCTAGCAATTTGACCTCATTTACACATAGTTTGGATACCACTACACCATCATTCCAGATGCTCCCCGTGTAGGAACCTCCTACTGGGATGTACCGAGGGCATCCCATGCTGTAGATGGCATCATAGGCTCTGTCTCCCATCAACCACAACATCACCCGGCACCACCTACGATGCCACCACAACCAAGCAAGACCCCTAGTGTTGCCTAACCAAACCAAACTACTGACTATGCAAGAATGATGTCCTAGTCCGGAGCTACAACTTCTTATGCACAACCTGCACCACAGCAATAGACCCATGCACCTACTTGGCTGACACAACAATATGTGGGACAAATTCCCATGTTTGTAGAAACCCTAGCCCCCTAAGTCTACTATGCACCACAAGTGCGAGCAGCTCAAGCCCCCGCCCCATCTCTGCCAGCACCTTTGGGGCAAGTGTTTGCATAGCAAAACCGTCCCAACCAGCCAGCCCCCAATAACCAACGAGGGCAAGTGAGAAATAACCGAGCTAGGAATCTAGGAAACAACCAACCATAAGGAGGTGGTCAACAACCAAATCCTCCCAACAATACTGGGGCAAATCGGCCAGCCCAAAATCCTCAGCAACCAAACACACTAAGACACAATGCTCCATTGCACACAAACCAACCATGCACACTATGTGAGTTCTACGGGAACTATACACATGAATTTCCCTTCATGGGTCGTGCTAAGAAATCCATTAAGAATGAGGTTCAACATGCCACCAATACAACAGCCCCAGCTGAACCCAACCCGACACCACCATGACCTCTTCCTATGGTGCTCCAAAACCCATTACCAGTCAAAGGACTGGTAGTAACTGCACCGGCTCCCCAACCCAATCCCACCACCCTGACTGCGCCTCCGACAACAGAAACAGGTGTTCATCATCTGCTAGCCTTGATAATCGAAGAGGTCAATTTACATACTAGACGAAATCAGTACGGAAGTAACATCGAACCCGCCGACCCATCAGTGACATCCACGTCCAAAATAACCAATACACCTCTCCACTTACCCCCTTTTCCCCCATTCCCCCCCATATGGCGGGTTTCCAACAATGTCACGGCTAGAGCTGCTGTGAGCTACAACATCGTGGATGACTTGGCCCAAACACCCACAACCATGTCCTCTCTTGAGGTACTTAAAGCTTTCCCAACACAGCGAAAATCCTTACTAGCCACCCTCGGTGTTGTAGACCCCTCTAACTCCAAGTTGATCACATTCAACACAAAGAGTGGAGAACCGTGGATGCCATCAACCATTGCTTTCCAGATCTCGGTATCCATTTGGAATTTGGTCATGCACCGATGCATCGTGGCAGAGGGGGAATCCACGTGCGTCATGTCAACCTTAGTATGGCAAAAACTTGGGTCCCCAATTCTGCAACCATCCACCACTACTCTGAGGGCTTATGATGGCCATCCCACTAAATCCCAAGGTATACTCCTGCACGTTCCCATCACATTAGCCAGGAAAATAGTATTGATTGACATAGAGGTCGTCAATGCTCAGTTGGACTATAACCTTCTCCTCAGAAGAAGTTATATGTACACCATGAGAGTCGTAGCATCAACTGTTTTCCGTCTCATGATGTTCCCTCACGAAGGGAAAATCGTGACGGTTGACCAACTAACTTATCACGATCCACAAGGGCTAACTACACTAGCCAATGTTATCCCTACGATCAATACCATCGATCCGCAAGGGCTAACCGCACTCGCTAATGTTATCCCTGCGGCAAACACCATGGTTGACAACATACCAACCTCCCCATTGTTGAATGTGGGCTTTGGGTTGTTTGTCGATACCACCATGACAGCTTCCTTCCCCTTAGTGTCACCAACACTGACACCAAATGAGACTGCGGATTTGTGCATGCTCTCATCCAGCACTACTGCACCTAAACATCAACCGCAGCTGCAGCTCCAACAGCAGTCGCAACAACATCAGCAACCACAACATCATCCGCAGCCACAACAGTATGCATAGCCGCAACACCATCTGTAGTCACAGCATTATGCGCAGCCACAACCACAATCCCATCCCCACATGCAACCATCAAGGAGTTATTTGGGCTCCTCCCTAGTCCACACAATTCCCTTCCTATTTTCCCCGCCTGGTGTCATGAGTAAGCTAGTAATGGCTACCTTAAACTTGTCCAATTTTACATTGGGGATTCCCGTGTGGTACCTCAATCCACTGGCCCAACCTCCAATGCCCTAGGTAGTTTTAACCCCCGTACAACCCATTGCAGTCGAATCTCATCCTCCACCCAGCCCGTAAAAACCAACCACCACACCCACACCTATACCGCCCCATCCAAAAAGGGTCAGGGGAAAAAACGCGAAGCCTACCACTAAACCTCAACAAATCCTGCCTTGCGTCGTCTTTGAAGAACAGGGCCATGCAACTCAAAATTGCCCTAAGATTCCCATAATCTGCATGCATTTGGATGCCATGGATATAATGGAAAACATCCCCGTGGTTGAACTCCCAAGTGGGCCAATAGTGAGAAACAAGTCGTTGAGAACAAACCATGCTTGTGCCCTTTGTGGATTGTATGGACATTATTCTCACCACTGCCAGGACTTGTCCGAGTTTCGAATGGATCTAGCCAACCTTCGACAACATTCCCTTGAATCTAAGATCACTTTGATCAAAGAAGTCCACCCCCCACCTCCTTCTTCAGACACCATGACCATTTACATGATGTCCATTTCTATAGACCCTCTTATCTCTGCCATCACCGACGGTCCACCAGACCTATCTCTTCATTTCTTTCGTAATGATGAGGAGATACTTGAAGCCTTAACCTCCCTGGAATACCCATGGGACGACGTGCACCATCGCTCATTCTTCCTCCCAGAAGAACTTGGGTCGCAGTCTGACCAATTTTTCGTGGAAACAAAAAATTTCATTCATGGGAAAGTCGACTGGTTCAAGAATCTCATCCCCGCACCATATGCCTTTGAAAAAGGGAACATGGCCAACATCTCGCTAAGCATCAAAATCAACATCTCAACCAATCCTAAGGTTGTTGAGGAAATCATGTTGGGGGCATCCTGCTCCTCAGAAGAAGTTGCTTCCTACAAAGCACTCTTCCAAGAATTCCGTGACACCTTCGCCTGGTCCTACATTGAAATGCTCGGGATGGATCCATCCATAGTGGAGCACCACATCAACAGATGGCCCGATGTGGCCCCCGTGTGGCAAAAGCAGCGGCCCATCCATCCCTCCAAAGCTGCCGCGGTCAAAGCCGAAATCGAGAAGTTGTGCACGGCCAGCTTCATTTACCTCATTGCTTACATCACTTGGGTTTCAAATCATGTTCCCATGAATAAAAAACAGGGTACCATCCATGTTTGCACGGACTTTCACAATGTGAATTGGGCGTGTCCCAAAGACAACTTCCCAACACCCTTCATCAATCAGATCATCGATGCATGCGGCGGACATGAGATATTTTCCTTCATGGAAGGCTTTTTTGAATATAACCAAATTCAGATCCAGAAAGAAGATCGTTACAAGACTGCATTCACAAACCCATGGGGCACATTCGTGTATCGATTAATGCCCTTTGGTTTGAAGAACACTAGAGCCACCTTCCAGTGTGCCATGACACACTATTTCTGCGACCTCATCCACATCATGTTGGTCTATCTTGACAACCTCATTGCAGGGTCATAGAAGCAAGCACAACACATTGACGACTTGCGGCAAGCCTTCCTGCGATGTCGTAAGTACAAAATCCACTTGAACCCTTTCAAGTGTGTTTTCTGTGTCCCAACGGGCTGTCTCCTAGGGTTCATTGTGTCACACAAAGGAATGACCACTGATCCCCTGGAAGTCCAAACCACTTTCCCTCTAACATCACCTCTTTAAGTGATGTGCAGCTCAGCTTGTAACATAGTCTTGTCCTTTTTTGTTTTACACATTTTTAAAAAGTGAGTCTTATGTATTGTTTCCTTCATTGCTCCAGATGGATCCTACCTCGAGTCGATACATTGGATTTGCTGACGAAGCAAGCAGATGGTCTCCAAACCTCGCTTCGACTGCATGGGTCATCTACTCCCCATCGCATGAGTTGCTCCATATCGACCGAATATGTGTGGCCATTGCGACCAAAAACCAGGCTGAATATGATGGTGTTAATGGCCTCTTGGCCGGCGCTCTCCAGTTGGGCATTTTCCATCTCAATGTCTCCTTGGATTCCCAGCTGCTTGTCTCCCAGTTGAACAACTATTACCGGGTACGTGATCCTTGCCTCTTTAGAAAATTCCTGTGCACTAAACAGATGGTTAGAACATTTGAATCCATCACATTAACACATGTTCCCAGAAACCTCAATAGTGTAGTAGATCAAATGGCTAATGACATTCTAAATTGGCACATTCATCATCGCACATAGGAAACATACACAAAACAACATCATGCATCATCATATATAAACATGCATACACATGTAAAAATACATCACATAGGCATTTCATTCACATCATCATAAAAAGACTCACATATAAAACCATAAAAATTGCATCCACGTGTGTAAAAAATATATAGATATATAAATCGCATGTCCAAAATATGTCCAGTACAAAATGAGAAGCCACATATATTTTCTCAACTGAATATATATAGCGATACAAAAAATCCTAAGTGCAACAATGCACTAGGGGCAACCCCACTGGCTACTAGTCTGACCCAGACTCATCCCCATCATCTGGCTCAGTATCATCATCTTCCTCGGAGGACTCATCGTCCTCTACAGGAAGATCCCCTCGCGCCGCCCGATGAAAGTAATCACAGGACACAACCATCCTCCTCATCATAGAGGTCCAATTCGGAGGCACACTATGAATGGAAACAATCAGCTCATTGTCTAAACGCTATCAGCCTATGTCAGAGATCCCCTCAGCAAGCCACTCCAAGTGCGGAAAAATAGCGTCCGCCTCCCGTTGTCGCCTGCGAGTGTTCCCCACAGGGACCGTTGCCTCCGCAATCGTGACCACCTGCCTCTGATACCCTGGCGGTGGACGAGGACCGATATCTGCATACGCAAACAAATATGCCATCAGTCTATGCATATAATCATACAAAATATCAACTAGCTAAACTACTCTTTGTATAAAGATGAACACAAAAACATCACACATACATACCAGCTGGTCCCCATGCCTCGCCTGGAGGTCAGGGCATCTCAGGGTCCCCATGATAGTCCATACCCGCATACGGGTACTCCTAAATAACCACTAGGAGCTTCCACCACTGCTCTAGCAGCTCCACTATAAATAAGTGACCCACTCTGTCGCCACCCTCTCGCACCATCTACGCATCCACGGCTCCCATAGACCACTATCCCGCACCGCCCGATGCGGATGTAGAGTAGGTACTTTCTCGAAAAAGAAAGCACATAAGAAGGAGCCAAAATAAAAACCTCCCCCAGATGCCCTCGCATGGTTTAGCTCATGTCGAACATCCAGAAGGTACATCTGGGCCCACTCATAGTAGGTGCCCCTCATGGCACGCTCTACCATCTGCAGTTGCCCTCCAGATATTTTGTGGCTCTTCATGGAACCGAAGATAAATAGCACCATGGTCACAACAGCCTATGTCGACAAGTCTGCAATGTCACATGTCAAGATGTGTGTACTATGCACATATGTAGTAGAGTAACAGTGCCTGTCACATAACTCCTCCAACGTCTCCACACGAGATAGTGTTGGCGCCAAGTCACCAACGACTCCCAACATTGGAAGCCCAGTCAAAAAATATACATCCAACAATGTAATCTCAACACGCTGCCCCTGGATCATAAATTCCTCCTCCCCAATGTCCCAAAATCTCACCAGATTCTGCAGTAGTAGATGCAAGCTCTTAACGAGAGGAATCTACATAAACTTCAGTAATCCACAACGGGCCAGTGCACCACGCACATTCCCGTCCCGTAATGCCTCCTCTCAGAGGTCTTTGCAGTCTCTTTCGCGTCATTTAGTCTCAGGAATCCTGCATAAGCATAACACAACTGTCAGCCACAACTTTCAGTGAAAAAACCACCCAAGGACCAAGTTGCACCTGTCAGGTCAAAAAGAGCGACCAGGTCGCTCAAAACAGCCCCATAGAAGAGACTGAGTCACTCTTTTCATCCAAACAGGAGCGACCTCAGGTCGCTCCTTTCTACCCGATAGGAGCGACCCAGTCGCTCCTTTAGCCTCGAAAAGCATGACTTGGCTCATGGAAACCCTAGTAAGCCCTCAAATAGTCCTCGGGTGAGCAAATCTAGAAATCAAACCACTAAAAAAGATGGCTTTTGCAAGAGCTCTTGCCTGCAAGTCACAGATCTCGAAATCAACAGTCGAAATGGGAGAAATCACCAAAAGAAGTTCGGGGACCACCTCTCCAACTCAGCAGTGAACAGTGACAATGACACTTCACAAAGTGGTCCCCACCCATTTATAGGTCCTATTTGACCTATTTTCTTCCTTTTCACATAACAGGGCCATACAAAGTCCGTTTGGGACGTCGTTTGCACCACTGGTTTCAGAATTTTGTCCTCTATATTTTAATAAGACCATCGTCTGATGTTTAATAAGTAATTTTTGGGGCCACTTCCTGAGATTTACCATGGTTCATGTACCACATTGTGATACAAGTGTCTCCGGACCTGTACTTGTGTCACACCCGCCTACCGCAACTCATGCGGGACTGCGGACCACCTCCCTGGAAGGCACATCATTTTATTTCAGCATATAACTATCTAATCCGTCCACCGCAACTCACGCGGGCCCCTAGACCACCACTCGAAGGGAGGCTCATTTAATGTGCATGCATTTGACACATAAGTGTCTCCAGACTTGCACTCACATCATATGTAGTCCATTCCATCCACCACAGCTCACATAAGACTCTCCTGACCTCTGTCCAAGAGCCACCTCAGTCTGCTTGCCTGTGCCGCACCAATTCATATGCCTTTTCCGCGATCTATCTTGTGCATGTATTGGTATGTTCAAGAGCCACCTGCCCCATCCATACTGCACGGACGACGTTTGGACCACTGTCCATTGTCCCGACATGGGGGCACCATCAGTGCCCCCTCGATCGGTTGACCATACTGGAGTTTTCGTTAAGCTCTTTTTTGACTCCTAAAAGAATGAAAAGATTGTCGAGCGCCACTGCTTCCTTTCCCACTCGTTAAAGTATAGGAAAGGGCGTCTACATCATCTCATTTATCTCCTTTCGCAGACTATGTAGACTACCATCTGAAAAGGACCACTTTGGCACATTCAAGCCAAGACTGTTCCCCTCTGCATCCTTTTATGCTTTCTCGGGCAGAGGGGCCGAACATTACGAAAAATCTCACCATGGGTTGTCGTTAAGCTCTTTTCCAGCCTTCTCATCAATAAAATATCGTCGAGCAAACTTGGTCTCATTCATGCTCGTAAAAGTATATAAATGACCATCCAATCAGTACAGGTTTAACCTTTTTCGTCCTGATTGGACTACCAACGATAAAGAAGTCTCTCATCCTCTAAAGGATGGGCGAGTCCTCCTGTGCACACTTTTAACCTTTTTCGGTCACAAGAGACTATCAATGAAAAAGAGCCCCCATTGGAGTCTTTTTCATGCTTTCAGACTCTCTAAAATTGAAAGCACCATCGAGCATTTACTTCCTTGGGCTCGCTAAAAATCCACGAGATCGTATCACAACGGTGTCTTGAGACACCACCCCACATATAACAGTTCGACAGCATTCCCACTTTGGGTCGCCTTTGTTCAGAGTATTCTGTAATGTGTCTTCCTTGGATCCCATCAATACCAAAAGTGTCTACCTCCACCAAGTATTTCCTGTTAGGATATTTAGACACTTAGGAGTTGGTTAAGATCAACTTGTGTAATATATCCGTTAGGTAAAAGTGTGTTTCTTTAGTATGCATTAGTATGCATTTGTAAATATTCTAATCCAACGGTCACGATATGTTCTAAACATAAAGTGATCCGACGGTTCAACTTCTCTTAAATCATACCTATTATTGATCTGTGGCTTAGCACCCAATTGGTCTATGATCTCTATTTAAAGAGCATAGAGGGTCCTTGGCTAGTTGATTGATTATGAGAAGCTCATGTAACTTTCTTTCTTTTGCATAATAAGTTGCTCCAAGTAGCTATTTGGATGGGGCCGTGGACTGTTTCCTTCTCGAGGGATTTAAACACGTGACAAACATCGTGTGTTGATCTGTGATCTATTTCTGTGAAGCAGTTGCTCAAGGTGTTCAGTCTTTTGGGAGTACCCTGTGTACCCGATCATGGTATCAAAGCGTTTATGAAGAGCTGCTTTTGGTTTTAATCAAGATCTGGAACTGGTGTTGCCGAAAATTTGAAAGGGTTTCTGGTTCTAGATTTTATGTGCATTTGTGGCCTGTGGGAACTGTTCCATTGCGTTTGGAGTGCCATTTCCATTGGAAAATAGTTTTCATTTAATCAAAAGTTGTTTCCGTTTCTTCTAGAGACACCCATTTCATCAAATCTAAAGGTATAATGTTACAGTGACATATTTGTTTTTTGTTTTTTTTTAAATATCTTATATTTTATCGGTTTTATTATTAGATTTTTACTATTTTAGTCTCGAACTGTTGCCTTCCCTGGCTGCGTATGCTCTTTGCCATTCACCTTGCGCGATCGCGGCGAATTAGAAACAGAAAGGGAAAGTTTTTTTCCTTGTCTTCTCAGCTATGTATGCTCTTTGTCATGCACCTTGTGCAATCACAACAAATCAGAAACAACGAGAAAACCTGAAAACGTAGACTTTCCGGGTAATCTAACCAAGATCTAACCCCATTGTGTGGAAAAAAAAATTGTTTTTGTTTTTTCGTTTTTTTTGTGATTTGCAGGAAAAAAAGGCAAGCACGGAGAATGAGAGAGAAGAGTTAAAAAAAAACAACTTTATTTTTAAGTGATTGTCAAAGGTTGATCTTGGGAAGAGTGGGGTTCTTTTTTTAGTTGGTCAAGTTAATATCTGCCACGTCACTATTGGGGACATGTTCAACATTTTCTTTGATCAAGCATAACTTCATCATCCAGAATCAGTTTTCAGTGTCGTTTTTTTTAAACCACATATTTTTTCAATCTCTTTGCATCTATACAGTTAGTTTCTATTCTTTTAGCCATTATTTTATAGTATGGCTTCCCTTTGTGATATTATACATACAAGTTCTAACTATTTCGCATGGAAATCTCGTATGGAGGATGTTATGCGAAGTCGGGGACTTTCAGGATAACCTCAGGGAAAGAAATAGAACCCACTAATGATGATAATAAAATTAAATGGGAAAATAGATGTGATGAAGCTCATGGATTGATTGGGATGTCAATCTCTACTGATTTGCGATTCCACATATCTGGAATTGATGAACCTGATATAGCTTGGGAAAAGTTGGAATATGTGTTTGGTAAGCACAATGAAATTCGGGGTCATCAACTTGAGAATGAGTTGATTTCCTTGAATCCAAATGATTTTACCTGCATTCAAGACTATTTATCTAAGTATAAAACTCTTAGACTCTTTTGTGCAGAATGCAAGATTAAGAAAAAAGACAAACAATGTATTTATCATATTATTTCCAATCTTGGACCTGCATATTCTGTTTTTATATCTACATTCTACTCCATGAAAGAATCCTTGACTACAACTAGCTATCAAGATCTTAGTCTTGAATCATTTTGCGATTCCTTAATTAGAGAGCAAGATAAGCTCATTCATCTTGGAATAATTAACAATGCAGATACATCTGGGAAAGCCTTATTGTCCCAACGGAAAGAAAAGTCCAAGCCTCCCAAGAAACATGATTTTCACAATAATAAGCCAAACAACAAAGTTCCCAAACCCTCTCAGTCAGCTCCTTCTTTAAAAAAATGACAAAGGATCCAAGCAAAAAGGAAAGAAGACTGAGCGTCATTGCAATTTTTGTGGAAAATATAATCATGATGAATCTAAGTGTTTTAAGAAGATGGCAGCCTTGGAAGCAACAATGAAGAAGCACCACAACAGCCTAGATTCGTCTTCAGAATCTACCTCTCATGGACATGCACTTTGTGCTTCTAGTTACTCTTATACTGCATCTTCTTCTTCTACTTCAATTGAATGGTTCATTGATTCTAGAGCATCTTATCATATGGCTAAGGATCAAGCCATATTTTATACTATGTATGAATGTAACACCAAACAAATATTTGTTGGTAATGATAGATCTCTAAGTGTTGTAGGATCTAGAAAATTTCCAGTAGAAAATGGTCATTTCAATGATGTACTATGTGTTATAAAATTTTCTGCAATTTGTTATCAGTCTATCAAATTACTCATTCAAGTGAAGGTAAATATGTGACGTTTACACCTCACCAAGTTGTAATCAAGGATTTTAAAAATCCTCAAAATGTCCTTGCTACTGGAACTGTTGATGATATTACTAGGTTGTAAAAATTTAAAATCTTTGGGTCATCACCTTTTTCTTCAGTTTTTGTTTCTCATAGTGATAACGTGAGCAAACTTTGGCATGAGCGATTTGGTCACTTAAATTATCACTCATTGCAACAACTATGTAAAGACAATATGGTGACTGGTATTTCGATGGTATCTTGCAAGGATGGTGCTTGTTCCAGTTGTGTACTCGAAAAACATCATCGGGACAGTTTTGACAAACGTGCCTCTTGGCATGCTTCGGTTCCCTTGGAGCTTGTGCATAGTGACTTGTGTGGCCCTCTTCCATCTGCTTCCTTTTCTGGTTTCAAATATTTCTTAACTTTCATTGATGACTACTCCATATGCACTTGGGTTTACTTCCTAAAACTTAAGAGTGAAGTATTTAACATGTTCTTGGCCTACAAGGCCCCTGTTGAAAAACAATCTGGTCATCAAATCATTAAGTTAAGATCTGACAATGGGGGAGAATATGTTAAAAACAAGTTCACTAATTTTTGCACTGAAAAAGGAATCCAACTATAGCACACTATTCCATATACACCACAACAAAATGGTGTAGTTGAACGAAAGAACCACACTTTAAAAGAAATGGCTAATTGTATGATCCAATCTAAGGGACTAAGTCTTCAATATTGGGCTGAGGCCATAAATTGTGCAAATTACATAGTTAATCGCACACCCACTAAAGTTTTACAGGGTATCACACTGGAAAAAGCATGGAGTAAAATTAAACCAAATGTAAGTCACTTTCGTGTGTTTGGTTTTGAAGCATGGGCTCACATTCCAGATGAAAAACGGAAAGCATTGCAGCCTAAAAGTGAAAAGTGCATATTTTTTGCATATTCTGAAGATGTAAAAGGTTATAGACTTCTTCAGCCCCATTCACATGATAAAATCATTAGAAGAGATGTTAAATTTCATGAAAATCTCTTGGCTTGCGAGCCTAACCTAGCGAGTGTGCCATCTTTGGCCTGTGAGCCTGATTCGGTGATTGTGCCTTCTTCTTCTTCTTCTTCCAACTTCCTTGAAAGGTTTCCAACTCCAGTTTCCGATGATGATATTGAGGATGAAAATCCACCTCCACCTGCTCATGTTCCTCCAATTACACTAGCACCAATACTTCCTCGATGGGTCCATTCAACATGTGAAGCAACTGGTGATCTTGTCGATGATCCTAGATATCAACGTCGAACACGTTCTCAGTTTCAGTAAGCCTCTTCTCTTTTGGCTCAAGTTTCCGAGAATCATGATCTAGAAACTTTTGCAGAAGCTTCAGGAAATCTAGATTGGGATGTAGCTATGGATGAAGAATATCGTTCCTTAATAGCAAACGATATTTGGGATCTTGTTCCTCTTCCAAAAGGAAGAAAACTTGTCAGATGTAAATGGGTCTACAGAACTAAGTATGCATCAGATGGAAGTGTTGAAAGACTTAAGGCAAGGTTAGTTACCAAAGGTTTTTCCCAAGTTGAAGGGATTGACTACAATGAAACCTTTTCTCCAGTCACAAAAATTAATTCCATCTGCCTTGTTCTTTCCCTTGCAGCCTTACATAACAGGGAAGTCCATCAAATGGATGTCAAGTCTGCCTTTTTACATGGTGATTTACAGGAGGAAATTTACATGGAACAACCTCCTGGATCTGTTCAGGATAACTCTAGCCTTGTCTGTCTCCTTAATAAATCCTTATATGGCCTTAAGTAAGATCCTAGAGCTTGGTATGCCAAAATGGATAGCTTTCTCCTTGACACTGGTTTTTCTAGATGCCATTT
>LPNX011002588.1:208450-309612 GCA_001517045.1 Pseudotsuga menziesii | reverse complement strand
CAGTAAAGGTCTTCCACTGGATGTTATTACTTGCTCTGTTCGTATTCAGGGTCTCTGTAAGGAAAGAAGAATAGAAGAGACCTGTAAGTTGTTTGAAAAAAAATGCTTCAGAGTGGTTTAAACTCCAGATCAGCTTACTTACACTACACTAATCAGTGGACACTGGAAAGAAGGAATCATTCACACGGCGTTTAAATTGCATGATGAGATGAATCTAAGAGGTCTGTCACCCGATGTTGTTACTTATAGTGCACTCATTAATGGACTTGATAAACATGCTAGGACGAATGAAGCAAACCTACTCTTGTTCAGAATGATATATGATGATCTGATTCCCAATAAGATTACTTATGATACTTTGATGGGATATTGCAAGGATATAAATATGGAAAGTAATGTAGCACTGATTAAAGGATGGTGCATAAAAGACAAAATGATTGAAGCAAACAAAGTCTTTGAAATGATGACAAGAAAAAAAAAGGTTTGTCTATAATGTTCTTATCCATGGACATTGGAGAGAAGGCAATGTGCTCAAGGCTTTTAGGCTGCACAATGAAATGGTGCAACTGGGTCTAAGGCCTAACAGTGTTGCCATCGTTATGCTTCTGAAAGGCCTTTACAATGATGGAATGATTCAGGGAATTAAATAAGATTGTGCAGACAACCTAATGCTGGTACACTAACAGCAATGATTGCAGGTAACATTAAGGAAATTGTAAAACTTCTAACAGAAATTGTTACAACACTTATATCCCAAAATTGCTAGTGATAACGCAAAACTCTTATCATATAAGAGAACAACGAAATAAAGTGTGCACCTTCTTCATGTTGGAATGGGACTCCCATGGACGAGAAACAGAGACATGGAAGAAATAAAGATGATAATTAGATCTTGGCCCTTATGCCAAATCGGGTGGAACACAAAGGATTGATGGGAAATTGAATGTTAAGGAAGTAAAGAAAGTGGATCTAGGGGTTAAATTTTACGGGCACCCTTATCCATTAGCTAAATTTTATATGATGGTTTTGTTTTTTAAATTACTCTTCATAGAACATTTAACAATTATTTTTACTTTTTTATTAAAATTTATTCAATCGTTGCTCTGTATTATGTTCCTTTTATAAATGGATTTTCAAAAAATCAAACTTCAGAAATTTCATTCTTAGTATTCTGTTTCATAGTTAATTCAGAAATTTCCTTCATTGACTGTAACTCCTTCCTTACTCAAATGACTGTAATATGTGATATTGGTCCTCGACTGTAATGACTGTATGCTACAGATCCAACACCATCTTAGTCACAGGTGAAAAGCATTTGTAATTTCTTAAGTCTTTTAGACTAAGAATCATACTCTGTAGATTTCAACCAAAGTGAACCAACAAGGTCGGTTGAGTAAGCCGACTTGAGAGGTCGAAGAGGTCAGCCAACTTAGAGGTTGAAGTCATTCGACTTCGAAGTGACAAGTGGTCAAGGTAAAATCAGTCGGTAGAACTGACAAGTAAGTCGAAGTAAATCAATGAAAAAAAATAAAAAGAGGTTGACGTGAAAATATTTAATTTTTAATATTAACTGAGTGGTAAACTCAAGTTTAATCAGCTTGGTTTTTTGCTAACTGGTATCAGAGCAAGGTTTATATCAGAGCAAGTTTTAGGAAAGAAATCTTGTCTTAAAAGGTGGAAGATTAATTTTCTAAGGAAAGTTAATTAAAAATTAAAAATGGCTTCCACTTCTGGTTCATTGCAAACTCCAATTTTTACAGGAAAGAATTATGAATATTGGTCTCTAACAATGAAGGCTTTATTCATAGGTAAAGATGTTTGGGAGATAGTCGAGCATGGTTATGCAGAACCAGCAGACATGACAACATTTAACAATCTCACACAGGCTGAGAAAGATGTGTTGAGGGAACAGAGGAAGAAAGATGGAAAAGATCTGTTTTACATACATCAAGCTATGCATGAAAGCATACTCCCAAGAGTAGCAGCAAAAACAAATGCTAATCAAGCATGGGATACATTGGAGACTGCCTATCAAGGTTTGGATAAGGTAAGGACATCAAAGCTGCAAATTCTGAAAAGAGATTTTGAATCTCTGTCCATGAAAGATTCAGAGAATGTAGACACATTCTACACCAGAGTTGTTGGTTTGATAAACCAACTGAAATCTCATGGAGAAGCCATAGAAGACCGAAGGGTTGTTTAAAAAATTCTCAGAAGTATTCTCCCAAGATTTGAAAATTTGGTTGTGACCTTAGAAGAACACACAAACATGTCGACATTTACCATTGATGAGCTGTAAGCTTCACTCATCAATCATGAACACAGACTCAGCAGAACACAAACATCATTGGAAGGTGCATTCGCAGCACTGTCATCCATAAGCCATGGTAGAGGCAGGGGAAGAAACAACTTCAGAGGCAGAGGAAGAAGTTCTTCAAGAGGAGGATGAGGCAGAAGTCCCGTAAATGTCAGTGGTAGAGGAGAAAATCAGAACCCAAGTTAGCCAAGTGGCTAGAGGTTTAATAAATCAAAAATCCAATTTCATTACTGTAAGAAGTTTGGTCATTATGCATATGAATGCAGAAAGAAACAATATGACCAAGGAAGGAAAAGCCCAAGTTAGTCGACCAACACCAACACTTCAACAAGTGCAATGTTAATGGCATCGACATCTCCACTTGAATGCAATGCTATTCAAGAAATTCTACATGACATATGGTACTTAGATTCAGGATGTAGCAACCAAATGACTGGTAATTTAAATTTGTTTTCCAGTCTAGACAATTCAGTTCAAACTGATGTTACACTTGGAAACAATGTCCAAGTTACTGTCTTAGGAAAAGGCACTGTTGATATTCTAACCAAACAAGGGGAGAGTAAGTATATCCCTGATGTCTATCATGTTGAAGGTTTAAAACATAATTTGTTAAGCATTGGACAACTGATACAAAAAGGCTATAGAGTCTACATGGAAGATGATCACTATGTGATTAAAGACAAGTGTCCAAGCGACCAGCTGATAGAAAAAGTGCCAATGACAAGCAACTGCTTGTTTCCATTGAGGATAGTTCCCGACATAAAAGGGAAGAAAAACAAAAGAGCTGCATTCAAGGCAGAAAATGAAGAAACAGTCGAGTTCCTCGACAAGAAAGAAAATGGCAGCACTAATTTGCAAGCTGCATTTTAGACAGAAGTTCAAGATGAATCCTGGTTGTGGCATTTCAGATTTGGACATCTGAATTTTGGTGGGCTGAAGCTACTGCACACAAAAAATATGATAAAAGGATTGTCATTGATCGACAGACCAGGGAGGGTTTGTGAAGGCTGCATTTTTGGTAAGCAGCACAGAGAAACTTTTCCATTCAGAAAGTCATATAGAGCACGCACACCACTTAAAATTGTGCACTTTGATATTTGTGGTCCAATGCAGACATCATCCATTAGTGGCTGCAAGTATTTTCTAACTTTTATTGATGACTACTCAAGAAAAACATGGGTATATTTTTGAAACATAAATCTGATGCATTTAGTTATTTTCAGCATTTCAAGGCATTCGTGGAGAACCAGAGTGAACATCGCATCAAGATCTTAAGGATCGATAGAGGAGGTGAATATGTTTCAAATGAATTTCTAAATTTTTGCAAGACCCATGGCATACAGAAGCAAGTCACAACATGGTATACACCTCAACATAACAGTATTGCCGAAAGAAAGAACAGAACCATCATGGAGATGGCATGCAGCATGTTGGCAGCCAAGCATTTTCCAAATGAATATTGGGGAGAAGCAGTTGCAACTGGCATATACATTATGAACCAGTGTCCAACAAAGGGTGTGAAGAACAAAGTTCCCCAAGAAGCATGGACATGTATGAATCGTAGTGTTTCACATTTAAAAGTTTTTGGTTGTGTTGCATATGCTCATATTCCAGATGAGCTCAGAAGGAAGCTAGACAAGAAGGGACAAAAATGTATTTTTGTCGATAATTCTGAAGACACAAAAGCATACAAGTTGTATGATCTTGTCACAAGGAAAGTGATAATCAGTCGAGATGTTCAATTTGTGGAGAATGAATCATGGGATGGAACTGTCGACATAAATGTCAAGATTGTGTTGAATGTCGACAATGATGATATGGAAGAGGGAGTGGTTCAAACACCACATGTAAGTCAACCGGTCATAGCATCGTCGACTCCCATGACACCACGACATGGTTCAGCACAAGGACCATCGACACAAGTAGTAGCTCAAGCTACACCGACAAGTACACCAAGAGGATAGCAGACTCCATCAAGAATTTTTTCGAGGTCGACATTGACAAAACCAGTGAAGACAAGAAGTCTACGAGAGATATATGAAGCTGGTACACCTAATTCATTCTCTCTCTTTGCATTATTTTCTCCTATATATGATCCACTAACATTTGAAGAAGATGTTGAAGAAGAAGTATGGGCAAGTATGGGCAAGTATGGGCACAAGCCATGGATGAAGAAATAGAATGCATTGAGAAGAACCAGACATGGGAACCGCTTGATGTACCAAAAGACAAGGATGTAATCAGTGTCAAATGGATTTATAAGACAAAGCAAGATGTTGATGGGAATGTGGAAAAACACAAAGCAAGAATGGTAGCAAGAGGGTTCACTCAACAACCTGGCATCAACTTCAATGAAACGTTTGCACCTGTTGCACGCATGGATACAGTTAGAACAGTTTTGGCCATTGCTGCACAAAACAAATGGCATGTTCATCAAATGGATGTCAAGTCGAAATTCTTAAATGGCTATCTAGAAGAGGAAGTATATGTGGAACAACCACAAGGATATGAAGTTCCACGTCAAGAGCATAAATTGTATAGGCATAAAAAGGCACTCTATGGTTTGAAGCAAGCTCCTAGAGCTTGGTGCAGTCGGATTGATTCCTATCTCACTGAAAATGGATTTCACAGAAGTGAAAGTGAACCGACTTTGTACACCAAAGTCGATGAGTAAGGCAATATGTTAATTTCCTGCCTGTATGTACATGATTTAATATTTAATGGTGATTTTGGTATAGCAGATTTTAAAGCAGTCATGGAAAGTGAATTTGAAATGACTGATCAGGGGCTTATGAAGTTTTTTTGGGGAATTGAAGTTCAACAGTCTGGAAGTGGTATATTTATATCATAGTCTAAGTATGCAAGTGAAGTTTTAAAAATATTTAACATGTCTAATTGCAAGAGAGCCCCAACACTAGTAATAACATGTTTAAAATTGAGCAAAGAAGATGAAGGATCGACTGTCAACCCTGCGCTGTTCAAAAGGCTTGTAGCTAGCCTTATGTATTTGGCAGCGACAAGACCAGACATTATGTATGGAATAAGTCTGATATCAAGGTTCATGGAGTCACCAAAAGACTCACATTGGCAAGAAGGTAAAAGAATTATGAGGTATGTAAGTGGCACAAAAGACCTTGGTATTATGTCTTCAACCTCAGAAAATTTTAAACTCATTGGTTACACTGACAGTGACAATGGAGGCAGCATAGATGATAGGAAGAGCACATTTGGGTACACATTTAATTTTGGTACAGGTGTTGTTCATGTGCTTCAAAGAAACATCCCATAGTAACTCTGTCTTCAACTAAAGCAGAGTATGTTGCAGCAACAAGTGCTACATGTCAAGCTATCTGGATGAGGAGAGTGTTAAAAGACTTGTCACAGAACCATCAAGAACCGACAACCATCTTCTGCGACAACAATTCAGCCATAGCATTATCCAAGAATCATGTGTTTCACAAGAGAACCAAGCACATAAACACAAGGTTTCATTTCATAAGAGAGTTGGTGAACAACAAGGAAATTTGTTTGAAATTTTGCAAGTCTGAAGATCTACTTGCAGACATATTTACAAACCATTGGCTAAGGATACTTTTCAGTATCTACATATTTATCTTGGAATGACAAGTTCTCCACAGTGAACTCTGTCATAAACATAGCATGTCTAAGATCTAAAAAAATTTGTAAATTTTGTTTTAAAAATCCCCATCTGCTCATAATTAAGAGGGAGTGTTGGAAAAAGTAATTACTCACAGATCCTTACTTGACTCTCAGCCGACTCTGTTAGAGTCTGTATCAATGAAGATCTTGTCGGTCAGTCTGACAAGAGGGAAAAGTCCACGATTCGACAATGTAAACCAGATGAATTTATTTCTAAAGTTAAGTTGTTAGGTAGATAGTTATTACAGTCTTTAATGGAGAGTCAGTCGATTCATGTAGAAGCAATTTTCAGGTTGCCTATAAATAGAAGAAGAAGATTGTAAATTAGGTTAGACAATAAAGAGTGAGACATCAGAACTCACGAGAGAACTCTAGGGTGAGAAAAGAGAAGTTGAAGCTCAAGCTTCTGTGTATGTGATTATGTCGAAGAGCCGAAGCTCTGTAAAAGGATCAGTCGGTGAGCCGACAAGTCTGGACATACAAGTTTGTAATATCTTTGTTATTTCTGCATAGTTATATATATATATGAAATAGTTTGTGGTTGAATGCATTTTTATTTGGTCGTAGGTTATTTCCATATTTACTTGTGTAAATGTCTTTCACAATTACGGTTGAGTGAAAGATCAAGAACCCATAAATTTTTCACTCCGTGAAAGTTCCAAGTTTTACTGTACATTGGTCAACTCAAGTCTTCCAACATATTTGGGCATATGTTTTATAAGTTATTTGAAATTGTTAATGTGTCTATTTTACTTCATCTTTCTCACAGGTGAAAAGCATTTGTAATTTCTTAATTCTTTTAGACTAAGAATCATACTTTGTAGATTTCAACCAAAGTGAGCCGACAAGGTCGGTTGAGTAAGCCGACTTGAGAGGTCGAAGATGTCAACCGACTTGAGAGATCACTTAGAGGTCGAAGTCAACCAACTTCGAAGTGACAAGTGGTCGAGGTAAAATCAGTCGGTAGAACTGACAAGTAACTCGAAGTAAATCAGTCGAGTTGGAAGGCTGACCAAAGTTGATAGACTTGTTTAGTCGGGAGATAGACAAGTTTCACCCAACAAGTGAAAAAAAAGAAAAAGAGGTCGACGTGAAAATATTTAATTTTTAATAGTAACTGAGCGGTAAACTCAAGTTTAGCAGGCTTGGTTTTGGGCTAACAACATGTGCATCCATTTAGTCGTAATATTACATGGAAACCTCCTTTATAGTTGTGTTCTACAACTACTATTAATAGAATCTAACTATTGAAGAAATAGAGTTTTCTGACTTTTCATACACTATATACTTAAAAAAATACTTATATACTTATTTAATTATAATAGATTCAAAGAAGAATACTGATATACTTTAAGAAGAATATTGACAAGTTTGTTTAATGGTAATAGATTAACAAGTTATTTCCCCAAGTTAAGTGCTACTTGCATCATCCATTCTCGCTTCCCTCATGCTAGCATCAATGTCCACTAACAAGTGGTTAATGTATGTGGCCAAGTGGCGACAAGCCAACTAAAATAATTTGGTCAAGTAAATTTCAATTGGAAGGTCATGTATTTTTGGAGCCCTTTAACAGATAAGGGCACAAGGAAATTAGAATAAGAGTCACTTGGTGGCAATGTTTTCCACATTGTCACTTGTAATGGGGAGGAGCTATTTGCATGGAGCTTTTGACAATTGATGCAATTGAATATGAATAATTTAGTTGTTATTTTGGTAAAAAAATAGAGATATGGATACATATATTTCAATCCTTTTGACTAGCCTAAGAGGCAGTGTTCCTGTCCATTAAAAAATATTAAAGATATATATATTTTCATTTGATTTATTATATATTTCAATACCTAATATTTTCATTATGAGCTTTTTACTTAATCTTTGCATTATGAACTTTTTAGATGACAACCACTTACATGTCAAATAAAATCATGTGTCAAAATTATAGCTTAATTTTAGATTGTTACTTATGCCATATAGCATGATAGTTTTCAATATCGTGTATAATTACTTAAGATAGTTTCCAATATCATATATAAAATAAAATCATGTGTCAAAATTATAGCTTAATTTTAGATTGTTACTTATACCATATAGCATGATAGTTTTCAATATCGTGTATAATTACTTAAGATAGTTTCCAATATCATATATAATTTTCCTTATGTTACTGTCAAAGTTGTTTAGTTGTTCAAAGACTGAGGTAAAATATACCATAGTATGGAAAACAAAAAACATTTACATTTAACATTAATTATAAACAAATATTTATTGCTAGATAACATAAATCGTATAATATGCCAAAGCTTAATAAATATGTGTTAAGAGTGAGCTTTTGGCCCATTGAAATCATCTTTCTTTATAATCTATTATTAATCATTAAAAATCATAGAAGATTTGTTGATTCTTGAATGGAAAATGTTTTATTATATTGAGTTCCTCAATGTTAGTGATATTTTTTTTATTCCTTTCATATAAAATTATCTATAAACATGATTTGATATTTTTTCAAATTAAAAAAATTACTTTAAAAAAACCAATCACTTACAAGTAATTAAAAAAAAAGAAATCCTAAAATTATCAATAAACATTATTTGATATTCCTTCAAATATAAATTACTTAAAAAAAAATCAATCACTTGCAAGTAATAAAAAAAAGCCTAATCCAAATGATTTGGATAGGGTAAATATCTTATGGAATTCAATTGTCTGGGTAAATATCTTATGGAATTCAATTGTTTGGACTAGTATGAAACACAAATGAAAATCTGTTTTTACTATGTAGTAAACAAAAAAATAAAATTGAAAAGAAAAACAAATTGTAACTAAAATATATTTCTTACCAATAATATTCTCAAAGTCAATTTTTCATAAATGAGTCATTCTTCATGGTCTTTTGTCATTGTTACATTATTTCTCATTAAAAACATTATTTTTTATTATATGATACCTATTGTTCTAGGGATGAAATATGTGTTCTTATCATACACCTCATTTCATAAACTTCATAAATGTCTAAATGTTGTCATGGGACCAATAAGAAACATGCATATTTACCAAAAAAATTGTTTATAAAACTTGAAAGTCATAAAATAATGTTAATAGAACTAAAAAAACATTTGAAGCATAGAATAATGATTTATAAGACTTGTATTTCATTGCAAACCAAGATGCTTAATTTTGAGGAGGTTTAACCAAATAATTGAGATTCCAAGAGTCACTTTGGAAGAAGAATCCAAAGGAAGCTTCTCATGTATAAATTTACATTTAATTAATGAAAATAAGTGTGCTTTAAGGCCTATCTTTCTTTGTTTATATGGATTCTCTTCTTGCATTTGGCTTGTCTTCAACTAATTATATATATTTTTTCCCTTTTTAAGGCAACCTAAAAAAAAAAATAATGATATAAGGAATCTCTAAACCTTTTGTGATTATTCTCTTTAACATTTCAAAAACTTTAATTGTTTTATGGTCAATAAGGTAAATTTGCCTCATGTTTCAAATAAGTGGAGTCATCTTCCAAGGCTTTGATGATTGTTCCTTTTTTCAAAAGCTTTAATTGTTTTATGAGGAAAAGGAAGTTCGCTTCATATTTCAAGAAGTGGAGTGTTCATCAAGATCTTTGATGGTTTAAAGGTGAACTTGCCTCCTCTCTCAAACATGTAGAGGGATCATGACCATGCTATTAGAGTTCTTCGCAATTTTATATATATATAGCCTTTTAAGAACATAGATTTTATCATTCGTTAATATGTCTTTACTTAACTTTGAATCAAAGATAGAAATTAGTGTTCTGCTATCATTTGTTGGGAGCCTATATATCCTTTTCCAATTTAAGTTCCTAAAGGACTTTCAGCTGATATTTGACCTCTCGAATAATAAAACAAGAATTATTGTCGCAACAAACCTCAAGACAATTGGCATGATGTATGATTTACTTTACTTTCATAAAAAGCAATTAATGGAAAAATATTTCTGATACACGAAAGAGCATGGGCTTTTAACATGAACCCTAACTTTTATTATTTAGAACGCTGATGGTTTACATTTCTCTTGAAACAAGAAAGAGAACTACGAGTTCACTTTATGTCTACAGTCTACGCCTTGCATGGCCTCCTCCAGTCTACATATGATATTTTTACACGGCAGACACAATCAATAAACCTAATTTTCCTACAACATTGAAAAGAAACTATAGTAGAACCTACTATACTTCTCTCTGCAGCTGAAGAAAACAGAAGAGCAACCAGATAAAATGCAGCTGAAGAAAACGAAAGAGCAGCCAGATAAAATGCCCCAAAACAATCTACTAAAGAAAGATTGAGGATTGAGAAGAGGCAATTCACTGTCAATTGACAAGAACGGAAGAAATTAAAAATAAGGTGTGAACCTAGAAATTAGGACTTCGCCAATGCATCTGCGACACTGCCTACGCTTCTGATGCTTGCTTTCTGTAGGGTGTGTTTCCTTTGCCAGGTAAACTACCATTAAGAAAATGGTGTATCCCTATTTCGAACAAGTAAAAAGGTAAGGACGTCGAATCGTTCATCTCTGTTCTTTGAGAAAATGAAGCATTAAAATTTTGTCATCCAGCATCATTGATAATGAGCTCAAGGCGAGAACTGAAGAAGGCTTTTCTGTTCACAGCATGCATGTATTTGTGACAAAAATCAACGTCCTGGAAGCAACGTTTAAATATTTTATTTAAGCCCAAAAAATTCAAAATAAAAGTAACAAAACCATAAATAAATAAAAATAAAAATAATAAAACCATAAATTAAGACCTTATCGATGTTACACATCATCGCTTTCTTTCTTGACGTTCTTGTGCCTTTATACCTCCCGAGCTAGGGAGCCTTCCCCGCCTTCCATGATGAAAACAACGATTTTGAGGTTGAAATCACATATCCTGACTACAAATTAAAATAATGAGAACGAAGTCTTTGCCGACATTTAAAGGATACAGCTGAAGAATATTACCATATGCAAATTAATTAATTACATACTTCAGGTGGCACACGAGTGCGAATGCCCACTGGGCTTTGCAACTTTTAGTCTATAACAATTGCATGTCTAGACAGACTACCGTCCCTGGATAGACTACCGTCCCTGGTAAGGATTGGTAAGGATTGGAGTCGGGACGTCTCGGCCCTTGCTGAGTCACAAGTTTTCGGTATATCTTGGCTTGCGGGCTGCCGTTTATACCACAGGGGTTATAGTGGCAGCAGCCGATTTGAACCTAGGCCTGGCCCAGGCAAGTTTGACAAGTTACAGATTCCCCTATTCTAAAAAACAATTGCATGTCTGCAAGACCAAGCAAGCCTTATATAAAATCATGTCTGCAAGACCAAGCAAGCCTTATATAAAATCTTTATTTTATATATTTCTAGATAGTATACTGCGTATATTTACCTTGCCTTTTCTGTGAGCAGCACTATATCCTGGTAATCGCCCATTTCGCTATCAAGAATTTTGGGAAGACAGTAATATCCATTATTTGATGAAAAAAGCACTTACCTACACCTTCAACCCCAGAAACGGAGCGGTCGGATGATCCCACTCTGCTTTGAGAACGGCTGCACATTTCAGAACGTTTTTTGGTGGTTGCAACTTGCATGCATGAGATATGCCAGATGGTGTTTCTTTGCACGGTGAAGGGAGCTACGTGTAACTTATGAGAGTTGTATGAAAGGAGTTACGTGTAACTTGTCAGAGCTGTACGGTGAACTCCCTGCATCTAGTATGTCAGAGATGTGAGTATAGCCAGAATAAAAGGGTCTTTCTACAATAAGGGGATAAGGGGATGCAGTGCACAAAACTTATGAAAACCCGTTGATATTTAGACAAAATCATAATATAAAAAACTGTGTTTGCTATGGCACCATTGCCAAAATCCAAACTATAACATAATTTCATGCTTGTATGGAATAATAATTATCCCAATGCTTGCTTACATCAGCTCACCACGGGTTTTGGGACACAAAATCCCATACTTACCTCGCCTATGTAGAACCAATAAAACCCAAGTTAAATCAAAATTTAAAAAATGTCAAAAATAAAAATTATTCCAAATTATAACGAAAACATTTAAAAACCAAAAAATTTAAAAACTATAGCAAAAACATTTAAAAACCAGTAAAAAAAAAATCTTTCCAGCAAGTTATATAAGTAAAATCAGTAAAAAAAATCTTTCAGACCACAATGCTGAGTTAGCGCACACAGTAATCAATTTTCTTTACATGATTTCATTTTCGTTCTCGACTTTGAGAAGAGGAAGGTACCTTGTACTTTACGAAGGATCTAACAGTGAGATCGGAGGCAATCTCCCTCTGCAGTGTGTTGGGTAGCAACAGGAAATATAACAAATCGACCCATGTGAAGAAAACAGTCGTTCAAAAACGTCCGGGAGCAAACAGTTGGTTGGGCGGCAATAGGAAACAATTAGGGGTCTTAGCTGTATGAAGAGTTCACAGATTCTGCGTTGTTCAACTCCGTCTGGGACAGGGTGCAAATGCAGGCATATGCTTATTATATCAGTTTTTTCGCAATGATCTGCAGTCAGTTGCACAAGCTATGTTTTGGAGGCTACCCAATTCTTGTTGCATTAAGATGGTTGGTAGAGAGTTTGGGTGGAGTAAATGTAAAAGACGTCGAGCTCCCATCCAGATCGCAGCCCTAATGAAATATAGGCTTTGCACATGATCGTGAAAAGCGCATTCCCAACGCGCTCTGAGCCCAGGCGAGCGCAATCATGACGGCCTAAATAAAAAATGTGGTGCATCTTGGGCTCAGCCTTAGCCCTCTGACAAAGCGTCGTGTTACTGTGTACTAATCGGTCAGTTTGGACGGTTTTGCAAAGCTGCTATCACATACAAATTAATACTAATCTGCCAGCTATTCAGGTAAATTGAATAAGTGAAATAAACTTTAACCTACCAAACGTTATTGTCGTAAAATTCAATAACAAAATTAAAATTTAATCTACTAAATGTTAAATACATCGTGCAGTTTTTTTAATTCTGAAATCTCTTATATGACAAATGTACTCGGTAATTAATTGCACATTAGTAATAGCTTGGTGAGTTCAGCCAACCATGTGTGCGAAAGGGGGGTCTGGGTGTGAATGACCCCATTACTAGCTCAACCCCAGGGCCCCTTCTTAACCTCATGTGCGGAGGCTAAGAGATCTCCTATATCCTGCAGCAGTTAGTTGTGTATCCCGAATCCTACCTAGAAACGTCGACGAGAGTCGACGATCATTAACTAGCCTACTGTCGTAGGTTTATTGGTGGCCATTGGATCTCAAGGTGTTGAGATCCAACGACCAACAATGAGCCTGCGACAACCATCATTGCTATGTCGCAGGCTGATTAATTTTAGCCACAAGAGTCAGTCACGTCCTGCCTGGAGGCGTCAACAAGAGTCACATCTCACACGGGATGGCATGTATCATCCTCGGGAATGGCGGAAATTAATCAGCCTACGGCAGAGCAATGATTGCTGCCGCAGGCTCATTGCTGGCAGTTGGATCTCAAGGTGCTAAGATCCAACGACCAACAATGAGCCTATGACATCAATCATTGCTATGTTGCAAGCTGATTAATGGTTGCCCTCGGGAATGGCATGCTGCATGGAGCATCCAAGCATGGATACAAGTAAGTACGAACACCGAAGATGGATTCCATGCTTAGGTATGGATGCGGTAATGGATTTCATGTTCGAGCATGCCAAACTCCACAAGGATACTAACAGGTTCATTATACTTAGAGCCCAACATCGGTCATAATGAATTTGCTGCATATTAGTTGCCATTATGGTTGTGGATCTTCTTCCATCTATCCCAATATAATGAAGTTTGACCTAAAATGCATCCAAAGATATGCATGCAAAAATACAAATGGTCAAAATCTGAAAATCAAAGTAAAAAAAAAAAAAAAAATCGTATAAAAGTCCGGATAGTATTAATACTAGTACAACAAACCATGGCACCATTAATATTAGTAAAGCAAACCAACATGTTTTAATGTATTAGATCCAATCAAATATGCTAAAATATTATATTTTGAGTAAAAATATACAATATGTGAGTATTTATGCTATTTGCAATCAATTATGCATGCCATGAGATACAATATGTCGATGTTTATGGTCAATAACCGAAAAAAATATAGAATCACATTCTTTTGTCTTATTTCATAGCTAAAAAGAAGGTAAATACGCTTTGCAAACATATTCTTATGAAAGATATCAAAATGACGATAACTAAACATTAACTAGGAATCTTAAATATATGTATCATTATGTTATTATATAAAATATATTAGGAGTAATTTTAAATTTGAATAAACTAAATTTAATAAACAAAGGGATCTCATATATTATAAATTTAAAATTAAATATTTTTTTATTAAAATCATTTAATATTTATATGTTCACAAATATTGTTAACTAAATAATTTTTATATTTTGAAGTAATACAACCTTTTTAATATTTAATTAAATAATTTTATATTTTGAAGTAATAGAAACTTTTTAATATTTAATGAAAAAGATGGGATTACAAAGGGACTTCTTTTTAATATTTAATTAAATAATTTTTATATTCTAAAGTAATAGGAGCTTTTTAATATTTAATGAAAAAGATGGGATTACAAAGTGACTTTTAATTATTTTATTAAAGAAATGCCAAAATATAAAAAGTTTTTAATTATTTTATTAAAGAAATGAAAGAATGTAAAATGTTTAAATTTCAATATAAGAGAAGTTGGAGAGAAGCTCGGCTTGAAATTGGCATGTTAGCGCAGTTAGGGGCGATGTTAATTGAGTTTCATAAAATTGTTTGGTTTTATGTAAGGTGTTCTAAAGATATGATATAATAATGAGTGGTTTAAGAATATAATGGATGGAAGTGTGTTTTTATATTTTTGTTCTCATTTATATGATAAAAATAAGTTATTTTAATAAATAAATAGTATTAAAATATGATATAATAATAAATTGTTTAAAAAATTAATGAATAAAAGTAAATGTTATAATAAATGGTTTTAAAAAATTAATGAATAGAAGTAAATGTTTTATATTGATAAAATTAATTAATTTTTATAGGACTCTTGATTTTTTTTTTAGGAAGAAAAAAGCATGTCCTTGTTATTCATTAATCTGAATCAAAGGGCATCTGATGTGCCTTCCCTTTCATAGGGATACATACAAGTAATGTCTGTGAGGAGCTCCAATCTACATATACCATGAATGAGTCCCATTTCATAAGTGCTAACCCAGGGGGTGGACAAATAGTGCAACAACCAAGCAATCAAGCCATGATCAAATAGGGGGGGATGACCAACTCAATAATCCATAATATTCCAAGAAAACAACAGCAACAGTACTGCTATCAAAATGTTCCCGCTCCATAAACATCAACGAGGTGCACAAAAAAAAAGAAGATCTAGCTCCTGCACCAAGCTCAAAAGAGCTGAAATGAGTCATGAGAGGCTAAAAGGCCTTCAATAAATTCAGAGTATTTTCCACATCCTGGAGCCAAAGAAAGGGCAGATTTTGATAGATTGTCTGCAAGCTGGTTGTGTTCACGGAAGATATGGCTAAAGGAAAGGTGATGGAAACAAGAGATGAGTCTTCTTGTGTCCATACACCAATGACTGAGGGCAGGTGGATTCAGGGCTGTAATACCCTTTTCCCAGCTGATGATGACAACTGAGTCACCAAAGATATTCAATTTTGAAATCCCCATCAACAGAGTAATATGAAAAAGAGCCCACAGAGTAATCAGTTCCACTTTGGTATTAGTGCAAGTACCTGCCCCCAAAGCAAACTCAAATGAATGGGACTCATTCAGGTAAAGACATAATCCAACCCCACCAGAACTATTAGCAGCTACCCCATCAAAAAAGCCATAGGGGAAGACAAGAACAGGACCAGATCCAATAGCTCTATGTTTTTTTACCTTTAAACCAGCAGGCTTATACAACTGTGAAAAATAAACAATTTGTGGGATCATACTCATAAGAGAAAGGTTTTTATAGGACTATTGATATTAACATGGTCATGTAATCTTTATTTAATCGATAGGTTTATAGTTTTATCAATGCCGCAGAGGCATATGCTCTGTCCAAAACTATTTGACTCAACCCATCTTTGCAATCTAAATTTCTAAATCCTACCACTCCCAATAACCTGTTTTGCCTCTTCTGAAGGGCAGAATGGGATAAAATAACACGATAAGAAGCCTAGGCTAAGTGTTAGATATAATGTAGCCAATGTATTGGCTTATGTTTTCCATATCTAGATTATTTGTTTAAACAGCTGCTATGTTGTAGGATCTGATCCATATTTATAGGATCTAGCTTAGCTTATCATTTTCCTATATATGTAACTTTTAGTCATTAATACAATTGAGTTGAGTGTGTATCTCCTCCTGTCTGTGCGAGCCTTTGCACTCTGCTGGTTCCTTCCCTTGGTTCTTCTAATTTGGTATCAGAGCCAAGTTTAGGGTTGTTCTGAGGGAATCATAAAATCGTTGGGAGTGAGCGTGTGTGGAGGAGCTCACTGGCTGACTGTGTGTCTGTGGTAAAGAAGAAAAATTGCCGAAGTTTAGTCCCGAGCTCAAATTGTCGTCATTGAATCCTTGAAGGGAGAGTTGGCTGGCATTTGGAGAACGTTGCACAAACATATGTGTATATTGAGCTGAGAGTGTTGCCAACCTGGAAGGAGAAAATGTGAAGGAAATTGTTGTCCATCCCAGAGATAGTGCAATCGTTGCCCAAGTTGAGAGCCGCCCAACAATCCTCCCATAAAACTCTTGCGCCAACAGATTCAATGATCGTTGCCCTCACCGTTGACATCATTGTTGCACACATCATTGATAAATGCTAATTGGTGAGATTGTTGAAGACGATGCATAAATTATTGTTTTTCTTCATGTTTTTGGCCTGCGAGAAAAGACAGACAGTGCGTTGGCGCATTCCCTGGGAGAAGACTATGCGTCTGTGGCGCTTATCCTTAAAAAAAACAAAGCGTTGGCGGCTCTGTGTCTAGAAGGACTAAGTGCATTGGCAGCGCCGATCAACAAGAAGAAAAGAGTGTCGATATGTCCCTCACTTATACCGTTTTTTGCCGACGCCGATAATGAGAAAGCAACAGGCGCCGATTTGTTTTCCGTTGGTTTGTTAGTGGAGGTGAGCCAATATTATTCATTTAAGATTTCCGGTTAAATTTGGTTTCCAGTCAACTATTTCAAAAATGGCAAACATGTCCCTTGCATTAGAGAGAATTTGAGGTCAAAAATGGGCCTCCTAAGAGATGTACTACAAAAATATAAGATATATTAAAATATTATGAGTTAGGGGTTTTATGGGGTAGGTATATATGACAACTCACCTCCTACACTATTTTTTATGCACAATATAAATAACCATGGTTGAGTTACTTTTCTAAATTGGCTAAAAATAAAATTAATAAAATAACTCTACAATGATGTGACTAAGATTCATTGTAAATTCCCAAAAATGTATTGTCCTTTAGCATTTATTTGTCTTGAACTTGAAAATAAAATTAAACAAAAATGAATTTAATTTATATGCATAAACATTTTTTTTCATATAAATATCATTCATGAATTTAATTTATTTTAAAAGTACAAGATTATATATATATATTAGTTTGACATTATGATATTAAATACAATTGAGTGAATATATAATTTAAAATTAAAAAACATGAAAATGACAATATATTATTTTATAAAAAAATGTGAAAAGACATTTTTATGAATTATGAGTACTTTACTTGAAAATGACAATAATATTATTTTATGAGAAAGTGAATTGTGAGTACTTTACTTGAAAATAACAATAATATTATTTTATGAGAAAGTGTGAAATGACTTTTATTGTGAGTACTTCACTTTATGACTTAAAAGTACTTGTACCACTACCTTGGTTAACTATGGATTTTCATCCACCATAGAAAATGTGACAAATAAGCATTCTTAACTCATGCAATGCCACCTCAACCATGGGGGATGATGTCATCTACTAGAATGTAATTGGTTGATTTTTATAGTACATTTTGGTCCTTTTGAGGCCCATTTTTGACCTCAAATTCTCTCTAATGGTCGATTTATATATCATAGAATCATCGAAATTGAATGGAGAGAATTATGTAAATTGGAAATTTAAATTAGTCACTGTACTTGAAGCTCTCAGTTTGTGGTCGATCATGAAAGGACGTGAACATAAGCCTTCAGATCCGTTGTCTCTCTCAGATTGGAATACATGGGAAGTCTAAGCAAAGGTATTAATTTGTATGTCTGTAAAAGACAGTATTATATCTCATATCAAAAATTGCAAGACGTCCAAAGATACAAGGGACAAACTCAAAGGTTTGTATGAGACATCAGATTCAAATAGAATTTTGTTTTTGAAGACTAAACTATTGTCATTTAAGATGGAAGTAAACGAATTCATAAATAAATATCTCTCCTGCATAAAAGATTTTCAAGATAATCTAGGAGATATTGGCGAAGAAGTGTTTGGTACTAATCTGGTTTCTATTACATTAAAAGGTTTATTGCCATATTATAAAATATTCATCTCAACACTTGCAGCAAGACAGGCCCCTCCTTCATTTACAGAGCTCGACGGAATCCTTCTACAAGAAGAAGAGAGAATGAAGATTTATGAGCCGGAATCTCAGACTGTAGATCAGGCATTGATGGCAAGAGGCAGACACTCACACAGAGGAAATCAATGGAACACACGCAGAGGCATGTTTTGTACAAGACATAGAGGTATGTCACACAGTGAATCTAATGCTAACAGAGATGTTGTATGCCATTATTGTGGAAAATCAAGTCATATTGCTAGGCACTATTTTTAGAAGATAAACAATGAGTCCAATAACATATACAGAAAACATAATGGAAACTATGTAAGAAAAGACACCCTTGATGTCAATGGATTCAAGAATATTAGACTGTTTATATATGAACATGATTTGTCTACTAAAACGGATGACGAAAATGCATGGTTTATAGATTCGAGTTCTTCTACCCATATGTCACGTAATAGAGACTGGTATGATGAGTATCATGAAAAGTCTAATGGCACACACATTTATTTGGGTGATAACAATTCATATAAGGTCCTAGGTTATGGAGCAATAAATGTAAATCTACCTGATGGACTATTTAAACAGATTCATAATGTGATGTATGTTTCAGGCATCAAAAAGAACTTAATATTTGTTTCTGCTATCACCGATAATGACATGAAAGTAGAATTTGATAAATATAAGTGCCATGTTAAAGATGTCCAAGATCATTACAGGGTTATAGCGACAGGATCTAGACTTGGTCGATTATACAAGATGGATGCAATCAAGGACAACCATCAAGCACTAGCAACATCATCTATTTTAGATGTTGAATTATGGCATCAAAGGTATGGACACCTCAATCACAATGATCTCATGTTATTACAGAAAAATTCTATGGTTGAGGGTCTTCCTATCATAAAAAATGATCATATTGAATGTGCTGCATGTGCACTCGGAAAAGAGCACAAAAATGAATTTCCTAACCATGAATAGAAGAGACAGGCTGAACTTCTTGAACTAATACACATTGATATATGTGGACCTATGCAGGCCAAATCACTTGGTGGTGCATGGTATTTTCTGATATTTGTTGATGACAGATCCAGGTTCACATGGGCTTACTTCATAAGAAGGAAAAGTGATGTTTTCGAATACTTCAAGGAATTCAGAATCAAACTTGAAAAGCAGACAAGTAAATACATAAAAATCCGCAGATCGTACCAAGGTGGTGAGTACACTTCTAGAGCTTTTAAAAGATATTATACAGAAAATGGAATCCAACAGCAATTCACTGTCACTGATACACCTCAGCAAAATGGAGTTGCTGAGAGGAAAAACATAACACTGGTGGAGTGTGCTCGCAGCATGCTCCAAGGTAAAAGCATTTCTAATGGTTTTTGGGCTGAAGCAATTAACACTGCTGTGTATTTAAAGAACAGGAGTCCAACAAAGAAATTAGAACTTCAAACCCCCTTTGAAGTCTTTTATGGCTATAAACCTGAAATTAGTCATTTAAGAATATTTGGTTCTAGGGATTTTGCATACATACCTAAAGATGACAGAAGGAAATTGGATGCAAAATCCATTGAATGTGTCTTTGTTGGCTACTGTGATGATCAGAAAGCATATAAATTATTTCATCCTAGTTCGCATAAATTGATTGCTAGTAGAGATGTTGTATTTCATGAAAATATAGATATATTGTATCACTGGATCATCATCAAGTCTGGATCATCATTGGATCATCATCCAAACTGGATCATCACTGGATCATCATCATCATCACTGCTTCTGATATCTCAATCAAATGGTGCTATCTCTTCATTCTTCTCGTCACGTGAATTTCTACAAGACCAACCCTTTTTCATGTTGGTTGTACGTCTAGCCTCGATGTAGGTCTTCTTCAGCACTTATATCTGACCCCAAGTTAGAATGGCCCGCCCAACACTTACATCTAACCATGCGAGGAACACATCCAACATACATGTCAAAAAGGCACACCCAACACTCACATCTGATCGTGAGAGGAACCAATCCAGACATCTATGTCAGAAAGGCTTGATCTTCAGTTGCTCCCATCTTCAGTTACTCCCATCTTCAGTTGATCTTCAGTTGCTCCCATCTTCTCTTCTCTTATTATGAGTCGAGCTTCTTCTTCTTCCCAGAGTCTGCTGAAAGTAATCACTTCTTTCTGGCACACATTCCTCGCACGAATGAATCCCATGATCCTGGGATGTCATTCAAGGTGGCTATCACTACTTCTGCATTCTCCACTTGTTCTTCTACTGCTACAAGTTGTTATTTGATTTGAGAGACCCGTGTAAAGTATGACTGTATGGTCTCTGCATTCTGGATCTTCACATTCTTCAACTGGTTTCTTAAGGTCATCTTCTGATTTATGTTCTTTCCTTCAAATAGCTTGGTCAAGGAATCAAACATTTCTTTCAGTGTCTTTAGGGAAGACATTTGTGGTACAAGGCGATCCATGATTGAATCAACAATAATCTTCTTAGCCTTGACCAAGTTCTTCTTGTGTAAGGCTTTTAGCCTCATCTCCCTCTGGAACTAGAACCTCTCTACTTATGTGGGTGTCCAATTCATTTCCTTCAAGGACTAGTGAGATCCTCTACTTACATGCTTGGAAGTTGTCAACTTCACCAAGCTTATCATCAATCTAATGTGATAGATCACTTTGAAATGAGAACCTCAAATGAAAATAGAAAAATATTAGATCTTATCGATTTGAGGTATTTGTCCTGGTTCCGAAGCTAGTTGATCTAGCGTTTGTCAGAGAAACCCTAATTTTCAAAACTTGGAATTTTTCAGATCTGATTAGCTAGAAATATAGAACTCTTCAAGGTGAGATTTCCAATGTACTCCTTTTCTGAAAACAGTGGAGGGAAGCTCCCAGAATAGGAAGCCCTAGTTTTACAATTTCTTCTGCAGAAATGCCTGATATTGTTTCTGTGATATCTCTGAAATTGGTGCTCCTATGTGATTGAAAATTTGCACTAAGGTATCCTCGCCTGTCCCTGTTCCAACACCATAGGTTTCATCAGAATCAGTTTCACCAATTGGGACTTATGATTATTTTCCCAAGGTTACCTGTTTCAGTACTATTCAACATAGTGAAGTTGTATGAACTCCCACATGTCACTGTTTCATCTTCGGTGTCTGAAACTTCTACCATAGAAATTACAGTCCGTGCCCTTTCTGGAAAAGCTTCAGAAATTTCATTTGGACCTTTGTAGCCCGAGATATGACAATTCTCCCTAGGTATCATGTTTAGGGATGAATCCTGGAAGAGGCTGGAACCCTAACTTGGAGGGGTCATATCTCCTAGAATTTAGCGAATCTGAGGCTGAACTATGGATCTAGTGTAAATAAGGATTTTATCTTCGGCCTGTTAAAGGTTCAGCTCCTGAGCCTTCTCCAATCCCTAGATATAGTGAATATACCAAAACTTATCAGTTTTAGTATTTAGGGTTTTTCCAGCTCAAGGTCAAACTAGGATTTGACTTTCCCAGAGTTACCCCCAACCAAAAAACTCGACCCAGGTCTCTAAACTTGGATTTTGATGAGAAGAGCAATACTATGCTGGGCTCACTCAAAAATTATTCTTCTGTAGAAAGCCCTAATTTCCTGCACCAAAAACTGAAAATGCCTGGAATCGAATTCTACTTCGACGGAAAGATGTGCCCTTCAATGGAGAGTCAGCCTAGCATACTTTTGCTGATGGATTGTGGAAAGAGACCCATAAAGTAAGAAGCCATAGCTTCTGTAGCTGCACAATGTATTCTTCTCAGGTTAGCTCTGATACCATGTTAGATTTTTATCATTTAAGCAATATGATCTTAGGATCTTATCTGAGAGAATAACATGCACAACGATAAACACAAGAGACAAGAGATACAAAGAATTTTCCTCGGGGAAACCATAAAGCAGAAAACCCCGCAACTTCCTTAGAGATAGAATGAGCACCAATGGCAGCAAAAAAACTCGAAAACATAAAAGATGATCTCCACAGCTTGTTCTCTCTCTCACTTGAGAGAGCTTCTTCTGTCTCACTCATGTGCCCCAGTGAGTGAGTGTGTGTGTGATAAATAGAGAGGCTCACTCTCTATTTATATTCTTATGTTCACTTGATGTCCACTTCAACATGTCGGCCCCACTTAACAATTACTTACTAGGGCCGACATCTCTAGGAGAGTCTAATAACCCTAGTGCCCCACAACTTGTGGGGACTTTGCCCCTCCGATCAACAAGGAGGGTTAACCTTAACACAATGGTGGGGACTACTGCCCAAACTTGCAATAACTCACCTAGGGTCGACTTCTCTAGAATAGTCTAATAATCCTAGGGCCCCGCAACTGCGGGGACTTTAATCATTGATCAATAAGAGGGTTACCCACAATGACTTTACATGACTTGTTTACATTATTGAATCTCCCGATAGGAACATTGAGATATGACATGACTCAATTACATTACAGAGGCTTCCCGCAATAAACATCGGGGTACAATACATAAAATATACAAGTGAATACATTCCGAAGTTACAATTACATCAACACTTTTAATATTGGTTCGGCAGTCGTGTCATGGAGCAGTAAAAACAACCAATTGTTTCTTTGTCATCCACAAAAGTTGAATATAAAGCTTTAACCAGTGCTACTTGAGAAGCCATTTGGTTGAGGCGCATTCTTGAAGATGTTGGAACACAACAAAAACAAGCTACCAGAATTCAGTGTGGCAATCAAAGCTCAATTAAGCTGGCACACAATCCAGTCTATCATGCCAGATCCAAACATATTGAGCCGCAACATCATTTTGTCAGAGAAAATATTGAGTCTCAAGAAATTGAATTGATCTATTGTAGAACATGTATGAATGTTGTTGATATTTTTACCAAACCGGTTGGAAGAATTCATTTTGAGGATCTTACACAAAAATTGGGTGTTGTCAAGATTCCATTTCTGCATTAAGGGAGGTTGTTAGATATAATGCAGCCAATATATTCGTTTATGTTTTCCATATCTCGATTATTTGTTTAAACAACTCCTATGCTGTAAGATCCGATCCATATTTCTAGGATTTAGCTTAGCTTATCATTTTCCTATATATGTAACTTTAAGTCATTAATACAATTGAGTTGAGTGTGTATCTCCTCCTGTCTGTGCGAGCCTTTGTGGTCTGTTGGTTCCTTCCCTTGGTTATTCTAATTCTAAGTTGCTGGAGTGGCTTACAGCATGGTGGGCACTGGGAAAATGTCTTTCCTCAAATTGGTCTACAACAATTATATTAAAATCACTACTATCTTCAAACATGTGATTTGGGTGACGGTCGTATTGCTAAGGAAATAAATTTAAACTTCCCCAGCTGTTCTAATATCGATACGTAGCAGAAGATGATGTTGTCTGCATCCCTGGATAGCAAAGTATTTCTTCTAGTATTAGACATCTTGGAGAGTCATCTCAATTTGGAAGAACCAAGCGTGGCATTTGGCCATAATAAACACAACAAAGTCATGTTTTCTACTCGGAGCAGGGATCCGATTCCAGCAATGAGGGCAGAGAAATTCATTGAAATACAACACCTCTCTCAAGATGATGCATGGACGTTGTTTCGGTGTATAGCTTTCAACAACAACACTGGTTCTATTGTGCCAAAAAAATTGCAGACTAGTGTAAAGGTTTACCTTTGGCAATAACCCTAATCGCCATAGCAATGATGAGAAAACCAGTGTAGATCAATGGAAGATTTCTATAGGTTTGATGAAAACTAATAAAGAACTCTATGAACGCTTAAGACAGAGTTATAATGATTTGTCCAATCCGAAGTCAAAAGTTGCTTCCTATATTGTGTTGTGTATCTTAAAGATTGTGAGATTTCTGTGAAGGATTTAGTGCAGACTCAGGCTCCTTGTTAATGACATTTTAGAGCAAGCAAACGATCTACAAGGGGGTTAAGGTAACTGCGCCCAATGGCAATCCACATTTGCACTAATTCCTTCACATAAATTTCTTGATCTTTCGGATACAGAGCACAATATAGGAAGCAACGTTTGACATTGGAATTGGGCAAATCATCATATATCATCTTATGCATTGATAGAGTTCTAGATCTTATGCATTGATAGAGTTCTCGATCAACGCGAAGATCAGTATATGGAACGCAGAATCTGCACTTTTCATCAAATCTAAATAAATTTTCTAGTGAATTACACTGGTTTTGCCGATCACTCTTCCCCTATCTTTCCATGCCAATAAGCGTTGTAAAGAAATAGAAGATGATCTTGTGATAGACCAGTCTATGCCTAGATTGTCTAAGATAGAAAGATCCATAGCTTACTCAGATGTACATGGTGAAAAGATGTTAAAAGACATTTCTGAGAGGGTGAATCCACGGACCTGGGTAACACTTTTTGGCAAGCACATTTCGGAAAAAACAAAAAAATGCACCTCGGTCGAGGGCTTGTTAAGCCCTCGACCGAGGTCTTAATATCTCGACCGAGGTTTTATCAAGCCCTCGACCGAGGTATTGTGGGCTTTACAAACCCTCGGTCGAGGTATTTAAATACCTTTACCGAGGTATTTAGATACCTCGGTCGAGGTTCATACCTCGGTCGAGGGCTTAAAAAATCAAACTTAGCCCACATTCAAACAAATGGAAAATTTCTTGTGCCTTGCAGAGGTGTAAACCCTGCCATTCCTAGCACATAACTGAGCGAAGTTGATACCGATAGATTCACCAACGAATCTTCTATCCATTGAGGTATCATACACGCATTTTGGCATTCATATGATATTTATTTTTTAATTACTTCTAAAACTTATACTTAGAAAACCACAATGCAACTTCGAAGCAGCTCAAAGAAAAATCCGCAGAGTTAAAAATACACGGCCAAAAAATTATTAAAAATGCACACATCACATATCGACGTGTCCTCTTCAAAAGGGTATCTTTGGTTTTTCAATTTTTGAAATAATAGAAAAAATTTCTTTACGTGGACAAATATGTGTTTAAAACGATGCTAAAATCGAATGTGGTCACTTTCGAAAAATAATAAATAATTGTATAATGCGAAAAAAATTAACAACAAAATATGCACATCATACTGCATTTTATGTAGATCATGCTCATATATATATATATATTAAATTATTAATGCAAGATTGAATTACTCTACGTGGACACGAGCCACTTATTAGCTTCTTCAAATTTTTAAGGTCACACAGTTCATTAAATGCAAAAATTCACACATTAAATGACATCGAAATATTTTAAAAAATATATCACTATGAAGCCAACATAATATTCTACAATTTGTTTTTTTACTGCAACTCAAAATTCACATGGCATATATGCGTTTTGAGGGCTTCTATCTAGCACATGAGTAAAAAATCAGGTTTTCATCGCCAAATTTGGCCAAAAAGTGTTACCCATCTTCATGGAATCACCCGACGAAGCTTATAAAAGATTGTTGCTCAGAAAGTCCAAATGCCTTCTGGACCAGGGAAAAATACTTTGTATCACTTCCCTACGACCCACTTCAAAATATTAGACCAATGAAAGCCTCTGCACGAGTAATGACACCTTCAGAAAGAGAATTCTGTTCAAAAGAAGTTGCAGATCTTATGGCAAAAGATCTCATCGAACCATCCAAAAGTCCATGGCCATGTCGTGCTTTTGTTGTCAACAAGCACTCTGAGCAGAAGAGAGGTAAGCCTAGACTTGTGGTTAACTACAAGCCGCTCAATGCAGTTATTCAGAAAGTTAGGTACCCTCTTCCTGACAAAGCCAGCTTGCTGCAGAGAATTGCAGGCTGCACCATCTTTAGCAAATTCGACCTTAAATCAGGATTTTACCAAATTGGAATTTGTGCTAAAGATAGGTTTAAAACTGCCTTCACAGTTCCTCATGGTTAGTACCAAAGGAAGGTACTACCATTTGGGATCAACAATGCTCCCTCCGAATTCCAGAAGCGAATGGAAGATATCTTCCGAGAATTCCAGTGGGCATTAGTATTCATAGACGACATCTTGATTTGTTCTCACAGCTTGCAGGAGCATCTGAAGCATCTGCAAAAGTTATATGAATTAGTTTTTAAACATGGGTTGGTTTTATCAGAATCCAAGATGGAAATTGGAAAGACAGAGATAGAGTTCCTTGGTCTTAAGATTCAAAAAGGGACTGTTGTCTTACAGAAACATGTTTTGCATTGCTTTTCCAAGTTTCCAAATCAATTATTAGAAAAGACCCAGTTGCAAAGATTCTTAGGATCTCTAAATTATATCAGGCCATTCTATAAAGGACAGGCTGCAGACATTTTTGTTCTACAACAAAGACTCAAGAAACATCCGCCTAAATGGTCTGCTGAAATGACAGAAGTTGTTCAGAAAATTAAGGGAAAAGTTTTGCAGCTTCCTTCCTTATCCTTGCCAACAGGAAAATGAAGCCTGATCATAGAAATAGACGCCTCTTCTCACACATGGGGAGGTGTGTTTCTAGAAGCATTGGATAACAGAGAATACATCTGTGGATATGGATCTGGTTCTTTCAAGAATGCTGAATTAAATTATCCATCGAGCCACAAGGAAATCCTCGCTGTCAAGAAGACAGTAACTCACTTTATTCTATTCCTAAAACTTGTCAAATTCATTATTAGGACAGACTTAAAGATAATGCATGGTATGCTTAAGAATGAAAATGTTATGGCTGAAAATAACAGTCGTATACTCAAATGGTTTATTTGGTTGTCTAACTTTGATTATGAGATTGTGTATAAGCCAGGGTATTTACACTGTTTAGCTGATATGTTGACCAGAGAATCAGCTCAAGATCCGCCAGCATTAAATATGTTCACACCAGGAGAATCCAGTTCTACACAGAAGGAGCCTGAACCAGAGAAGAAAGACAAAGGAAAAGCTCCTAATCATTGCAGGATTATCAGGGTTAGCTAACGAATGGTGGAGATGGATCTCCCAGAGAGCAAGAGATGAAATCATGAATGCTGAAGATGCGGATCAGCAGCTCTTAAGAGCTTTAGGAAAGCAATTCCATGGAGGTGACGATCATAGATGATGCTGACCACCTAGCTTCGCTATATATGTCAGCCAGATTATGCAATCTGTCATAGGCAGAAGAATACTTTTGCTATATACAAAGGTTATTAATTTGTTCTGGTAAAGCTTCAGATCCAGCATACCTGAAACACTACCTGCATAGTTTTCCAGGTCATGTGCCCGATGCTGTTGAAAAGTATATGAAGGACAAAGCCATTAATGTTCAGCAGTTATCCCTAGCTCAACTCCACCATCACATTTTAGAAACTTGGCAAGAACATTGCCTTGCTAAAAGGGTGGATAAAGACTTCAAACGCCACCAAGACATGTTTACCCCATCCTTCTGTAAAAACGTAGCCAAAATGCCAGATTGGGGGTGTGGCGAACATAATCGTGGTCATCTACAAAAGTCTTGTCAGTGCCATTCCAAGCACAAGAAACCTAGGCATGGTTTCTACAGCAGTGAGCCCCGCTATCATCATCCTGATAAGCCACTGCAGTATAAAGGCAAGAGAAAACTCTATCGGCGACATAAGTTCCCTGCAAAGCCTCCATCCCGACAGAGGTATATTCGTAAACGCAGAAAGCCTGCCGACAAAGAATCTTGTTTCCTTTGTGGTTCTAAAGGTCATTGGGCTAATAAATGCCCTAAGAAGAAGTCTAGACCCAGGCTTGCAGCCTTCATTGACTCCATTCAACCTGAATGGTGGGATCCTGTCCCTCTTGATGATCAGCCTTATGGACACTATCTTCCTCTTCCTTCAGATTCATCCGATTCCTCCGACCCTGAATCTGATCCTCCTCCTACCTTACACAAATTTGCTCCCTCTTCTCCCTCTTCCTTTTTCGAGTCCTCCTCTTCCGATTCCGAAGATGTCCCAAATTTGGGGGGGTTTGAGCCTCCTGATTTTGATTTTTCCCTACATATGCTTTCTTTTAAGCAGCAGCAGTCCATAGAAAAGAAGCTTGCTGCGATTGATCTAGCCCTCTCAGAAACTGAGCCATATCAGTACCAGATAAGAGAACAGTTGAGGGCAGAACAAGAGATCTTGCTTAGCCAGTTAAAGCAAGACAGGGGGAAATAAAAGCTTACTGATAAAGCAGCTTCTGAAAGTAAGATAGGAGTATACAAGCCAGCAGACTTGTATAAAGAATATCCTAAGCAGCATACAGAGAGACAGAACTACAGAAGAAATATCAAAGAGCAGCTTAGAGCATTACTCAAAGAAAAGAGAAACCAAGTGAAGCAGTTTTGCATAGAGATCAGTGAACTGAAGGACCATATCAATATCCTTGAAGCTGAAGAAGAGCAATCTTCAGATGAAGAAGTTAGAAAGTTCTGTGGATCAGCTATCTCAGAAGAAGAACCTGAAGAGCCCCCAGCTCCAAAGACATCGCAGAATAATCCAACACTCTTTCTATTCTCTCGACCCAAGCTATATATTGAAGTACAGTTCAATTTAGGAGAATTCAAGCCATATAAGCTAAGTTGTATGCTTGACTCAGGGTGCCAGGTAAACTTGGCAAAAGGATTAGCATTGCCTCATTACTATTGGGAAAAATATTCCGGACGAGGTGTTGCAATTCAAAGAACCTTTGTTCCTATCCATGCAAAAGTTGACATAGTTCCTCTGCTGCTAGGTAAAGCTCACAGTCAATTAACATTTTATCGTTTAGATGAGCTTAGTGATGATTGTCTGCTTGGATTTGACTTCCTGCATAGAGTCAGTCCTTATTTCTTTGACCATGAGAATATGACTTTTACGTGCCATATCAATAAGAAGAAAGTCACTCTTCCCCTATCTTTCCATGCCAATAAGCATTGTAAAGAAATAGAAGATGATCTTGTGATAGACCAGTCTATGCCTAGATTGTCTAAGATGGAAAGATCCATAGCTTACTCAGATGTACATGGTGAAAAGATGTTAAAAGACATTTCTGAGAAGCTTATAAAAGATTGTTGCTCAGAAAGTCCAAATGCCTTCTGGACCAGGGAAAAATACTTTGTATCACTTCCCTACGACCCACTTCAAAAGATTAGACCAATGAAAGCCTCTGCACGAGTAATGACACCTTCAAAAAGAGAATTCTGGTTAAAAGAAGTTGCATATCTTATGGCAAAAGGTCTCATCGAACCATCCAAAAGTCCATGGGCATGTCGTGCTTTTGTTGTCAACAAGCACTCTGAGCAGAAGAGAGGTAAGCCTAGACTTGAGGTTAACTACAAGCCGCTCAATGCAGTTCTTCAGAAAGTTAGGTACCCTCTTCCTGACAAAGCCAGCTTGCTACAGAGAATTGCAGGCTGCACCATCTTTAGCAAATTCGACCTTAAATCAGGATTTTACCAAATTGGAATTTGTGCTAAAGATAGGTTTAAAACCGCCTTCACAGTTCCTCATGGCCAGTACCAATGGAAGGTACTACCATTTGGGATCAACAATGCTCCCTCCGAATTCCAGAAGCGAATGGAATATATCTTCCGAGAATTCCAGTGGGCATTAGTATTCATAGACGACATCTTGATTTGTTCTCACAGCTTGCAGGAGCATCTGAAGCATCTGCAAAAGTTCTATGAATCAGTTTTTAAACATGGGTTGGTTTTATCAAAATCCAAGATGGAAATTGGAAAGACAGAGATAGAGTTCCTTGGTCTTAAGATTCAAAAAGGGACTGTTGTCTTACAGAAACACGTTTTGCATTGCTTTTCCAAGTTTCCAAATCAATTATTAGAAAAGACCCAGTTGCAGAGATTCTTAGGATCTCTAAATTATATCAGGCCATTCTATAAAGGACAGGCTGCAGACATTGTTGTTCTGCAACAAAGACTCAAGAAACATCTGCCTAAATGGTCTGCTGAAATGACAGAAGCTATTCAGAAAATTAAGGGAAAATTTTTGCAGCTTCCTTCCTTATCCTTGCCAACAGGAAAAGGAAGCCTGATCATAGAAACAGACGCCTCTTCTCACACATGGGGAGGTGTGTTGCTAGAAGCATTGGATAACAGAGAATACATCTGTGGATATGGATCTGGTTCTTTCAAGAATGCTGAATTAAATTATCCATCGAGCCACAAGGAAATCCTCACTATCAAGAAGACAGTAACTCACTTTATTCTGTTCCTAAAACCTGTCAAATTCATTATTAGGACAGACTTAAAGATAATTCCTGGTATGCTTAAGAATGAAAATGTTATGGCTGAAAATAACAGTCGTATACTCAAATGGTTTATTTGGTTGTCTAACTTTGATTATGAGATTTTGTATAAGCCAGGGTATTTATACTGTTTAGCTGATATGCTGACCAGAGAATCAGCTCAAGATCCGCCAGCATTAAATATGTTCACACCAGGAGAATCCAGTTCTACACAGAAGGAGCCTGAACCAGAGAAGAAAGACAAAGGAAAAGCTCTAGCTACCCAAGCCACTCATGAAGAATTGTTACAGAAAGAAGGACTCTTCATCCTTCCATGGGATGGCTCTCTACCCAAAGATGTTAGAATACAAACACTTGAGTATGCTTCCACTGATGAAGCAAAGAGATTTCTCCAGCTGACAATGATCAAGAATATTCAGTCTTCCCCTCTGAAACTGGATATATTAGAACGATGGGAGAAAGAAGCATTTTTCAGCTTCGCAGACGCTACAGCTAAACTCAGAGATTGCAAAGAGCTCTGGGCAGACTTCGAAGATAATGAACAGCTGTGGTACATTGATATCGTCCAAGGACACCTTACTTGAACTTCATACAATTTAATATTACAAAGTTGCAGAGAAAATGGTAAGGTGGTTATTTGTGTAGACCCGGAAAACCTCAAGATGAATACTACCTGGTCTGGTTGGACCGATGTTTTGCTTGACAAGTTCTGTCCCAGAAATGACTGGGAAAATAGGCGTGCTAATTTTATCCTACACCTAAAAGCTGATATGGAGGTTGCCGATCAAAATGAGCAATGGTTTAAATTTCTATTGCATTTCGAAGGTGGAAGTTATAAAACTCTGGAACATAGAATGTATGTAAAACAAAAGGTGATCAGAAGAACCCTTGAAGGTTCCGAAATTGAATCCAGAGTCACAATTAGAGATATTCCTCTAGACTTTAAAGTTGAATCTAGATTTAGAGGAGAATTTATTTGTGAGCCAAACTTCCTATTCCAAGGCTCGGATGTGGAACGCTGTTTCAGTCCATTCTTGTATCCTCCAGTGACACCGGAAGCTTCACCGCCGCCTGAAGATGCTCAAGGATATGCGTCATCCGATGATGATGACATCTGGGAATACTTACAAGGCTGTGACCCATATGACTGAAAGCATGGTGGGCCTTTTGAAGACTGAGTGGGCCAGTTTTGCCCCACACTGTTTCCGCCGTGTGCCGGATAAACGCTCCACTTTGTACAGTAGATTCCTAGGTACTGTCGTGGGCCAATATAGCTCCACTTTGTTTAAAAATTTGTCAGAGTCAGTCCGTTATAGAAATGATTCCGGGTCCCCGTAATGCCTCTGGCCAATTAAGGGACGAGATAACGACAAGGGTTGTCCCTCTTGTCGCCCCGGTTGATTCCTCTTTAACCTTTAATAATAGGTTTTGGTTACCGGATCTCTTTTTGACTGGAAGATGCCAGTCTCTTCCTACCGGTAGACCTGCTAAAATTTGTATAAATAAGACCCCTCGGGCTCATTTGAAGCACGGAGAGTTTGGGGAGTAAGTCTAGTGAGTCGTGTATTGAGCAAGTAGTCCGCTCTGCACATTAGCATTGAGTCTTTATAAGTGAGGATTATGCTCTGCGTCTTGGGTTCATCCTATAAGAACGCATCAGAAACTCCAGTGTAAGTCGAGTCTGTAAATGTCAAGTGCCTAAGCAAAGTATGCTTTGCAAGTTGGCTCTAAAGCTATAACATTGCAACATAAAAGCTCTGGTATTTTATAGATAAGAGTCTGTAACTCAAAGCTATGCTCTGCAACTTGTCCCTATGATATAAGATTGCAACAGACGCTTTGATAGATATTCTGTAAAGCAGTGACGACCTTCGCTGTCCGAAGGCAATCTGCGTGTCTGTAATCTATCCTGATGTATATTTCAACTGTAATAGCAATTGTGTTATCTATTTGCATTCTGTTAATTGCTGTGTTAAGTAAGTTAATTCTGAGAGAATTGAGAGATGTTATTGCTGTGAGTACAAACTAAGCCCAAGTTAGTAAGATCGAAGAGATCCTGGAGATAAAAGTTTTTTTTTATTATTTTATTAAAGAAATGTAAAAGGTTTAAATTTCAATATAAGAGAAGTTGGAGAGAAGCTCGGCTTGAAATTGGCATGTTAGAGCAGTTAGGGGCGATGTGTATTGAGTTTCATAAAATTGTTTGGTTTTATGTAATTAGTGGTTTAAGAATATAATGGATGGAAGTGTGTTTTTTATATTTTTGTTCTCATTTATATTGATAAAATTAAGTTATTTTAATGAATAAATAGTATTAAAATATGATATAATAATAAATGGTTTAAAAAAATTAATGAATAGAAGTAAATGTTTAATAAATGGTTTAAAAAAATTAACGAATAGAAGTTAATGTTTTATATTGATAAAATTAATTAATTTTTATAGGACTATTGATATTAACATGGTCATGTAATCCTTATTTAATCGATAGATTGATAGTTTTATTAATTATGCAGAGGCATATGCTTTGTCCAAAACTATCTGACTCAACCCATCTTTGCAATCTTAATTTCTAAATCCTATCACTCCCAATAACCTGTTTTGCCTCTTCTGAAGGGCAGAACGGGATAAAATAACACGATAAGAAGCCTAGGCTAAGTGTTAGATATAATGTAGTGAATGTATTAGCTTATGTTTTCCATATCTAGATTATTTGTTTAAATAGATCCTATGTCGTAAGATCCGATCCATATTTCTAGGATCTAGCTTAGCTTATCATTTTCCTATATATGTAACTTTTAGTCACTAATACAATTGAGTTGAGTGTGTATCTCCTCTTGTCTATGCGAGCCTTTGTGCTCTGTTGGTTCCTTTCCTTGGTTTTTCTAATTTGGTATCAGAGCCAAGTTTAGGGCTGCTGTGAGGGAACCAGAAAATCGCTGGGCATGAGCGTGTGTTGAGAAGCTCATTGGCTGACTGCGTGTTTGTGGTAAAGAAGAAAAATTGTTGAAGTTTAACCCCGAGCTCAAATTGTTGTCGTTGAATCCTTGAAGGGAGAGCTAACTGGCATTTGGAGAACGTTGCACAAACATATGTGTATGCTGAGTTGAGAGTGTTGCCAGCCTGGAAGGAGAAAACGCGAGGGAAATCGCTGTCCATTCCAGAGATAGTGCAATCGCTGCTCAAGTTGAGAGCTGCACAACGATCCTCCCATAAAACTCTTGCACCAATAGATTCAATGATCGTTTCCCTCACCATTGACATCATTGCTGCACACATCATTGATAAATGCTAATTGGTGAGATTGTTGAAGACGGTGCATAAATTATTGTTTGTCTTCACGTTTTTGGCTTGCGAGAAAAGACAAACAATGCGTTGATGCATTCCCTGGGAGAAGACTGTGCACCTGTGGCGCTTATCCTTAAAAAAGCAAAACGCCGGTGACGTTGTCTCTAGAAGGACTCAGTGTGTTGGCATCGTTGATCAGCAAGAAGAAAAAAGCGTCGATATGTCCCTCACTTATACCGTTTTTTGCCGGTGTCGATCAGGAGAAAGCAATGGGCGTCGATCTGTTTTCCGTTGGTTTGTTAGTGGAGGTGAGCCAGTATTATTCATTTAAGCTTTCTGGTTAAATTTGGTTTCCAATCAACTATTTTAAAAATGGCAAACATGTCCCTTGTCGATTTATATATCACAGAATCATCGAAATTGAATGGAGAGAATTATGTAAATTGGAAATTTAAATTAGTCACTGTACTTGAAGCTCTCAGATTGTGGCCGATTGTGAAAGGACATGAATAGAAGCCTTCAGATCCGTTGTCTTTCTCGGATTGGAATATGCGGGAAGTCCAAGAAAAGGTATTAATTTGTATGTCTGTAAAAGATAGTATTATATCGCATATTAGAAATTGCAAGACGTCCAATGATACATGGGACAAACTCAAAGGTTTGTATGAGACGTTAGATTCAAATAGAATTTTGTTTTTGAAGACTAAACTATTGTCATTTAAGATGGAAGTAAACGAATCCATAAATAAATATCTCTCCTGCATAAAAGATTTTTGAGATAATCTAGGAGATATTGATGAAGAAGTGTCTAGTACTGAATTGGTATCTATTACATTAAAAGGTTTATTGCCAGATTATAAAATATTCATCTCAACACTTGCAGCAAGACAAACCCCTCCTTCATTTACAGAGCTCGGTGGAATCCTTCTACAAGAAGAAGAGAGAATGAATATTTATGAGTCGGAATCTCATACTATAGATAAGGCATTGATGGCAAGAGGCAACTCACACAAAGGAAATCAATGGAACACACGCAGAGGCAAGTTTCATACAAGACATAGAGGTATGTCACACAGTGACTCTAATGCTAATAGAGATGTTGTATGCCATCATTGTGGCAAATCGGATCATATTGCTAGGCACTGTTTTTAGAAGATAAACAATGAGTCCAATAACATATACAGAAAACATAATGGAAACTATGTAAGAAAAGACACTCTTGATGTCAATGGATTCAAGAATCTTAGACTGTTTTTATCTTAACATGCTTTGTCTACTGAAACAAATGACAAAAATGCATGGTTTATAGATTCGAGTTCTTCTACCCATATGTCCTATAATAGAGACTTGCATGATGAGTATCATGAAAAGTCTGATGGCACACACAGTTATTTGGGTGATAACAGGTCACATAAGGTCCTAGGTTATGGAGCAATAAGTGTAAATCTACCTGATGGACAATTTAAACAGATTCATAATGTAATGTATGTTTCAGGCATCAAAAAGAACTTAATATGTGTTTCTGCTATCACCGATAATGATATGAAAGTAGAATTTGATAAATATAAGTGCCATGTTAAAGATGTCCAAGATCATTACAGGGTTATAGTGACACAATCCAGACTTGGTGGATTATACAAGATGGATGCAATCAAGGGCAACCATCAAGCACTAGCAGCATCAGCTATTTCAGATGTTGAATTATGGCATCAAAGGTATGGACACCTCGATCACAATGATCTCATGTTATTACAGAAAAAAGTTTATGGTTGAGGGTCTTCCTATCATAAAAAATGATCATATTGAATGTGATGCATGTGCACTCGGAAAACAACACAAAAATGAATTTCCTAACCATGAAGAGAAGAGACAGACTAAACTTCTTGAACTAATACACACTGATGTATGTGGACCTATGTAGACCAGATCACTTGGTGGTGCATGGTATTTTATGATATTTGTTTATGACAGATCCAGGTTCACACGGGCTTACTTCATAAGAAAGAAAAGCGATGTTTTCGAATACTTCAAGGAATTCAGAATCAAACTTGAAAAGCAGACAGGTAAATAAATAAAAATCCTCAGATCGGACCAAGGTGGTGAGCACACTTCTAGAGATTTTAAAATATATTGTACAGAAAATGGAATCCAACAGCAATTCACTGTCACTGATACACCTCAGCAAAATGGAGTTGCTGAGAGGAAAAACATAACACTGGTGAAATGTGCTTGCAGCATGCTCCAAGGTAAAAGCATTTCTAATGGTTTTTGGGAAGAAGCAATTAACATTGCTGTGTATTTAAAGAACGGGAGTCCAACAAAGAAATTAGAACTTCAAACCCCCTTTGAAGTCTTTTATGGCTATAAACCTGAAATTAGTCATTTAAGAATATTTGGTTATAGGGATTTTGCATACATACCTAAAGATGATAGAAGGAAATTGGATGCAAAATCCATTGAATGTGTCTTTGTTGGCTACTGTGATGATCATAAAGCATATAAATTATTTCATCCTAGTTCGCACAAATTGATTGCTAGTAGAGATGTTGTATTTCATGAAAATACAGATATATGTAATAAGATGAACAATGCTGATGAAGAACATATCATAGATGAGCATGTCGTGCAGGAACAACAACAGGTGCAAAAACAACAATAGGTTCAGGAACAAGAATCAAACATGAGTGATACTACCTCAAATGAAGAAACAACAGAAGACATAAGAATCATGGATGGAACTCTAGTAGGTATTGTAGTACATGGAGGTCAAATCAACAAACTCATTCTCCTATAAAGTTTAGAGATTATGCCTTGATGAGTAATGTAATGAATGTCATAGAACCATTAAACTATGAACAAGCCAAAGATAAGGAAGAATGGGTGACTACAATGAATGAGGAATATAATTCTATTATGAGAAATAAAACTTGGGAATTAGTAGAATTACCCAAAGATAAAGTACCCATAGGATCTAAATGGATATTCAAATCTAAGCTTAAAGTTGATGGCAGTATTGACAAATTTTAGGCAAGATTAGTTGCAAAGGGTTATTCTCAACAAGAGGGGATTGACTTTGAAGAAACATATGCACCGGTAGCTAAATTAAACACTATCAGATTGCTAGTTGCATTAGCTACTAAACATAACTGGAGAATACACCAGTTAGATGTTAAATCTGCTTTTCTAAATGGTGATTTAAAAGAGAAAGTATATTTAGAACAACAAGAAGGATTTGTGCAGAAAAGTCGGGAGCATCTTGTGTGCAGGTTAAAGAAAGCTATCTATGGACTGAAACAGGCTCCTAGATCGTGGCATATCAAGATTGATTCCTTCTTCAAACATCAAGGGTTTCTTAAAAGTAAAAATGATTCAAGCATATATATTAAGAAAGATAAAGAGGGAAATGTTTGCTTGATATCCTTATATGTGGATGATCTTATCATTATAGGCAGAGCATATCAATTAATTGCAGATATTAAAAGTAATATGTCTCAGGAATTTGAAATGAAAGACCTTGGTGAATTGCATTATTGTTTAGGCATTGCTTTTTGGAGAGAATCTGGTAAAACTTTCATCACTCAAAGCAAGTATGCAAGGGAAATATTTAACAGATTTCAAATGAGTGAATGCAAAATTGTATCAACTCCTTTGGATCAAAATGTCAAATTATACAATAGTGATGGATCTAAAGAAGCAGATGGTACTCTGTATCGTCAACTAGTGGGTAGTATGAACTATCTCATTGCTACAAGGCCAGACATATCATATTATGTTAGCATTCTTAGTCAGTTCTTGGCTAAGCCATGCGATACACATTGGAAAGCTGCAAAGCAGGTTCTAAGATATTTAAAAGGAATAGTTAATTATGGTCTTTTATATATTGATGTATTTGATATTTAGTTGACAAGTTATTCTGATTCTGCTTAGGCAGGAAATCCTAATGATAGAAAATCAACTTTTGGATATGCTTTTAATATTGGTTCGACAGTCGTGTCATGGAGCAATAAAAACAACCAATTGTTTCTTTGTCATCCACAAAAGCTGAATATAAAGCTTTAACCAGTGCTACTTGTGAAGCCATTTGGTTGAGACGCATTCTTGAAGATGTTGGAACACAACAAAAACAAGCTATCATAATTCAATGTGGCAATCAAAGCTCAATTAAGCTGGCACACAATCCAGTCTATCATGCCAGATCCAAACATATTGAGGTGCAACATCATTTTGTCAGAGAAAAGATTGAGTCTCAAGAAATTGAATTGATCTATTGTAGTACAAGTATGAATGTTGCTGATATTTTTACTAAACCAGTTGGAAGAATTCATTTTGAGGATCTTAAACAGAAATTGGGTGTTGTCAAGAATCCATTTCTGCATTAAGGGAGTTTGTTAGATATAATGCAGCCAATATATTCATTTACGTTTTCCATATCTAGATTATTTGTTTAAACAACTCCTATGTTGTAAGATCTGATCCATATTTCTAGGATCTAGCTTAGCTTATCATTTTCCTATATATGTAACTTTTAGTCATTAATACAATTGAGTTGAGTGTATATCTCCTCCTGTCTGTGCGAGCCTTTGTGCTCTATTGGTTCCTTCCCTTGGTTATTCTAATTCTAAGTTGCTGGAGTTTTCAATGTTTGATGAATAGAAAGAAAGTGAAACTTGTAAGGCTTGTGACTCATCACCTGGTGTGTTTGAAATGCTTGTTAAGTTATAATCTAATTTGGGTATGAACCTGAAAGCCAAGGAAACATCGGGAATGGTCGAGTTGTGGTTGCATGGTGGGTGTTTTGGTGTATAATAGCATTCTTGATGCGCTGTTTAAATCCAAACATGGATATATGGCATGGGAGGTCTATGAAGAAATGATTAGGAGTGCGATGTATCCAAATATTTACACAAATATCATCATGATAGAGGTGTTTGGATAGAGCAATGTTATTTCTAGTTGCTGAAGGATAAGGGTTGTTTATTACTCTCAATACCCTTACCCTTATTCATGGACATTCTAAACTTGGCAAGATCAACAAGTCGTATGAACTTCTGGGTTTGATGCAGATTCAAGGGTGGATGCCCAACACTCAACTTTCAATGCTCTCATCAATGGACATTGTAAGGAGGGAAAAGTAAAGGAGGCAGATAAGCTTATAGATTAGATAATAAAGAAGGGTCCGGCTCCTGATAATCTGACGTACAATACATTAATTCATGGATACTGCAAAGAAGGGGATATGCACAAAGGTTTAGTGTTGTATAAAATGGTAGAGAAGGGATTTTTCCCAAATGTGGTGATTTATACTATATTTATTAATAGACTAGCACAACCACTTAACTTGTGCTTGGTGAACATCGATAGGTCACAAGTTAAGTGACACAAACAAGTTATCTGTTACTTGTTCTCTATGCGTAATTGGATATCGGTCACTAATTGCTTTTCATCCATGCATCAGCTACGATTTATTTATGCACCAGTTACCAGTTTTTGTTTTTTTCTTCATTTGAAACTACTGCTATAAAATCAATTTGGACAATACACTTGTCTCATCCTCATGCAACCTTCCACCTCAAATTCAAATTCTAAGATATAACACCTATCGGTGAAACTATGTAAAACTGACAATTTGCAGAAAGCAAATAGATTTCTTCATTTTATGAAGGAAACAAGGTTGAATCCAGATGATATTACATATAACAGTTGATTGATGGATATTGCGAGCAGGGATATATACAAGAGGCTCTTAGTTTGAAAAAAAAAGGATGGATAAAGGCTTTGCTCTTTTGGTTGTGACATTCAACTCTCTTATTAATGGATTCTTTATGGAGGGCAATACGATTATACGAGGGAAGCACAGAAGGTTTTTAAAGATGGTGGAGAAGGGCCTAGCTTTATACATCGTTAGCTATATTACCTTCGTTGATGGTTACTGTAAAGGAGGTAATATGCGTGAGGCATTCAGTTTGCTATATGAACTCACCAGTAAAGGTCTTCCACTGGATGTTATTACTTGCTCTGTTCGTATTCAGGGTCTCTGTAAGGAAAGAAGAATAGAAGAGACCTGTAAGTTGTTTGAAAAAAATTGCTTCAGAGTGGTTTAACTCCAGATCAGTTTACTTACACTCCACTAATCAGTGAACACTGGTAAGAAGGAATCATTCACATGGCGTTTAAATTGCATGATGAGATGAATCTAAGAGGTCTGTCACCTGATGTTGTTACTTATAGTGCACTCATTAATGGACTTGATAAACATGCTAGGACGAAGGAAGCAAACCTACTCTTGTTCAGAATCATATATGATGATCTGATTCCCAATAAGATTCTTATGATACTTTGATGGGATATTGCAAGGATATAAATATGGAGAGTAATTTAGCACTTATTAAAGGATTGTGCATAAAAGACAAAATGGTTGAAGCAAACAAAGTCTTTGAAATGATGACAAGAAAAAAAAAGGTTGTCTATAATGTTCTTATCCATGGACATTGCAGAGAAGGCAATGTGCGCAAGGCTTTTAGGCTGCACAATGAAATGGTGCAACTGGGTCTAAGGCCTAACATTGTTGCCATCATTATACTTCTGAAAGGCCTTTACAATGATGGAATGATTTAAGGAATTAAATAAGATTTTGCAGACAATTATAAAAGGATATTCAGCTCCTAATGCTGGTACACTAACAGCAATGATTGCAGGTAACATTAAGGAAATTGTAAAACTTCTGACGGAAATTGTTACAACACTTATATCCCAAAATTGCTAGTGATAACGCAACTCTTATCATAGAAGAGAACAACGAAATAAAGTGTGCACCTTCTTCATGTTGGAATGGGACTCCCATGGACCAGAAACAGAGACATGGCAGAAATAAAGATGATAATTAGATCTTGGCCCTTATGCCAATTCTGGTGGAACACAAAGGATCGAAGAGAAATTGAATGTTAAGGAAGTAAAGAAAGGGGATCTAGGGGTTAAAATTTTACGGGCACCCTTGCGTATCAGCTAAATTTTATATGATGGTTCTGTTTTTTAAATTATTCGAGTCTTTTATATGATGGTTCTGTTTTTTAAATTATTCGAGTCTTTTATAGAACGTTTAACAATTATTTTTACCTTTTTATTAAAATTAATTCAATCGCTACTCTGTATTATGTTCCTTTATAAATTGATGTTCAAAACCATTTAGAAAAGCAAACTTCAGAAATTTCATTTTTGGTATCTATTTCGTAGTTAATTCAAAAATTTCCTTCATTGACTGTAATATGTTATGTTGATCCTTGACTATAGTGACTGTATGCTACAGATCCAACACCATCGGCCGGCTGGCAAACACATCCACAAGATTTATACATATTATGGAGACAAAAATGTTCCATTCTCTTATACACACAACAGTCAAGTGATGTCCCATTCTCTTATACACACAATAGTCGACAATTAACGCATTTAGCTATTCATAGAAAATTAGTATCTCTATTTCAAATATACAGCAAAAGTCAATATCAAAACAGAGTATTTTTAAATATTAACAGAAACCTGTCTTTTATTGACATATAATCTATATCAAATCTCGTTGAAATGGTAATAAAAGCCTGTTTTTTATTTGCATATTATCTATATCCTCTTTGTTGAAATGGTAGATCATAGAATTCAAGTCTTGTGTATAAGAAAACAATATGCATGTGTTGAATAGCATACCCCTGAGTTGAATACAAGGGTCTATTGTTATGAAATCAAATGGTTTATTTTTAAAACTTAAAAGCAATTATAATGAGTAAAATTCAGATGGCCAGTGGCTAAACCTTTAATCAATTTATTTTTGTTACAGTTTAATGTAAAATACTGTTTATAGCAAACCTAAAAGCTTTTTAATCTCTATATAAATTTAATTTGAAGACATTTTATGTAGACAGTTTGTCAAATTACAAATGACTTTACCAGAAATTTGAGTTAACACTCGATTGCAAATTCTTATTAAAAGCAATCAACGGGGAAATTTGTGGGGTTTCGCATACCTATAGCCTGTACATCTCGGCTCTCCAGTGATACTGTAATTATTTGGAATTTGGAAGAAGCGGAATGCTAGAAGCGGTCAAGACGAGCAACAATATGCCCCACTCCTAGCCACCTATTTGACCAAGTTTATCGATCTATTGAGAGTTTGGCATCAATCAGATTCAAATATGAAATGAGGCCCTTCGTATTCTATTGAAATGGCTCTTTCAAGACAGTGTTTAAATATCTGGTTACTATGTTGTTCTTTGTAATATGCATGCCTATTAGTTCTTGCAAAGAAGTTTAGCATGACTTTTTTTCTTTATAGTGCATGGACATATAAATGTTTTTGATATTATACCTGGAGCTTAAAATGAGGTCGATTAACGAGGATCAAATGTTTTCTGTCTATTCATCTAGAAGTTCAAATCAAGAATGGATATATCCCAAAAAGTACAGAGGCCACCTGACGCTCCTCTTGAGCTGACCGCAATACCATCACTTTTGTTTCCATTCTTTTTCCCAAGATCATCTTATTGGCCTTAGCGTTGTCTCCTGGAGGAGGATGACTGTACCGACTAAATCCTCACTTGCAAAAGTCCGGGCAGTGGAGCGAAAATCTGGCAGCAGTTCAAATGTGTAATTGCCAGACTGTGCAGAGCATTAGAATTTACACTCTGCAAACAGTATATAATTGATTTATTAAAATAATCTAATGACGGCTAAGTTTATACTCCCCAGTCAGTTTGACTGTTTGAAGAATTAAATGTACATCATGAAATACTTTCTCAAAATCTATTTACAGTTAATATAAGCAAAAACAGGTAAACAGGCGTTTACTCATGGATCAAAGGAAAGTAATAGGCTCTAAACCCCTTTCTTCTTTTCCAAGCTTCATTAAATAGAATCCTTCTCCGGCATCCTAAAACCTAACCATCCTCCAAAACTTAGTGTAAAAAATAGTTAGGTTACAGAGGTGCAGATGCTACTCTATCGCTACGAGGCACGGCAATGGTGTCTCGACTGTGTCGTGTGCAACCCGGTGAGACTTGGACGAGAATAGAAGGTAAGTTTTGATAAGCTCTCTGAAAACTTTAATAAATATTTTTCAACAATTGTTACTTGTTAGTACTCAGGAGATTGTGAAATCAACTCAGCGAAGGGCACTGCTTCAAGATGTACCAGCCTCTGGGTTTGTGGGTTCTGGCATAAATTCTGCTGAAACACGGGTAGAGGAGTGGCTTACAGCATGGCGGGAACTGGGAAAACGTCTTGCCTCAAATTGGTCTACAACAATTATATTAAAGTCACTACTATCTTCCAACATGTGATTCGGGTGACAGGGTCGTATTGCTAAGGCAATAAATTTAAACTTCCCCAGCGGTTCTAATATCGATACGCAGCAGAAGATGATGTTGTCTGCATCCCTGGATAGCAAAGCATTTCTTCTGGTATTAGACATCTTGGAGAGTCATCTCAATTTGCAAGAACTAAGCGTGGCATTTGGCCATAATAAACACAACAAAGTCCTGTTCTCTACTCGGAGCAGGGATCTGATTCCAGCAATGAGGGCAGAGAAATCCATTGAAATACAACACCAAGTTCATTGAAATACAACACCTCTCTCAAGATGATGCATGGACTTTGTTTCGGTGTATAGCTTTCAACAACACTGGTTTTATGCGTATAGAGCAGTGTGCCAAAAAAATTGCAGACTAGTGTAAAGGTTTACTTTTGGCAATAAGCATAATCGCCACAGCAATGATGGGAAAACCAGTGTAGATCAACGGAAGATTTCTATAGGTTTGATGAAAACTGCAGATCCTTCTTTTCCAGATACTCATCCTCGTGCTGATAAAGAACTCTATGAACACTTAAGACAGAGTTATAATGATTTGTCCAATCCGAAATCAAAAGTTGCTTCCTATATTGTGCTGTGTATCTTAAAGATTGTGAAATTTCTGTGAGGGATTTAGTGCAGACTCAGTCTCCTTGTTAATGACATTTTAGAACAAGCAAACGATCTACAAGAGGGTTAACGTAACTGCGCCCAATGGGCAATCCATATTTGCACTAATTCCTTCACATAAATTTCATGATCTTTCGGATACAGAGCACAATATAGGAAGCAACTTTGGACGTTGGAATTGGGCAAATCATCATATATCATCTTATGCATTGATAGAGTTCTCGATCTACGCGAGGATGAGTATATGGAAAGCAGAATGTGCACTTTTCATCAAATCTAAATAAATCTTCTAGTGAATTACATTGGTTTTGCCGATCATTGCTAAGGAAACTAGGATCATTGCAAAAAACAAACCTTTATACCTGTTTGCAATTTTTTTGACGATCTTTTGTATCCATAAAAACAGAAAGAGTGTCATCATTGTAAGCTACAATCCGAAATTAACAATATCCACGCCTTATCTTGAGAGAGGTTGTATTTCAATGGTCTTCTCTACTCTCATTGCTGGAATCTCGAATCAGATCTGTCCTCAGCCTAATAACAGGACTTTCCCATATGTATTATTGCCCAATTTCACACTTAGTTCTTGTAGATTAAGAGGACCCCACAAGTTGTTTTTTTACTCTACATAGATGACAACATCTTCTCCGTATCAATATCAATATTGTGGGGGTGCTTTAAATTTATTGCTTTAGCAATACGACCCTGCAAGTCCAAAGTTTTACAATATGCAGAAACTGTCATCTAAATCACATGTTGAAAGACATTAATATAATTGTTGTATACCAATTTATTTATGCGGGAACCCACAAACTCCGTACATCTTGAAGCAATGACCTTTGCCTTGCTGATTTCACAATGTGCTAAGCATTAACAATGGTTGAAAAAACTTTATTGCCTCAAAACTTACCTTCCATTGTCGTCTTAATTGATTGGAGAGTCCCACCAGCTTGTACACTATACAGTCGAGACACTTTTGCTCTGGCTCATAGCGATAGAGTAGGGTCCTCTTCTCCGTAAGGCAATTTTGCAGCTCTTCCAACCAATCTTGACGGTCTGCGGGGACGCGTTCTGTTGATCGTGGAAGATAGTGTTTATATCGAGTAGAAGGTTCGCCATTGTAGAATCGGACGGTTTTTCTCCTTGTGACCTTCAAAAGTTCAACGAGTGTACACAGCACAACGTTGCTTATGGTGTTGTCCGCGACTCCGGTGAAGATATCCATGGCTGTAGCTTAATGTTCTTGCAGCACGAGCACAGCAGAGTTGAAGCAATTTGTGGGACAGATCGAAGGACTGCGGGAGGGGATAGATGGACTTAGAATGAGTGATCAGCCAACGAGAGCATAAAGCATTTATATAGGCATTCTTCACAAATATTTAAAGTTTATGCGAATTTCTGAATGGAATAGGGCAATCTTCACAACTGTTTGAAGTTTATGCCAATTTGGCAGTCTGGCATTCTTCACAAATGAATAAAGGGTAAAGCTTATGCGATTTTGGGTATCCCTCAATTTTGACAGATGGGTAAAGATTCTGCCAAAATAAAAGTTTATGCGAATTTGGGAATCCGGCATTCTTCCAAATGAGTAAAGGGTAAAGCTTATGCGATTTTAGGTATCTGGCTTAAAAATAAAAGCTTTTGCCATTTTGGGTATCCGACAATTTTGACAGATGGGTAAAGCTTGAAGAGAAGATGCAATACTCAAAAGTTTGAGAAAGATGACCATCGATACCTGGATGCTTTTGCAGGCATCGTATGTATTTCGTGTGCGCGTTGCCGCCTTGAAGTTGTTGATACATCTCCATCATGCGGTTGCAGATCTTGAAGTTGTTGATACATCTCCATCATGCGGTTGCAGATCTTACAGAGGCTTAGTTTCAGAGATACCTGACATCAGAGAGTTTTCTCCAGGAGGCAAATGACGATGGTTCAGTTGTACACTCGAAACCATGATACGATTTCAGTAAGATATGGATATAGTGTTAAAGAAAATTGATTCAATTAAGGAAAGTGGTAAAATGTTCATCCAATCGTGATGTTACATGTGCATCCATTTAGTCGTAATGTTACATGGAAACCTCCTTTACAGCTGTGCTCTTCAGCTACTGTTAATAGAATCCAGCTATTGAAAAAAGAGGGTTTTTTTGACTTTTCGAACACTTTATACTTAAAACAAATACTTTATACACTTATTTAATTATAATATATTTAAAGAAAAACATTGATATATTTTAAGAATAATATTGACAAGTTTGTATATTTCAATCAAACAAAATTTCTTGGTATTCAATTAAATTAAAAGAACCTTTTTTTTTTCAGGAAGAAAAAGCCTAGCTTTGTTATTTTTATTAGGAATCAAAGGGCATTAATAGCACCCACCCTAAAAGGGTTACATCACAAGAGAATACAGCTAATCAGGAGAATCACATCTAGTCGTAGCCGAGGGAAATCAAAAGAACCTTGTACATCATTAGTCAACATACAGACCCCTTGGGCTAACAGATCAGAGATAATATCATTACATATCAGTTCATACAATACTTAATAAAAAAACACGCAGTGTATACCAAAGGTACACAAAGCACTTGGATATCAATACCACAATAATCATCTCATAAGTGAGCATAATAATATCAATCAAATATGTCCCTAAGGAATATAACCAGAGCCCATATACTTTATCCAAGCAAGGGAGCGACTCTTGTATATCTTGTAGTAGCTGCTCAACAAAATATGATATAACTCAAAGAATCCATGAGATAAAAAACTGAAATAGAATGAGCATATTCTAAAATAGTTGTAATGAGTCTTCCCCGATAATCTCATCAGCATATGATTCAGTAAGTAAGAGATGGCCTGGTGCCAAGTGCAACCCCTCTTTGGATAAGATGTCTGCCCTCTTGTTATGTTCCCTATAGACATGATTGAAATCCACCCAGGTGAAAGAGGACATAAGAAATCTGGTGTTGTAGCACCAAGCCTCAAGATTCACCATGTCCAAGGTGGATTCGTTTTTTGCCCAATTTATAATCACAGAGGAGTCGCCAAAGATATGTAGGTAAGACAACCTGTTGCCCACCTATTTCGACTAGGTGGCAACCTCATCTACATTGAAGATGTACATTATGTGCAGTTTGTACCATGGAAAAATTCTCGGGATTTTTCACTCAGCAGGGCAATTATTTCCCTTTTGTACATGAAATGTTTGCTCCCCTGCGTGGGACAATTACTGTAATTTTATATGTTAGCATGGGTCATTCCTCTAAGGATGTCACCATGGACTTTATTATCAGGGAAGTCCTCTTCACTGAGTGTTTTTTTTCTCCTTTCAGTTAATTTTGTTAATTAACAATTTTAATTGGTTAGGTTTTTCACTCACAAATCCTCCAAAGTGGTGAATTGGTGTTCTGATAATCAAGCCCATGAGGTGGCTAAGGTTTCAAGTTGTTGTCCGTGACCATGCTAGCCATATCTTGTAGTCTTGCGGAATTTTGTTAGGATTTTAATTTTAATTTTTTATTTTACCTAATTAATTAACTTTACAATTTGGTGGTTAATTAATTAAGTTTTGATGTAATAATGCAATCTCTTGAACCTTGGTATTTTGTAATAGGGGCTATGAATGCAAATAAAAATTCTATGACACCCCTTAAGCCATTGGTTCAAGTTCCATGTCATTCTGACAAGGGGTTAGGAAGTTAGACCAATTTTGGTTAAGACAATGTATTTTTTCTTAGGAAATTAATTTAATTTCCAAGGGTGAAAAAATAAATTATTTGATTTTGAAGAAAAAAATCAAATAAAGCCATGGCAATTAAGTTTGGGGGGTGGCCAAACATAGTCAATTTTTATTTAAATAAACCCCATGACCAAAATAATTTTTTGAAGATTTCGTAAGTGGGGCGTCCCTCTTGTCTTAATAAAAGATATAAAAAAAAAGATTAAAAATTAAAAATAATAAAAATCAAAATTTGAGTCAAAGGAAGCCCTGGATAAAAAATAAAAAATAAAAGAATAAAATGATAAAAAATTAAAATAATAAAAATTAAAATTTGAGTCAAAGGGGCCCCACTTGAGTCATGGAAACTCTAAATGTCACTGTCTTTTTTACCATTGATTTGAAGAGGAACCCTTGCTTATGATTGGTGGATGGCTCGCAAAGTCAACAAACCTAGATCTAAGGGTGGAGGAGAGCTAGAGTTTAGATCTATGTTTTGGACCCTTGATTTGAGAGTGGGTTTGAGATATTTTCAACTATAAAAGAGAGGCCCCTCCTCTCATTTTATCATCATTCTTTGGAGCATGGTTATGCTGCCAAAATACTCTCTCTTCTCCCTTTCTTCTCTATTCTTCTCTCTCAAGTTTTCTTTGGCTATTGTAATGTTGTTGTCCTATTGGGGTTTATAATACATCAATCTTTGGAGGATACATTTGTTGGTACATCCATTTTGTGGTTTGAAGAGTGAGGTAATTGTTTATGGTTGGTTATTGTTGCATTATTGATCATAGAAGCTCTCCACAAAGGTTTTGTGGAGAGACTTGTAGGTAGAAGTTTTTCTATTTTCACTTGTGATTAACATTGTAAGATTTTGCAAAGGTTTTTGCATGATTTATGGTGTTCTCATCTCTATGTGTGAGTTTTGCAGCTTTAGCTAAACTCTTTGCAGGGATCCAAGCTTGGAAAAGTTCTCCCTCCAAGGCACTAATCTCTAATCTTGTTTTCTGTTTTAGGAACTATTATTTTTGTTATTGTTTAGTAGCAAAATCTAGTTTTCTTTAATAAATCCATGTTATATTTTTATTATATATTTCAAATCTAATTTCTTACTGTGTTTTAGGTGGGTGGAAATACAATTTTCAGCCCTCTAATATTCAATTTTCTGATATTTTAAAACCCAGATTTTTACTGTAAAATTTCTGTATTTTTATACTAATATTTTCTAACTTCCTTTTGAGTTTCCTATCATTTTCCAGCAAGCAAAGTTTGCTGGTTTTTAGCAGGTTTTACAGTTTACAAGGGGAGGTTATGCCCAAATCACATAAAAAACATCTCAACTTGCAACTGGTTTCAAAAGGGTTCAACCTCTTATCTTCTTACTCTATTTTCTAGCTATTTGTAAGCCTCGAGAGAGTCTGCTCGTGGGTATTCTCTAAAAGCTTTCAAAGTAATTTGTAATCATATTGTAACTAGGTAGGAAGTAGATAAGTAGTTGTGCTTTCATTTTCAAGTAGATCTAATATTTTTCTAGTTTTTTTTTTTAACCCACCTTCTCCTTTAGAGAGATTGATGTGTGGTTATTATATTTTGTTTAGATTAATTTACTTTCAAGCATTTCTTTTCCAAACAAAGCATTTAGTTAGAACTTTATTTTCTGTCACTTAGTTTACTGTTTTGAAGGAATATACAACATAAACTGTCTGTGTATCCTCTGCCTTCCGTTATCTCCCTTTAGGGAACTCAAATCAAGGGTATGAAAAACGGAGAGGCTTAGGGGCTCTAGTTTAATAGGCATCCATCTTGCTATTTTTTCGGTTGATTAAAAACAGTGACCTCGGAAGCTAGTTGGAGTAGAAGCTCGTGGGGGTCTCTAGGTGTACTACGTCCTCCTTGTTGAGCACCGGGGCATTAGAGTTTGACCTGGGAGCTACAGGTGGACTTGTTTCCACTGTTTTGAGTGCACCAACATTCTCTCTTTGACTTAAGAAATACTAGATTAGGGTAGTCACACCACCGGATCTAAAACTTAATCAAAGACTTCAACTTTAAATAAAATTTATTAAAACAAACCAAGAAACATTGCAAAACGTCTTACCCACATTTCAGTTTCTGTATTTGCTTCAAAGTCCTTGCTTTTCAAGGCTTTCATTTTACAAGTACATCTTGCAAGCATCTCAATTTCATTTCAGTACCTTGCACTTTCAAGTATAATAACTTTAAAGTACTGTGGCATGCTTGAGTAAAACATTGTTTAATTTTGTAACTTGAAAGCAATCTGTCATTTGATCTTCGAGATAATAACTTTTTCATCTAGTATATATCTTGTTTCTTTTCAGGTATCATTATATATTTGTTGAACCATTCTTTAGCACTTGTTCATATTGTGTAATTCATTTACATTGTTCATATTGTTAATATTATAGATCTTGCTTAGCTTAGACAATTGTGGATAATCATTTTTGATTCTTTTGTAAGTTTGTAACTTGTAATATTTTGACTCCGTTTAATCTAGGCACTGATCTTGTAACTTTATAACCTTAATAAAATAAAATCCCTTTAACTAAATTGTTAATAAACCTTCATGTAGGGACTACCCCCCTTGGCTTTATTGAAATTTCATCTAAATGGAGGAGTTGGTAGACTGTGGTGACAGTGGTCCCCAGCTCTAACTTGCCCCCAAGGACACACAAAACGGGTTGGAGACTTCCCTGTGTCCTAAAGTGTGTATTAGGCAACAACATCTTTGGCGCCGTTGCCGAGGACAAGTTTTTTGTTTTTGGTCTCGACATTAGTTAAATAATTTATATTTAATTCTTTAATTCTTCAATTTAATTTTTTAAGTGTTAATAATTTTTTTTAATAACCTTTATTTTTTTTCTTCTTTTTCTTTATCCATATTAGAAGTTTACTTGTTCTCCAAGTGGCGACTTCACTTCAAAATATATAGTAAGGTATTCTACCTGGAGCCCTTTGGTTTGCTTAGCTTCTTCTTAAATCCTAAAAATGATTTTAAAGGAAGTTAAACAAACTTGCTCCTTGTAGAATCTTTATAAGTCTTGGAGAAGAAGCCAATTTCTAATATCCCTTTGTTGTTTATCCAAGTAAACCAACCTTAACAATGAATAATTATTATAGACCATGTGATTTCTCTAAAATTGTTGGTTACCCTCATGACGTTCCAGAAAAAGCTATAGATAAGCTGCCTTCTTTTCAAGGAAACAATGTTACAAGTGCTAAAGCCCACATCAGATATTTCAATTTATGTATTACAAGATGGTGTATGGCACACAACCATGAGGATGTGAAGATGAAACCCTTTGTTTTGTCCTTAGAGGAAGAGGCCATTGATTGGTTTATGGAACATGACAATAACAAGTTTAAAGACCTTAAGGGAATCATTGAAGCTTTTAATGATAAATGGGGAGATAAGAGGGATCACCATTCATTGTTAACTGCCTTGCACTCTTGCCATAAGGAAGATAATGAAACAATGGAAGGATTTAACAAAAGATTTAAAGAATTGGTTAAGAGTCTCCCTCAAGATATTAAGCCTCCTGAAAAGGCCATCTTAATTTTCTACGTTCAAGATTTTGAAGGAGAAATGAGATATCAACTAAGGGATAAAGAGCCTACAAATGTTAGGGAGGCACAAGACAAAGCTATTAAAATAGATAAGAATATGCAAGCTTCGGGAAAATCAAATGTTCTTGGGTTTTCAAAGGGTAGTCCTCCAAAGTCAGATAAAGTTAAGAAAGTTGAAAACCAGGAATACCAAGGTGACTCTATCAAAGAGCTCGCCCGATTGATTAAGCAAATGGAAGAAGTCTATATTAATCAATTATCAACTATGCATAATAAGATAGTTGCCATGGAAAAATATAAAGGTAATAATCATAAGCCAAATGATAAATGGCAAAAGTGTCTCCCTGAAGGACCCCCTTATCAAGAACAAGAAAGACCTCCAGAGCCTATGGAAGCAAACAATTGGTTTGATGATCCAGTAATCCCTTATTGTAGGGCTTGTGACGATTCACATGAGGAAGGGACTTGTCCCATTTTCTTTCAGATTATAAAGGAAAAGTTAGCAGCTAGAGAAAGAATGGAACAGGTTAATATGGTTGGTCATGAATGTGTGTTTGACAATAATGAGGATTTGTTGGAATCAGTAGAAGATAGAAATGACATGGTTTGCATGACTAGAAATATGGACAAAGTAGAAGAAACATGTCACCATGAACTTACCCCTAAACAAAGTGTATTTTCAATTAATAATTTGAGTATAGATTTAGAGGGTTGGATCAATAATGTAAAGGTATCAGTTCCTGTAGCAGAGAATGTAAAGGTTCCAGCCCAAAAGGATAAGCCACCCAATGCTTTAGTTAGTTCTCCTCAAGTCAGTAAAGTGTCATATCATTTACAGAATGTTTTAGAAGAAAAGACAGTCGAGGCATGCCAGAATGAATCAATGTTTTTTCAGAATGTGGACAGTGTACATAGTGTAAAGGATCATGTTATTTTTGTTAGCTTCCCGAAAAATATAAATGATGGAATCATAATTAAGGAAGTTAACAAAATATGGCATGAGTAGTTTTTTGATAGTGTGGACTTTTGGAAAATCTTCAAAGATGTGAGGCACTATCAAAGTCACAAGAAACAAGAAAGGGTCAAACGATCCACAAATCAAGTTTTTCTTCAAAAAGATAAATACTCAGTGTCCTAAGGGACACTCTCTTTGTAATGTATCTCTAACCCTTTTCCTTGCATTATTTTAACAGTTTTGTATTATTTCATTCTTTGAAATTATTTATGCATATATGTATTATCATTGTGTAGTTATTTCATTTATTAATTATTAATTATTTATTAGTTTCTACATGAGGACTTATGTTGGTTATTGGTGAGAATTTGAGGTTGCAGAGTCTGGAGTTCTCATATGCTCTCCGATGATCGAACACACGTCCCCAAGTTGGAGCCAGATGTTGCCCACCAATTTCGACTAGGTGGTAACCTCATGTACATTGAAGATGTACATTATGTGCAGTTTGTACCATGGAAAAATTCTAGGGATTTTTCACTCAGCAGGACAATTATTTCCCTTTTGTACACGAAATGTCCGCTCCCCTGCGTGGGACAATTACTGTAACTTTATATGTTAGCATGGGTCATTCCTCTAAATATGTCACCATGGAATTTATTATCGGAGAATTCCTCTTCACCGAGTGTTTTTTTCCCCTTTCAGTTAATTTTGTTAATTAACAATTTTAATTGGTTGGGTTTTTCACTCACAAATCCTCCAAAGTGGTGAATTGACGTTCTGATAATCAAGCCCATGAGGTGGCTAAGGTTTCAAGTTGTTGTCCGTGACCATGCTAGCCATATCTTGTAGTCTTGCAGAATTTCGTTAGGATTTTAATTTTAATTTTTTATTTTTTCTCATTAATTAACTTTACAATTTGGTGGTTAATTAATTAAGTTTTGATGTAATAATGCAATCTCTTGAACCTTGACATTTTGTAATAGGGGCTATGAATGCTATGACACCCCCTAAGCCATTGGTTCAAGTTCCATGTCATTCTGGCAAGGGGTTAGGAAGTTAGACCAATTTTAGTTAAGACAAGATATTTTTTCCTAGGAAATTAATTTAATTTCCAAGGGTGAAAAAATAAATTATTTGATTTTGAAGGAAAAAATTAAATAAAGCCATGGCAATTAAGTTTGGGGGGTGGCTAAGCATAGTCAATTTTTATTTAAATAAATCCCCCCCCAATGGTCAAAATAATTTTTTGAAGATTTCCTAAGTGAGGCGCCCCTCTTGTCTTAATAAAAGATAAAAAAAAATAAAAGATTAAAAATTAAAAATAATAAAAATCAAAATTTGAGTCAAAGAAAGCTCTAGATAAAAGATAAAAAATAAAAAATAAAAGAATAAAAGGATAAAAATAATAAATAATAAATTTAAAAAAAAAAAAATTTGAGTCAAAGGGGGCCCCACTTGAGTCATGAAAACCCTAGATCTAAGGGTTAAGCTTCATTGTGACATGGATCTATCTTTTTGACCATTGATTTGAAGACGCACCTTTGCTTATGATTGGTGGATGACTTGCAAAGTCAACAAACCTAGATCTAAGGGTGGAGGAGAGCTAGAGTTTAGATCTATGTTTTGGACCCTTGATTTGAGAGTGGGTTTGAGATCTTTTCAACTATAAAAGAGAGGCCCCTCCTCTTATTTTATCATCATTATTTGGATCATGGTTATGCTGCCAAAATACTCTCTCTTCTCTATTCTTATCTCTCAAGTTTTCTTTGGCTATTGTAATGTTGTTGCCCTATTGGGGTTTATAATACATCAATCTTTGAAGGATACATTTGTTGGTGCACCCATTTTGTGGCTTGAAGAATGAGGTAACTGTTTATGGTTGGTTATTGTTGCATTATTTATCATAGAAGCTCTCCACAAAGGTTTTTGTGGAGAGACTTGTAGGTGGAAGTTTTTCTATTTGCACTTGTGATTAACATTGTAAGATTTTGCAAAGGTTTTTGCATGATTTATGGTGTTCTCATATTTATGTGTGAGTTTTACAGCTTTAACTAAACTCTTTGCAGGGATCCAAGATTGGAAAAGTTCTCATCTTTATATGTGAGTTTTGCAGCTTTAGCTAAACTCCATGTTATATTTTTATTATATATTTCAGATTTGATTTCTTACTGTGTTTTAGGTGGGTGGAAATACAATTTTTAGCCCTCTAATATTCAATTTTCTGATATTTTAAAACCCATATTTTTACTCTAAAATTTCTGTATTTTTATACTAACATTTTCTAACTTTATTTTGAGTTTCCTGTCATTTTCCAGCAAGCAAAGCTTGCTAGTTTTTAGCAGGTTTTACAGTTTACAAGGGGAGGTTATACCCAAATCACATCAAAAACACCTCAACTTGCAACCGGTTTCAAAAGGGTTCAACCTCTTATCTTCTTACTCTATTTTCTAGCTATTTGTAAGCCTCGGGAGAGTCTGCTCGTGGGTATTCTCTAAAAGATTTCAAAGTAATTTGTAATTATATTGTAACTAGGTAGGAAGTAGATAAATAGTTGTGCTTTCATTTTCAAGTAGATCTAATATTTTTTCAGTTTTTTTTTTTTTACCCACCTTCTCTTTTAGGGAGATTGATGTGTGGTTATTATATTTTGTTTAGATTAATTTACTTTAAGCATATTTTTTTCAAACAAAGCATTTAGTTAAATCTTTACTTTCTGTCACTTAGTTTACTGTTTTGAACGAATATACAACCTAAACTGTCCGTGTATCCTCTGCCCTCTGTTATCTCCCTTTAAGGAACTTGGATCAAGGGTATGAAAAGCGGAGAGGCTTAAGAGCTCTAGTTTAATAGGCATCCATATTGCTATTTTTTCGGTTGATTAAAAACAGTGACCTCGGAAGCTAGTTGGAGTAGAAGACCGTGGGGGTCTCTAGGCATTCTACATCCTCCTTGTTGAGCACCAGGGCATTGGGGTTTGACCTAGGAGCTACAGGTGGACTTATTTCCACTGTTTTGAGCGCACCAACATTCCCTCTTTGACTTGAGAAATACTAGATTGGGGTAGTAACACCACCGGATCTAAAACTTAATCAAAGACTTCAACTTTAAATAAAATTTATTAAAACGAACTAAGAGACATTGCAAAACGTCTTACCCACATTTCAGTTTCTGTATTTGCTTCAAAGTCCTTGCTTTTCAAGGCTTTCATTTTACAAGTACATCTTGCAAGCATCTCAATTTCATTTCAGTACCTTGCACTTTCAAGTATAATATCTTTAAAGTACTGTGGCATGCTTGAGTAAAACATTGTTTACTCTTGTAACTTGAAAGCAATCTGTCGTTTAATCTTTGAGATAATAACTTGTCCATCCAGAGTATATCTTGTTTCTTTTCAGGTATCATTATATATTTGTTTAACCATTCTTTAGCACTTGTTCATGTTGTGTAATTCATTTACATTGTTCATATTGTTAATATTGTAGATCTTGCTTAGCTTAGACAACTGTGGATAATCATTCTTAATTCTTTTGTAAGTTTATAACTTGTAATCTTTTGACTCCATTTAATCTAGGCACTGATCTTGTAACTTTGTAATCTTAATAAAATAAAATCCCTTTAACTAAATTGTTAATAAACCTTCATGTAGGGACTACCCCCCTTGGCTCTGTTGGGATTTGGCCTAAATGGAGGAGTTGGTAGACTATGGCGATAGTGGTCCCCATCTCTAACTTGCCCCCAAGGACACATAAAATGGGTTGGAGACTTCCCCGTGTCATAAAGTGTGTATTAGGCGGCAACACAACCCAATATCCTTGGTGACTCGTAATGATGCCCAGAGTGCTAAGAGTTCTGCTCTAGTGTTCGTGCTGCTCTCGCATCCAAGTTTAAAGTCAAACAAATGATGATCATTCAACCAAATACAAATACCTACTCCACCAATGCTTTTTGCTCCAGCTCCATCGAAGAAGATCCTAGGGTAATTTGAAACAAGAGGCTTCCCTATTTTTTGGATTTTATTCATGTGCTTCATAACAGGTTTGTAAGTATTCACCTCATCATTGATAACATGTAAAAGGCCAGCCATCAAGGGATGTTCATCTTCAAATAACATGCAATTCCTAGCCTTCCAAATATTCCAGGTAAGAAAAAGGGGCAGATACCGTAAGAACCCATCCTTTGAAACCTAGTTGGAGAGATTATCCATGAAAGTAGGGGTGTTCCAAAGGATATTCACTTTAAGCAAACTGTTAAGTCCCAAAATCATCTTCTTCAAAAATAGATAGCCGACAAAAAGATGGTCTACATAGTCAACTTTCTCATTACATAGACAACACCTATTTGGACCGTACCAGTCCTTCTTGCACAGAATATCCCAAGTATTGATTTTCTTATTACAAGTGAGCTAGATAAAACACCTAAGCTTGTGGGGTATATTAAAGTGCCAAATATTCAAGATGATATCATTCTCCATGATAGTCCTATGATTGGAAAAAATAAGATCATAAGCTTTTTTTGCAGTCACCGATCCTTGCTGTTCATCATACATCCAAAGCAGTTTATCCTCAGCGTTCCCAATCCTAATACCACCATGAGTCAGGCCCTTAACATAAGAGCACCATTGTGCAGCCCATTCACCACCCCAAAGCAGATCAGTAGTAGAGTACCACTTGGGACCTTCAGAACCACACACATCCAAATTTTGCGCCTGAGCAAGGAAAGGGATCCCCAAATATTTTAGATAATCTCTGAGTTCCTCAGAGAGTAGATGCAGTGAGTTTAGCCCAACAATAGGGTCAACCCCCACCTTTATCTTTAATCCATTCCCCACCCTCCATCCCAGCTGACAGGTCATCCACTCAAATATCCTTATAAACCCATTCCAAAAGTATGAAGTACCATTAACACAAAAAATCTGGGCACGTATCCAGTCTTCTAAGGGTCTGTTTTTTAAGTATTTATGGGCAATAATTCTGCTCCAGATACCTGTACCAGTAAGTAGCTGCCACATGATTTTTAATCTCAAATATATACCAAACCATTCAAGGTTCTTAATATCCCAACCACCAAATTCAATAGGTAAAAAAAGAGTTTCCCAACTTACCAAATGAGGTTTCTGATAGCCAGCAGAGGAGCCCCAGAGAAAGGAGAAAATAGTTTTGCGCAGAACATTCAGAATAGATTTAGGACATCTAGCCCAAGCAAACCAGTAGACAGCCAACCCAGTAAGCACAACTTTTATAAGGACCACCCTTCCACCAAGTGAGAGATACCTGTAGGTCCAATTTTGGATTTTTTTCTTATAATTCGATCATCCATCTCCAATCTGAAGTATGGTACCCCAATGGTTTAAGCCAATAGCTCAAATACTTAAAGCCCATAGTAAGAGGTTCCATCCTGAAAGGGAGTATCTCAACAATCTTATTCCTGATATCAGCATCCACATTCTGATAAAGAAAAGAATATTTTTCAATGCTAACAGTCATCTAAAATAAGTCAAGGGCATCTTTATATGCACTCCATTCTTCAACAGTACCAACACCAATTAAAATAACATCATCCACAAATAACAAGTGTGTAATTGACAGCAGAGGAGAATACTGAAAGCCTTTAATATGACTTTTGTGCTGTGCATCCATAATAATACGACTGAGACTCTCCATAATCAAGATGAATAACGGGGGAGGCAAAGGACAACCTTGACACAACCCCCTGGAAGTAGGGAAAAAATCCGAGGGAGAACCATTAACTAACACAACAAAACAGGAGCTAGAAACACAACCCATAATCCAATTGACACCCAAAAGGGGTATACCAATTTGAATGAGCAGAAGTCTAATAAAGGTCTAGTTGACTTTATCAAATGCTTTAACCAGGTCCAATTTTAAGACCAAGACATTAGAATTCTTCGTTTTTATAGAGTGTAATAATTCCTGGGTAATACCCACAGGTTCAGTAATATGTCTATCCTTAAGAAAGCCAAATTGATGGGCAAAAAGTGAATGGTTAAGGATAGGATTTAATCTAATGGCAGCAAGCTTGGATATAACCTTGTAGACTAGGTTACATAAAGATATGGGTTGAAAGTCAGCAAAAGTCAGGGGATTTTCACATTTAGGTATTAGGGTCAGAAAAGTAGAGTTAAGGGCACCAGAAACTTTACCATGTAATATGGCCTGCTCCACAGCCAGCACCAAATCCCCCCCCACCAGATCAAAGAAAGCCAGAAAAAACTCAACAGGCCACCCATTAGGTCTCGGGCTCTTATCCTTCTTGAACCCCTTAAGTACAACTTCAACTTCTTGGGCCGATATGGGCTTAAGGAAACGGTCAATATCATCTTCAATAGTCATGTGCGGGAAAAGACTAATAACTTTAAGTTGATCAGCAATATTAGTAGACTTGTCATCATCAAAAAGTCAGTAAAGTGTTGTTTACCAAGCTGCTTAAGTGACAGGTCCTCAGAAACAGAGATGCCATTCTGATCCTTTAGAGACCAAATAGCATTTGTATTTCTTCTAGCTGAAGCAAATGAGTGAAAAAACCTCGTATTTGCATCCCCCTTCCTTTATCCATTGTACTCTGCTCTTCAGTCTCTGAGTAGTAATCTCATGTGCCCAATATTTTCCCTTCCTTTCCTAAAATATTTTCAACTTATCAGCATTTGAGGCCGATATAATACCAGAGTCTTCCAGTAAGAGATCTGATATACCTTCATTTATTTCCAATATCTGCTACTTCTTTTCATGGTTCTTCACCCTTTCCCATTCCTTAACAGTTCCTTTAAGTCTTCACAGCTTCAAAGAGAGTACATCCATATGGCAATAGTCATCCTTGTCTAGAGGCACCTTCCACGAGGAAAGAACCAAATGAGCAAAGTCTTCCTCCAAAAGCCAAGCTCTATTAAACTTGAAGGGCCAGCAATGAGCACTGCTTTTCGAGCCCCATTCCAGGCAAATAGGGTAATGATCAGATACACCATAAGGGGTAGCCCAGGTCCACTACTAAGAGAGGCAAGGGAGAAGAGATTCATATAACAAAAACATGTCCAGCCTTTTACTTATACCAACATCCCCTAAGCGCCCATTTCTCCAGGTAGGACCAGAAATATGCATAGCAAGGTCCACCAGCTTGTTACAGGAAATGAGTTGGGAAAAAAAGAGAGGCCAGAGGGTCCAACCTAGCTTTACAACCCCAGACTTCAGCAGAGGATAAAGTAAAATTGAGATCCCCTTCCAATAGTAAATTAGGTTGTCCCAAAAGCCAACTTGCCACCAAATTATTCCAGTAAGTGGTTCTCTGAGTATAGGGCTTATAGCAATTAATAACAGTAAAGGTCTCAGCTAGACCTTTAAAGTTAGATTTAAGTATGATACCAGCCAGTGAGGAAAAATCCTTACAACGAACCAAATGAGGGTCCCATCCAGAAAGCAAACCACCAGATAGCCCCGTGGCATCAGATGCACAGAATTCCCAGCTAGACTTAAGTTTAGAAAATAGATAAAGAGCTTGAGAGTAATAGCACATAGTTTCTTGTAAAAGAATCATACCAGGTCTAAGGTCAGAGAGTAATCTTCCAAGGGATTTTTGATTTTCTACCCCCCTAAAACCACAGATGTTCATGGACAGAATCTTCATGGAGAAGGAAGCTCCACAGGTGTACTTTCTCTAAGGACCTGAGAGGAAACATGAGAGGTATGTCACTATCTAGCCGCCTGCTTTAATCGAGTCGAAAGGGGGGTATAAGTCCCCAGATCCCCAGTCTCTTCCAAAGGAGGCTTCTTGGATTTCTTGATGGTGACATTCTTGAACCGGATATAATCCAAGGGTAAGGTAGAGCGAGAAAAAGGAGTCTTGTCCAAGAAGATCGAGAGAGCTGTAAGGAGGGAAGGGTCCTGAAAAGCAGGTGCATCAGGAGGACTATTTGAAGAGGTTAAAGGTAAAGTCACCGTACAACCAGTAGAAGACAAGGGTGGGGTAGAATAAAAAGACGGCCCAAAAGAGGACTGAGGGAGAGAGGGATAGTGATCCAGGGTATATGGAGGTGGGCCAGCAACAACAACTTGCTCAAATGAAGAGTCACGATATGGAGAATCCAAAGTCTCCCCAAGGTCAGCTCAAGAGTGTAGAGCAAAAGCTTCCATATCTTCGATGTACATCGACTGTCCTTTCAAGATATCATCAAAAGTAGAAGGTGAAGATGAAGTATAGATAATATTGGTAGAATCCTCCAATGGTACATTAGGTAAGGGGCTGGTATCAGGGAAGGGTAGATCAGGGACAAATATCAAGTTAAACCCCCTCTTGATAGGCTCACCAGTCCGGAGACGGCAACAAGAATTACGAAGATGTCCAGTTTCATGATAGTAATTACACCTAAAAGGCATATGCAGGTAATCCAGTTTCTGGGTGACAATTTTATCTCCACGGACAATATCAAGTTCAGGTATAAGACCCTTAGTAATATCCACTTCAACCAAAACTTTTGCCATCCTTTTGTCATAAATGAGATGGAAATCTCTCTCAAGAGCAACAAACCATCCAAGGAGGTTTTCCAGATCAATAAGGATATCCTTATTCCAAAGGGGGAAAGGTAAAGCAGGTAGCAGAACCCAAAGATGCCTAATGGTCACTCTTTCAATAAGGGGATCAAATCCCGAGTGCCATTGCTTTAGTACTAAGGAACCATCAAGTACATGCCACAAATTTTCCAGAATGAGTGAAGCATCCGAGTCTTCAATGAACACAAAAACCAGCCATTTATTTTCCAAGAGGCTAATAGATGGTACATAATGGATGAGAGGCTTCCAGTGTGAGGTAGCCCACTCAACCCAGCCATCCTTCGTCAAAGAACAATACTCCAACCTACCAATAAGTGCCCTATGGCATAAGGTTCCTACCTTTTCCATAAATACATCATGCCCAAGTACAAACCGAGGTTTATATTCTAAGGCCTTTAGGGCTTTGGCCTTTCGACGAGATGAGCTATGGACCCGACCCTTCCTTGGGTTAGGTATCCTGCTAGTATCGGTCGGATCTCCCATATCACAGGTGGAAAGGGAGCAAAAGAAATAACCCCACGATAAAGCTTATAGGAAGTAGGACAGATAGTACAACTCTGGAAGAGCATAACACGGTAAATATCAAGGGTCAAATTCCACACCCGTAACCACAACAGGAAGTAAAGTATCGAACCCAGCGAGGTGTGAATACAATAGACCAAGTATAGACCTAAACATGCCACCTAAGGTAAGGGTCCTAGTCCTCTTACATCATCCAAGGGTACACAGAACACAATCCACCGAGCCAAGCACAAAGGTATGCCCAACCCAACAGATACAAGACAGGCCACAGGTCAAGTATAGGGCCAAACCCCACACCGAGGATAAGACAAAAGACTAGCAGTGATCTTCCAAGATAAAATAGAAAGCATAAAAAAACCTGTTGTGTACATAGAACACAAACCACCTAGTCACAGCACAAAGGTATGCCCAACCCAACAAATACAAGATAGGCCACAGGTCAAGTATAGGGCCAAACCCCACACCGAGGATAAGACAAAGGACTAGCAGTGATTTTCCAAAATAAAACAGAAAGCAGAAAAAAACCTTCTGTGTCAATACTGCCAGACAGACCCTCAAGAAGAGAGGTGGTCCCAAATAAACACCCGAGAGATAAAATAAAAATAAAGCCAGGTCATCGGCAGGACCGGGGNACCTTCTGTGTCAATACTGCCAGACAGACCCTCAAGAAGAGAGGTGGTCCCAAATAAACACCCGAGAGATAAAATAAAAATAAAGCCAGGTCATCGGCAGGACCGGGTAACAAACCAAACCACTTAATAATAATCAGACAGATAGTAACTATAAAAAAAACAAGTATCAAATAAACCACTACCCCATAGATGTCAACATCTACAAACAATATATCAGAAAGAATAGTTGGGCACATTCATAAACACACAAATACCCAAGTATATCCAGGGCAATATACCAGACAAACAACCTGAAAAACCGAGAAGCTGACAGAAACCCTACCCCAGAAAAATGAAAACAACAACCAAACAAAAAAGACGAAAATTCCCACTTTTTAACACATGGTTGGTACTAACCCTCGGTTGAGGGTGGACTCCATGTGGGGTTTGCAGTAAATAGACCCATTAAACCCTAAGTAGGTTTAACCGCAAGACCTAAGCAGGGTTAACCACAAGACCCCGACCAGTAAATAAAAGAGAGGGTCAGAGAAAGCACAGAGGTACCTGGAGTCAGGTATCACCTGACAGCAGAGCCGTGATCAAACCGACACAGAGTTCCGGAATCCACAGCTTTAGCAATGCTCTAGCGAGCACTGTGAAAGGAGCACGTTGCTTCACACACCTTCCGTTCCCCAGACCGGCCAAAACAAGCAGAGTCATCCGTTTCGTCAACCCAGTTTCCATCTAGGGTTCTAAAACAACATCACTCGTCAACCCCGGCTCTATCGAAAGTTCCAAAGCGGTCGAGTTGTCCAAATACTAGGGTCAAACCTTGCACCGACACAATCATACAATGTCCGATAGCAACCGCAAAAACATGACCCCGCACACAAAGTCAAACAACACCCACAAAATCATGAAGCAAAACAGAGTCAACCCCGGAGCAATAATGACCCTCCAAAATAGGCCACACCACATCACATACCCAGTAAATAGGGACCGCTAGGGATGATAAAAACCATTGGAACCCTCCTTCCAGTCGCCCACCACAAGTTTGTTTTATTGTAATAGATTATCAAGTTATTTTCCCACGTTGGGTGCTATCCGCATCATCCATCCTCGCTCCCCTTATCAATGTCCACTAACAAGTGGTTAATGCATGTGGCCAAGTGGGACAAGTTAGCGGAAGTAAAGTAATTTGGTTAAATGAATTTCAATTGGAAGGTAATTTATTCTTGGATCCCTTCAAAGATTAAGGGTACAAGAAAATTAGAATAGATACGTTTCTTGTATTATTTTGGGAAGTAGAGAGATGGGACAAATGAAGCACACACACACATATATATATATATAGAATGACAAGAAAAAATGAAAAACCAAAGTAAAGTCTTTTATCAACCAAGCTTTTTATCCATTCTTAATTGACTTATTTGGTGGGGGGCATGCATTTATTTTGTTTTTAATGGAAGGCATGATCAATAGATTAGTTGGATAGGTAGTTCTTTGGTAAGAGGGCCTACATTAAATAGGTCGACACTATAGTGTGAAAAATATGGCCTTTGAATCTACTTTTGAGCCTAAGGTTAGAGACCAATCCTTTAGAAGGTTTAAAGTGTTGTATAAGTGCGCTTTAATTTCCTTTTCAGAACAGAGATTTTGATGTCACCTGTCACTTAAAACCCCTCGTTATGCTGCCCCCTCCTAAATTTATTGATGGTTGGATGGAAGGAAGTTCTACTTGAAATGTATGAAATCAACTATCTGCATTGGAATGAACACATATGTCTTTCTAAAGTGGTCTACCATGACAAACAAGTAGTCATGGCCTATATGATACGTAGGCAATCCTCCAACGAAGTCCATAGAGATGTTCTCCCAAGGTATCAAAGAATCAAAGCAATAAAGGTTGAAGCTTTATATTGGGTTTTAACATTTAGTAGAAAATTGAAATGGAGTGAAAACATAAGGACTATACTGGTGGTGATTCTTTCATTGGGTTTCTTAGGATCTGGTTCTGTAGGATCTACTCGATCTCGTGTTGTTGAATAAAAATCTGATACGACTACTCAAATCATTGAATATGTTATTGGCTAAACTTGATCAACAGAACCAATGGAATCAACAACTTTATCAAGTATAAATTAACTAAACCCTTTCCCCAACAAAATGCAAAAAACAAATATTGTCCATCCAGATTTTTACAATCTTAAACAATTGAGCACCCCCTAATATTTGTTAGTTTTGTACCTAGGGAAGTGTTCCCCTAGTGACTTTTGCCTTAGTCACTTAAAGAGGGGACATAAAGTGACTCTTGCATTAAATGACTCAAGTAAAAGCATTTAATTTGACTTTAGAGCATTAAAGCCACTTTTTCATAAATTTAAATGGGTGAGTCAAATTAATATTTTAGAAATAAAATATGAGCATTTAATTTCAGCCCTTGATCTAATCTAATCTCCACCGTTAGATTAGACTCACCTTAGGGTTTACTCAAAAAGGAAAGGGAAAGGCATTTTGCCTCACTTTTGCAAATTGAAGTGAGAAGAAAGAGCTCAGAGAGAAATTTTCCATTTTTCCTGAGCAAAAGGAAAAATTTGCAACACACAAATCGAGAGAAAGGACAGCAACAAAGAGGGCACGTAAATCGAGGAGAAGACAACAACATTTATTGCTAGTCCATACTGTCAGTACGATACGGTTTTCAAGGCAGTAGGCACGATTTTTGAGGTGTATTTCTAGGCACGATTTATGAGAAAAAAATTTGGGCACGTATTTCAAGGTCTGTACAGTCCATATAGTGGCACGAAAATCGAGGCAGAAAACAAGAAAAATCAGAGTTTGATTTTTGTTTTTTGGCACGCAAATCGAGACGTAAATTTATCTTTCGATTTGAGATAAGTTGGTTTGATATTTTTTGTGTATTGTTGAAAAATGATAAACTTCTCCTGAAAAACAAAAATACTCTCTCTCTGACTGGTTTTCTCCTTGTGGGTTTTTCCAGGGCCATTGGCGAAAAATCCAAGTGTTCTGTGTGATTAAATGGCATGCTGATTTTTATTTCCTGTCACTGAAAAGATTGTTTACAGCAGTGTTTTAAGTCTGAAAATTTTTGTTTATTTCCAACACTTTATTTTTCTAAGAATGTCATAAACAGTGATATAAATTTTATTTGAAACCAGTGTCTGAAAACTAGTGAAAAATCTACATGGTATCAGAGTGGGTTGTGGCAGAAAATTAAATTTTAGCAGAGAAACAGTCATTTCCAGAATTCATAAAAACCTTTGTGACAGTAGTACATTTTTCTTAAACTTGTTCTTTTAGAAAATGACTTCCGTGGGGTTGAGAACCGAGGATAGGTTGGATGGGGCAGCGAACTTTGTCTCATGGAAAGCCTGGATTTTACTTGTGCTGAAGGAGAATGAGTTGTGGGAGGAAGTAGTTAGAAACACTATAACAAATCCCATTACTATTCCTGCTTCTACTGATGCAATGTTACTTGCAACCTTTAATAAGAAGGATATTAAAGCCGCGAGGATAATATTGGATGTTGTTAAAGACTATGTTATTCCTCACATTTCAGCGAAGGATCATGCACATGAAATGTGGACTCCTTTGACCGGTTTGTTTACAAGTACTAATGAAAACATGAAGATGGTACTTAAAGAAAAGCTGAAGAACATCAAGATGGTTAAAGGAGAGGCATGTATGACTTATCTTAATATGATCTCTCAGGTGAGAGATGAGCTTGTAGCTATTGGGGTGGCCATTGATGCTCCTGAGTTAGGGCGGAGAACCCTGAATGGGGTGATTGCACCTTGGGCTGTGTTTGTTCAGGGGTTGGTGGCCAGAGAGAACTTACCATCTTGGGACAGAGTATGTGATGACTTTGTTCAAGAGGAGACTTGGAGGGGTTTCTTGCAGTGAAGTGGCTCTACTAGTAGAGGGGATGAGGAGGATGTGGCATTGACAGTGAAGGGGAAGAAGAAGAGCAAGAAGGGTCCCAAGAAGGGTGGGGCCAAGCAAAAGTAGGATGGGCACAAGAAGGATATGAGCACTGCGAAGTGCTTTGCATGTCACAAGATGGGACACTATGCTGCTACGTGTCTGAATAAGAAGAAGAAGAAGAAGCAGATAACCGCTTCAGCTGAGATCGATGATTTCGCAACACGATTTCAGAGTGATTTTTCACTATGCAATGGGCATATTGAGAGAGAGAGAGAGCATCCATTCTCACCAATGCGAATGTTGACAGTTAGAGGAAGTTTTCCTATGTGACAGACCATTCTTACAGTGCATCTACTTCCAGCACTTGGTACATAGATAACGGAGCCTTGAGTCACATGACAGGTGCTCGTGAGATGTTCTCTGAGCTTTCACAGGGAGAGACAGATGTGGAGGTTGTGTTGGGAGATGAATTAGTAGTCATTGCAGTTGGACGTGGGACCATTACATTTCAAAGGGAATCCAAGAGTCCCATGGTATTGCAGGACGTATTGTATGTACCTGGGATGAAGAAGAACCTAGTGTCAGTTTCCATGATCGAGGATTAGGGTCTTGGGGTGCCTTTCCTAGATGGACACGTGCATATGTTTCCCAAGACTACAAGACCATCTGCTTCAGTTGCCATTGGAGCAAGATGTGGGAAACTATATAGGTTCTTGTTTCAGCTGCAACATGCCTTGGCACATAGCAGTGGCAGTGAGCTGTGTGAGCTTTGGCATACGAGGATGGCTCACTTACATCATCCAGACTTGGGGTTGTTGAGGCACATGGTGACAGGTTTACTAGAGTTCAGCACAGGGCAGGGCAATGTGTGCAGGGGGTGTGATTTGGGAAAGTACACCAAGACTGCTTTTCCAAGCAGTGATAGAAGATCAGCTAGTACTCTTGACTTGATACATTCAGACTTATGCGGACCTATGTCTTCTGTGTCCTTAAGAGGATACGAGTATTATGTGACATTCATTGATGACCATTCTAGGAAAACCTGGATCTACTTTCTGAAGAGCAAGAAGTTTGAGGAAGTCTTGTAAAGGTTCCAAGAGTTCAAAACTCTTATGGAGAACCAAATAGGGAGGAAGATCCGAGTCTTGAAATCGGATAACGGGGGTGAGTATACCTCCAAGGAGTTTGATGGATTTTGCAGACAGGAGGGGATCAGGAGATAGTTGACAGTTCTGTATACTCCAGAGCAGAATGGAGTAGTAGAGAGGAAGAACCGGTCCATTGTTGGAGCAGCCTGAGCTATGCTACATGACCAGTCACTTCCTTTCTTTCTCTGGGTCGAGGTTTGCAGCACCGCTGTATAACTTCAAAACATGATTCCCCATCGTGCAGTGGGGAACATGACACCTGAGCAGTGTTTTTTAGGAAAGAAGCCTGAATTTGGCCATTTTCGTATATTTGGTAGTCTAACTTACTCTCATGTCCCTTCAGAGAAGAGGACAAACTTGGAGCCCAATGCAGAGAAGGGCATCTTTGTGGGCTATGATGAGACTGCGAAGGCTTTCCGTATTTACCTTCCCTCTCAGAGGAAAGTGGTGGTGAGAAGGGATGTGAAGTTTGAGGAGGAGCGGGCCTTTAAGAAGTCAAGAGAGTAAGAGCAGGGAGAACAGCAGGTCCCTCACCTCAGGTTGTGGCACAGGTTCCATCTATGCAGTAGTTAGGATCATAGGTTTCTAGGGTTACAGGACCATAGAGTGTTGGCACAGGTTCACCAGGTTCAGTGGTTAGGCCAACAGGGTCTTCGGGGACAGGTGATAGGTCTACTATTACAGGCACACCTTACAGGGGATCAAGATCAGGATCATGATTATGGGGTACGCCTGGTGTTGGCACACCAGCTTCAGGTTCACATAAGACTGGGGTTTCTAGCTCTGGTAGTTCTTCAGATGAGGACATGCCAGTGTGTGAAGAATGTTCAAGGAAGAAGAAGCCTAAGTGGCTTCGAGAGACCTTGAAGGATGTATTAAAGGCTGGAACACCGAGCGATGAGGTGAGAGCCATCAAGATGCCTGACAGATTGGGCATGGTGTTGGTGTCTTGTACACAAGATTCTGTGCCTTCTACTTTTGAGGAGGCCACCCAACATTTGGTATGGAGAGATGCCATGATGGATGAGTACCATTCCATCATGAAGAATGATGTATGTGAGATTGTTCCAAGACCAGAGGGGAAGTCAGTGGTGACTTCTCGTTGGCTTTACAAGATGAAGCATGTGGCAGATGGGAGTGTGGAGAAGTACAAAGCCAGGTTTGTAGTGCAGGGATTTTCACAGGTTGAGGGCATTTGTTATGATGAGAATTTTGTGTCGGTTGCTCGATATACATCTATCGGGGCATTGATTTCCATTGCGATGGAAATGGGTTAGAAGATCCATCGGATGGATGTGAAGACCACATTTATCAATGGGCTTATATAGGAGGAGATTTACATTGAGTAGCCTCAGGGCTTTGAGATACATGACAGAGAGACACATGTATGTAGGCTGAAGAAGGCCCTTTATGGGCTGAAGCAAGCTCCAGGAGCTTGGTACTCTATGATTGATTCTTACTTGCCAAGTATTGGGTTTCAGAAGAGTGAAGCAGATCCAAATCTCTACTTCATCATGGTTGGAGATGATCCGCTTGTTCTTCTGCTGTATGTTGACGACTCTTTTATCACAGGGAGAGAGAGACCCATTGCATCTTGCAAGAAGGATCTTGCAGCAGAGTACGAGATTACTGATATTGGGTTGATGCATTATTTTTTGGGATTGAAGGTTTGGTAGGAGCCTGGACATATTTTCCTATGGCAGGGAAAGTATGCGGTTGATATTTTGAGAAGATTTAGGATGGAGGATTGTAGGCATATGTCGACACCTATGATCACCAACTGGAAGAAGCTTCATGCTTCTCAGGGAGAGTTGGTGGATCCTCCTTTATACCTTCATCTTATTGGGTCATTGATGTATCTGGTCAACACTCAGCTAGATTTGTGTTTTGCAGTGAAAACTCTTAGCCAGTTCATGGTAGAGCCTAGGAGTGTGCATTGGGTTGCTACAAAAGATGTGTTGTGCTATCTTTAAGGGACAGTGGATGTTGGTTTGGACTACAGGAGGTCAGAGGGGATCAGATTGGTTGGCTATACAGATTCAGATTGGGAAGGTAGTGTGGCAGACCGGAAGATCATTGTCGGATGTTGTTTTAGTTTGGGCTCGACAGCAGTCTCATGGTTCAGTCAGAAGCAGAAATCTGTTGCATTGAGTACTGCATAGGATGATTACATGGCAGCCAGTTTGGCCAGCTGCGAGGCCTTGTCGCTTTGCAAGTTGCTGGTGAATCTATTTGGTTAGGAGCTTAGGCCTATGATTATTTACTGTGACAATCAGAGTTGCATCTAGCTCTCTGAGAATCCGATTTTCCATGACAGGTCAAAGCACATTGATATCAGGTATCATTTCATCCGAGACTATGTTCAAAGAGGGGCAGTGATGCTTCAGTACATTTCCACAGATGAGTAGGTAGCTGACATTCTGACGAAGTCTTTGGGGAGAGGCAAGTTTTTCTTTTTCAGAGACAAGTTGGGAGTGGTGCAGAACATCTTCCTCGGTAAGAGGGAGTGTTAGTTTTGTACCTAGGGAAGTGTTTCCCTAGTGACTTTTGCCTTATTCACTTAGAGAGGGGACATAAAGTGACCCTTGCATTAAATGACTTAAGTAAAAGCATTTAATTTGAATTTAGAGCATTAAAGTCACTTTTTGATAAATTTAAGTGGGTGAGTGAAATTAATATTTTAGAAATAAAATATGAGCATTTAATTTCAGCCCTTGATCTAATCTAATATCCACCGTTGGATTAGACTCATCCTAGGGTTTACTAAAAAAGGCAAGGGAAAGGCATTTTGCCTCACTTTTGCAGATTGAAGTGAGAAGAGAGAGAAGAGAGAAAGTTTCCATTTTTCCTGAGCAAGAGGAAAAATTTGCAGCACACAAATCGAGAGAAAGGACAACAACAAAGAGGGCACAAAAATCGAGGAGAATACAACAGCATTTATTGTTGGTCTGTACAATCAGTACGGTACGATTTTCGAGGTAGCAGGCACAATTTTCGAGGCAGATTTTTGGGCACAATTTACGAGAAAAGAAAATTGGGAACGGATTTCGAGGTCCATAAATTTTTTTCGTACAGTCCGTACACTGGCACAAAAATTGAGGCAAAAAACAGGAAAAAAATGAGAGTTTGATTTTTGTTATTCGGCATGCAAATCGAGACAGAAATTTATCTTCCGGGTTGAGATAAGTTGGTTTGATATCTTTTGTGTATTGCTATAAATGATAAACTTCTCCTGAAAAATAAAAATACTCTCTCTCTGACTAGTTTTCCCCTTGTGGGTTTTTCCAGGGCCATTAGCCAAAAATCCTAGTGTTCTGTGTGATTAAATGGCGTGCTGATTTTTATTTCTTGTCACTAAAAAGATTGTTTACAGCAGTGTTTTAAGTCTGAAATTTTTTTCTGAGAATGTCATAAACAGTGATATAAATTTTACTTGAAACCGGTGGCTGAAAACCAGTGAAAAATCTACAATATTTACATGAAGAAATTATATATTTTCAATAAAACCTAATTTGAACACATTAATTTGACAAATAGGTAACATTAATTTTATAGTTCAATAACATAACAACTATTCTATTGTATTTTCTCGAGTTGGAGCACACTTCATTATATAGAAAAACCACTTAGACTATGCAATAACCATATTGCGGCATATGCGTGATCTTAGGCATAGTGCAAGACATTGTAACTAGATATTGTCTTAAAAAAAAACTAGAACCATGAGAGAATTACTTATTGTTAACTATGTACAAAAGGAAGCCACTAAGCAAAATGAGGCTATAATAAACCTACAACCAAAAAATACATATAAAACCAACCAAAAACTTAATTCAAACCACAGATAGGGCATCCATCCAAGCCTACGAGATGTAAGAATTATTGGCACTATGCACCTAAAAAAACAATACACATCGCATAAAACATTAATAAAAAAATCCTACATACCAAGAAAGTTAGCAATGCTAGCATCTTTGACGTCGGGGCATCAAATTTTTTTGTTCAACACTTGTCACAACAACATACAGGTATGTGATGGAGGGGAAATGGAATCAAGCCTAAGTCAACTGGATCCTTGCAACTCACTGCATGACTGAGTCTTGACAATCTACCTTTTAAATTGAACCAGAACACCAAAAGAAGTTTATTAATGGATAGATTTGAGAAAGTTCTAGGTGTGAGTAATTAAGAGCTCGGGGTTCTAAAATTTGTTGTGTTTTGTACCAATTCATGATTCACCGAATCAGTAATCACAAGTAGGAAATTCAAGTTATTTAATGAAAACAATTAATGTATCTACCTCTATGTCGAAATTGTTTTAATCCATGTCGATGTGGGCCACTACCCTCCTTATTGTCTTACCAAAAAGCACGAGAATAAGAAGAAGACGTAAAATTACGGACTTCACCTTCAAAGAATGCCTTGGAATCACATTGGTAATGAGTGATGAGAAGATAACAACAATCCAACATGTCAAATCTCAGTTGATAGTGTCAATTAAAGAATTATATGGTAAATTTAATATAAGACTTACTTATAGTTATCTCTTACTCTTTGCGCCTTGACACATTTGATATTTTATGGTTGTCTCTATGCCTTCACCCAATTGATATTACAAGGTGAGGATGTGAATGCATAATAATCCTTAGTTATGACTATGAGGTGAGGATGTACATGCATAATAATCCTTAGTTGTGGTTATGAGGTGAGGATTTAAAGAGAAGAGGATGTAAAGACATGTAATTTTTATACGTATTTTAGTGGTGAGTGCCGAGGACAAATGTTTGGAAGGATGGAGGGAGATTACATCATGATCATGCCACCCATCTAATTGAAGACTATTCTTGAGCTAAAAAATGTTTTTTTTAATAACCATTTGGTGCTTTTGTCCAAATGTCTTTTCTAGCTCATTGTTTCTCCATATTGCGTGCCCAGTGACACCTCTCTATATCAATGCATAAACCAAACTCTCCATAGTTTGTGATCCTAGTTGCATGCCATTGGTAGTTGGTAGTTGCATGAAATTTAGTATTGTTTATATAGTTGTCATGAGTCCATGATATTCATGCAAGAAATGAAGTCTTGTAGAGGAGGACTCATCAAACTGGCAATTTGAATTTCATTTTGATGAAAAACGATGGACATTGGTAGCCGGGTTCACATAGCTAGTAGGCACAAATTTTTGGGCTCGTTTCGGGCCTAGTTGTAGACCAGTAGTTGTTCTCTGTTATTACAACCACAGTCACTGACACATTTTCACACCTTATATTGTAGCCCCAAGTGACTCAAAAGTTAGACTCACATCCCAGTGGCTAGTTCCTTGTAGTAATCAGTGGTCACTCACTATCTTGCATAACTAAGTAGTGAGTGGATGACGTGAGTGAGTGAGTGATTATAATTTATGATATTTCCAATATTTTGAATGACGAGTCAAACTTTATAGCATATGAATTTCAACATCTTGAGAAATTTATACGGATGGGTAATTTCTAATGTTGCCCTTCTTTTGAAATATTGATATAAATTATGCCCTTCTCAATTGGAAGGGTGAAATTCATATTTTTTTTTTTTGAAGGGTAATATTAACTTTACACTTCTAGGAATTGCCATGTATAAAATTTCCCTTCTCTATTTTTGATGTATCTCTCTATTTATGAATTTCAATAGAATCTAAGCCTTATTAAAAAAAAATTGTAAGTTATTGAACATTTGTTAATGTTGAACAAGCCAAAATTATCATCTATACTTATTTCTAAATTTTTTACAAATTGCAATATAATTATGAGTTGAGATTTGATTACACTTACAGCAATAAAGAAAATCAAAACAGAAAATTATTTGCTTAGTATAAAGTATTAAAAAATCATTCAAAATACAACAATCAAAATAGAGATGTGAATAGAATTGTGTTTTTTGAACCATCGCTTGAAGGATTGTGATTTTTTGGGTTTGTTCTAGAGTTATTCCTTAGTGTTTTGCTTTGAAATTTGTCTAGTTGGTCTTTTATGGCCATGGCCTTTCAATCATAGGAAGGGTGGGGGCATTAGGGGATTTGCATCACCTAAAAAACCATTTTTATGATTGGAGCTGCAAGCGATCTAGATCGGTACAATGGTGCCCAAGAATCCCAGAAGTTTGTTATGAAGGTGTACTTTGATCTAATGACCCACTCATGATCTTGGCTTTCCAAATCTATGATAGGTTATGTCATTAGTTCCATATGGGCTCCATTCTAGGTTATTTTGTTAGAAAGGGTTCCTTCTAGGCATAGATCTAAGGGTTGTTCAACGTGGTGTGTGATCCCTATACCCATAATCTAGCCAATTGGTTTATTTCTATTTCATTAAACCTATACCCATAATCTAGCCAATCGGTTTATTTCTATTTTGACCTATGTGATGGAAATGTTGCTTCAAGGTTCATCTTTTAGTTGATAAAACACCTCACTTGACTTTCTTAGTTGAATTTCCTAGCCTCCCCATGCAATTTTGTTATCTCTTCCCCTCTAGGGAGTTTCATATGTCATGCACTTGAACCCTAGACCCTAGCACAAAGTTTGAAATAAGGTTAAATCCTTTACATGAACCTTTGGACACTCAACATATGATGTTTTCTTGGTTGTAAATGAGTACATTTTCGGGCCTTTTGTGGCAAGTTTCATTATAAAGGTTCAGTTTATTTTGGGGGTGTGCATTCAACTCTCGTTGCCTCAACAATTTGGAATGTGCATTGGTGCGCATTCAATACTCACAGCCTCAGGAGTTCTAAATTTGCTACTCAGATTTCCACGTGTATCTTTGATGGCGTTGAAAGTGTGGGGTTACCTATCCCTCTTTAGAGTTTCGGTCATACTTCATATTTGGATTTTTTTAGTGTCCACGGGCCTCATAACTTTACCAGGCATGTTAATAATTACTATCAAGAAGTCGATGTGCCCCTCAACATGGAACCCCCATTTTGAGCATCATAACTCCTAGGATCCATTCACAATGAAGTCACCATCGATATATGGTGAAGAGTGTTATCATGGTAGAAATCTCCACTAAATACGAGCTATTTAGAGTCTCCAACACACTACATCAGGGGTATAAAGATTGTTCTATCATTGGTTCTCCTCACACCCAAACTTGGCTTCAAGGATTTGTGCATGTCTTCTTTAAGGACTAAAATTACCTCCAGTAGAGATCTGAATGTTGAATCAATTACTAGAATAAGTCGTCGAGTCGTGGATACCACTATGTTAAACTGACACAATGTCACTTGCCTCTTAATAACCAATACTAACAAGCATTTATATGACAAAATCTTAATACTTAAAATTCTAATAAAATGGGTTCCACGAACTTCTAATAAAATCACTCAACAATCCAACTATACTTATAATCAATAGGTTTTGAATGATGAAATGACTAAGAATTCAATGGTGGGACAATCATATAATCAAATATCAAAGCAGACAATGATGTGTTATGTATTAGTCCATATTACATTTAAACGTGAGGAAAAATAATTATGGTGTCGAAGGGAACTACCATATTTGTTTAATGATTGTATACCTAACACAAGGATGATCCAATTTTGTTTGGAGATTACAATGCAAGACACAATTATCTAGATAACTGTGTAACCTATAAATGATTGAGTTCATGAGGTGGATTGGTCATACATTGTATTGTAAAATCATCACTTATTATTCAATACATCTTTATATATTTATATATATATTTTTTATTAAGCATCCTATCTATACATTTTTTGTTACCGAATAATGCTTTGTAGACAACTACCTATTATTGAGAATAGGAGGCTCTAAGAGAGATGTTTATATTATGTCAAGGTGATGGAAATATCCACCTTGATAGTGGACTAAATGTTATCATATTCCCTTCTTCAAAGGCATCCAGAGTAGGGATATGATTTTTAAACTTGTCGACATGGTTGAGAGGGATACAATCCTTAGTTTCGATGGCACATTGTTCCTACACCAGTGTGTTTGTACCCACGCTCCAAGGCAAGAACGAATATCTATTATGTATATCATTCCAAGGGACCTTGTGGAAGTTCATGGCTTCTAAGATTTCCTCATTTGAATGGAAGAGGTGATCATAGAAGTTTCTTGGGATGGTTGGTCCAAGGAATAACATAATTGCAATAGGGTTGTTCGTTGGAACAACATTTTGTGAGATTTCATTCATGCAAGATGGGTCCATGTGATCTACCACAATATGAGTGTGTGTTGGTATTGCATTAAGAGCTTCTTCAAATGGTAATGCAAAAACAATGTCAATTCTAGATAGAAATGGAGATGATGGTATGTAAAGGAAATCAACATGGTCATTTGTATTGTGTGTATAGGTTAATATCTCCTCTTGAGGAAAATTTGGTGGGATTTCTAGGGGAGGAGTAGGGTTATCCTGTAATTGTATTTGTTCAAGCTGGACGCCTTGTTATGTGCACAATATGGGGCACTAAAATGAATAATGAGTTAACAACCCACATGATCAACATGGAAGAGTAGTGAAATATTGAATGTGTATTGGTGGGGCTTAGAGGCCATAAGGTGCGATTGGGTGGAATTGCACCCATGTCCATCAGAATCAAGTTAGCATAGTTCCCACATGAACAAAACCCTTCATGATTCTCATTCACCTCAAATGTTGTGACGAAGTTGATATAGGAAGTCTCATGAGAGACTAGTTAATTAGGTTTGCTAATGATGGGGTGTGTGAGACGAATTGTCTTGAGTGCATCCTGAAATCGAGGGAGTTCGAGAAAATGATGCGTGTGGTGACAAGATTGCAAACAAATTGTGCACAAATGATTAGTGTGCAATGTCTTGTTATTTGGTTTGGAGGTGGCCATGGAAGGGATAGATAGTATTCCCCCTATTGAGGAACTGGCTATGTGGGTAACACTTATGGTTGTGTTGAGCAAGTTCCTAAGCTTCGGAAATGTTAGGAAAAGGCTCATTGCATGCCCTGATTTGCGAAACAGAGCACATAGTTGATTGACTCTTGGGGCAGGGAGATTATTTGACACAGCTAAGGCTTTCAACTTTGGCTTCTTGATGCCCCTAGTGTTGGGATTGGGTGTGATAGGTAATGGCATTGTCACAAGTGAGACCAGGCCTGGGATTTTTATTGATGGTGCACCTATATGTGTAATTAACATGAAATTTAAAAGGGTGTATGGATTTGGTACTATTTTATGGTAAAGTGGTGTTAAATACCAACCTGGTATTCTGAAAGTGATCCCAGGAAATGTGAATAAAGTCGTAATCGATATTCCTTGCACTCTCGAAGGGGGGAACAAGAAAGAGTTTTGAACCACTAGTTGTATTGAAGGAGATGGGGGGGTATTTTCTTCTTCAATGTGGTGATTATTTTCAATTTTAGATGTCGATGTAGAGGTGGATTTTTTCTTGTCTTTTGATGTGAAGATAATGCACATGGAATGTCTATGGAGGCTGGGATAAATGGTGGATGGCATAACATGCACCTAAAATTATGGAATCATTGTAAATTCCAAAACCAATATCTACAGATAATGACTGATGCTATAATCTTATAGTAGGTAGGGTGTTATCAGGGTTTAAATTTGGGTCAGGTTCATAGCATGTGTGTTAGTTAAGGTTTATTATTTTCTCATTATGGAGCAACATCATGATGTGGAATAATGATGAGGAAATTTCTTTCATGGTCTACATGTAGATACAATCCAAAAGGATGTTGTAATCGAGCTGAGCATAGATTACCTTGATATCAAGGAGTGCCATCTTGCCTCCCAATTTGATGGGGAAATTTTGGTATATACCTTCTGGTTATGATAGCCCACCATTATAAGTGCGAAGGGAGATAGATGATGGGACTAAGTCTAGTCATATGAGGTATTTTAAAACATGTGTTGACATCACACAAGTATATGCTCCTTCATCAACTATGCACTATTGAATGATGATGTTCTTGATAGTGACTAGAATTTTGAAGGCGACATATGAGGGTAACTGCATCTTTCCATTGTCAAGTTAGAAGGACATTAGATGCAAATCATAAGGGTCAATTGCACCCAAGTATGATAGTAATGCCTTCTTTTGGGAAGGGAAATACTAAAGAACTTCTAAAGTGGACATGGCAGTGGGGGATTGGGATAAGTCATTTATAATGTTATAATTGTGCGTAGCCTTCATGTGGGGGTTTTGGGTAATTCATCAGAGTGGTTGCCATGGGATATTGGAGATTTGGAGAATATGACTAGTGAAGGTATGAATGAATCAATTATAACAAGAGGTATTAGGGATATGTTCAGAAAGGACTAGCAACATTTCAAACAACCAACGAAATTTGACTCATGTTCAAATGCATTCCATAAATTCCACATGGTGATAAACCTAGTTTTATGCCACTAAGATACTCATGTCAAGTGTAAATAATTTTTTTGGCCTTGAGCAGTAAAGTGTTTCCTCCACTAAGAGATGGTTGGATTGATGTGGTGAACAAAAAAACTCTATCTCAACTTTTATGTCCTTGGGAAATGTGCCTTCTTATCCAGGTTTGATCACACTTTCTTGTGGCAAGATTTGAAAAGTTCCCTAAAAGTCAACAATAAATATTCTTTCAAATTGAAGAAGATTGGTGGGAATTATTTGGATGCTTAGCCTAATCAATCATAACCTAACTATAATATTGTTTTGTGACCTCCTTGATGGAGGATTTGAGTTGGTTTATGGATTACATTGCAAATTGATTTTATGAGTGTCCAAATTTAAATTAGAGGTGTGATAAGGGACGTGTTTCAAACCTTCCTCTTTTTTATTCATCAATATCGCTTATGAGTGAAAGATGAATAACATACCCAAATAGGAGTCTTTAGATCCCATGGTGTGTGCTTCAAGTGAGAGATACACACATGTGCTTTGAAAACAAAGTAAAGTGGAATTTGAAAGTAACTTGTGAGCACAATAAAGCAAAGAGATGTGAACATCGATGGTTAGTTAATCATTTTAATTAATCTCTAAGCATGAATTGATGTTTTCAAAAGAGAATTATAACAAGCTTAAAAATGTGATAAAGGAGGTATTTCACAACCTTTGCTTCTTTCTGATTTTCCAAGATCACTTATGAGTGCAAGGAAAAGAGCATAATTTGAGGCAAGAGGAGTACTTTTGTCCCTTGTTTGTGTGTATAAGTGAGCTCATCTAACTTTTCTTTAAAACAAGAAATATGCAAGAATAAAATGAGAACGAAACTAATGTAATTTATCCCAATTGCGTAGAATTTTTATGAACAACAAATATGAAATGGCATAGCCAACTTCTAGTGAGAAATAAGAGGTCCTTTGAAAACATCAAAGACTTTGCCTAATAGTAGTAAAATATGACTTTTTACTTCCTACTTGGGCTATGTGATTTGATTACTAGAGAAGTAAAAACAACTTATGATTTGTTAATTAGTTCTTTCCCATGCATTGAGTAGTCATTGAAACTGCATTTGTAGTGCAACTAAGCTAGAAAAGATATTAAAAAAAAAGAACAGCCACGTGGGTTTTTGACCCACATATGTGCAATTGCATAGACATAAAGTTACCCAAGATGCGTGAGTTTTCTACAAACATAAATGAATGGAATATTTCATTGTACCATGGATGTTGAATCTAGAAATTTGTGTGTTTTTTGTAGAACAAACACCAAGAACTGCACTGTCCAAAAATTTGAATGAAATGAGCCTTGAGCCTCTGCAAATACTGAGTGTTAGGGGAATCATGAGCATGAGTATGATCTTAGAAGACACGCTAACAAGTTATCAAGTTAATGACAATATATAAATGAGAAAATAAACAAAAATAAGTAGTGGATTCGTCAAATGTCGTTAGGGGGGGGGGATGTCACAAGAGTGAGCAATCTTCCCTTCTATCCTTATGTGTTGCAACCAAGGAAACTGTGTTAGTTATGGTTTACTGGTCTATACACCAAATGGAAAATCAACACTCAAATTAAAAAAAGGAAATATTCACAAATGTTAAATAAATTAAATTAAAGATGAATATTTTTCTTAAGCCAAATGATATTTTCCCTCTTATCATTGGTGTTTGCACCTAAACTGCTATGGATCAAAGTCAGATAATCTTAAAGGTTTTAATCAGATGACTAAGTTTTGGTTTATGAATATTTTCTAAGGGTAAAGTGGGGATCAGGAACGAGGTATTTAAACAATAGAGAAGATTGAGTTATGATAAAAAAAAAGACTATGAGTATGCATTATATAAATATAGAGTTTCAGATCTAGAGTACATAATAAACATCAGCCCATTCACAAGAATTATAGGATAGTAAACATTTATTAGAGAAAAAGCTATGGATCAGGTGTTCAAACTAAACATAAACATTCATTATGACAAGAGAAGAAAAATGACTCAGTTTGAACATAACATCATTCCAAGATAGTCTTTATATAAGCTATACAAAAAAAATGCATACATGATAAAAATTATATCATGTATCCTTATATCCCAAAATTATATCCTAATGCTCAACCTAATAAGATTTTATATAAAGAAAATACAATGAACCAGTTGTTGCCAACTTGGGAAATCAAATCTATTAAAAAATAAATGACATCTATGAAAATCTAGGAATGTTCTGTTTAATTGCTAGCTAATCCTTCAATTGTTGGTTCGATGCTTGAGAATTTGGAGTTTGTTGATTTAGTTGGAAAATCACCTAAAAGGATGTTAACAATACTAATATTCTTCCTCTCCTATCGAGTATGCAATAAACCACTTGAAGTCTGGAATGATAGAAATCCCATGCCATCTGTGATTTGAATACCTAAAAATGCTCATCGAGTTCCTGGAGATTTGGGATGTTATTTGATACTTGTTCACTAAACTTCGAGTTGATTGTTGATACTGATTTTCTGCCATTGTCATCATATCTACAAAAGGGTCAAAGGGTAAGTGGCATTGATGAGTAGCCACTCTGTAATGCAAAGCAAAATTATAGGAATATTTTTCCAATTTCTTGTCAATGTCTCTGGGCTCTCCTTTGTTGTCAATAATGAACATCCTCTCAACACCTACAAGCTTATCTTTGGCATCTAGACTCAGAATATTAAATAGAAACCTTGACATCTAGCTTCTTCAAATGATTTTGTGGTTGCTTAAGTTAGTCTCTATGCATTCTTTTAGCGATTTCTGAATGTTTGCATCCAAACAAAAATGAGCTTAACATTTATTTCACACCTTTGGACAAAATTCATCATCTCTATGTCAATGATAGCTTTAAGCACTCGATCCTGTAAACCCAATCTATGTAATACAGGAATGTTAGCAGTTTCACATTTCAAGCCTGGAATTAAAACTTCAAGCATATTGAATACTCATATGATTCTTTGTAGTCTTGTGACACTTGGGTGCATCCCCATTTGACTTCAAATTGACATAGGCCATGAAGAACCTCAGCAAATCAATATCTTATTACGTAGATGAGTGTTACATATAAAGGATATCAAAACCATTATCTACAGTTAGATAACGAGATTACTAACTAATAACTGGAATATTATTTACAATGTAATCCCGGAGGATTACTCAACATTCCCCCCTTAATCCGAAGGGACATCTGACATGCCAAGCTACATTCTAAATTTTTCAAACTTTTCACGACCCAATGCTTTAGTAAAGATATCTGCAATTTGCTTAGAAGTAGGACAATGTGTTAGATGAGTGGTTTTGGCCTCAACATGATGTCGAATCAAGTGATATTTGGTGTTGATATGTTTGGTTCGATCATGGAATTTTGGATTCTTGGACAATTGAATTGCAAAAGTGTTGTCAAAAAAGAGAGGCGTTGAAGTGATTTGTTTCTCCTACAAGTCTTCAAGTATTTTACGAATCCAAATGATTTATTTTGTGGCTTCAGTTGCTGCAACATATTCGGCTTCAGTTGTAGAATCAGCAGGAACATATTGCTTTCATGATATCCATGTGATAGCTGCTGATCCAAGGTTCATCAAATAACCTGAAGTAGAGACCCCATGCTCTTTATCTCCATCAAAATCTGAATTTGAATAACCAACGAGATGAAAGTCTGAAACTTTAGAATATTTGATGCCATAAGATTGAGTGCCTTTTAAATATTTGAGCACTCGCTTTGCTACATTCGAATGACCTTCATAGGGATGATGCATAAACCCGGAAAGTATTCCTACAGAAAAAGTTATGTCAGTACGATTGGTAGTAAGATAAATTAAACTTCCAACAAGATGTCTGTACTTTGTTGGATCTTCAAATGTGCTACCTTCATTTGAAGTAATCTTTAGATTCTGCTCCATTGGTGTAGAAACAAGATTACAATCCTGCATACCAAAGTTGTTTAATAACTCTCCAACATATTTTTTCTGAGAAATGAAAATATGCTTTGGTTTTTGATCTACTTCAATTCCTAAATAATAATGTAATAATCCCAAATCTGTCATATCAAAAACCTTTTTCAACTCTCTTTTGATGGATACTATATAATCGTCATTATTTCCAGTGATAAGCAAATCATCCACATAGACAACTAGATATACAACCGATCTTCCAAGTTTCTTGACAAATAAAGTTGCATCATCTAGATTGAAGTGCTTATAATTCAATTTGAGAAGATGCTCAATTAACTTTTCATACCAAGCTCGGGGTGCTTGCTTTAAACCATATAAAGATTTGACTAATTTGCATACCTTTTGTTCTTGACCTTTGATAGAAAAGCCTTCAGGCTGATCCATATACACATCTTCTTTTAATTTTCCATTCAAAAAGGTGGTTTTAATATCCATATGATGTATCTTCCATCCTTTTTGTGATGCTAATGAAAACAAAGTTCGAATGGTGCCCCATTTAGATATAGGAGCAAATGTTTCTGTGTAATCAACACCTTCTTTCTGTGCATACCCTTTTTCTACAAGTCTCTATTTGTGTTTGTCAAGTGACCCATATGCTTTATACTTATTTTTATATATCCACTTGCATCCAATCGGTTTGGTTCCAATTGGAGGGTTCACCAACCTCCAAGTTCCATTTTTTATGAGAGCATCATACTCTCTTTGCATTGCACTTTTCCATACATCACTATTTACTGCTTCTTGAAAAGATGCAGGTTCATCAAACACATGAAAGTTTAATTCACAATCTAATGTTACAAAATCATCATACCTTTTAGAAAATGTCTTAGTCCGTATTGATCTACGAACTTCTTCTTGTTGTGGTGTTTGCTCTATTTCTTCTTTAAGAGCAGGTTATGCATTATCCATGATACTTAGTTTATCCATTCCATTAATAATATCATCAACTATCTCATATTCTATTTCATCAACTTGTACATCAGAATCATCAACTTGTGCATTAGAAGGAAATTCCAAAACTTGACCTTGACTTAGAACAGGGATCCCCCCTTCAAGATTTGGAAGTTCATTATTCATTTCATGATAGATTTTTTTAGAATGAAATCTATCAAGCTGAGCAAGTTGTTTATCAATAGTGAGTGCATATTTCTCAAACTCAAGAAATATAACATCTCTAGAAACAATAAACTTCCTGTTATCTTCATGATACAACCTATAAGCTTTAGAAGTATTAGAATATCCCCCAAAAATACACTTCCAACTTCTTGCTCCCAATTTATGTCTTTGTTGCTCAGGAATCAAAGCATAACATGTGGAACTGAAAATTCTAAGATGCTTGACAGCTGGAAGATGATCATGCCACATTTCATAAGGTGTTTTGTTTTTTAGTGCAACAGAAGGACATCTATTCTTAATATAGACAACACAAAGAACTGCCTCTCCCCAAAACATTAACTTGACATTTTTAAGAAACATCATTGATCTTACCATATTCAAGAGTGTCCTATTCATACATTCTGCCACACCATTTTGCTGTGGATTATAAGGAACAGTTGTTTTATGTTTAATACCATTCTCCTGCAAATATTTTTCAAAATCTTGCGATGTATATTCACCACCATTATCAGTTCGAAGGGTTCCAATATTGAGTTGAGCTTCATTTTTAATCCATAAGTGAAAATTTCTGAATGTATCAAAAGCTTGAGATTTTGCTTTTAATAAATAAACCCAACACATCCTCGTAAAGTCATCAATGAAAGTCATGATATATTTGTTACCATTTGCTGATGGAAAGGGAATGGGCCCACATAAATCTGAGTGAATAAGACCAAGCTTTCTTGAAGCTCGAAACATAGAATCATTAAAAGGTTGTTTACTGTGCTTACCTAAGATACAAGCATCACATGGGGAAAGTTGTCTTGAAATAGTAGGAATCCCTTGAACTCCTTTCTGTTTCATAATCCTGATACTGTCATAACTAATTTGACCAAATTTAGCATGCCACAATAAGCTGGAAGATAAATTACTATTATGTTGAACCAAATTTGCAGAATTTTGTGAATTGGATGATGTACCATTCAAATTTAAAAGTTTGTTATCTTCCACTCCATTCATTACAACCACATTATCATAAGCTCTTCTAATTTCAATGATACCATCAAAAATATGTATCGAGTGATCTTGTTGTCTAATTTGCACAAGAGATATTAGATTTCTCTTCAATTATGGAACATAAAGCACATCAGAAAGTATATAATCAGCTAGTCCTGATAATTTCAATCTAACAGAACCAATTCCTGAAGGTTTTAACTGAGACTTATCTGCCAAATGTACTACCCCATCAATTTGATCACTAAACGTTTCAAAGAAGTCTTTTCTAAATGTCATATGACATGTGGCTCCAGTCTCCAATAACCAAGTATCATTCCATGAAAACGAAGTACTGAAAGCTTCTTCAATTCCTAGATTACAATGTGCAGATTCAGGAGGGTTACCTTTATCATTTCCTTTATCTTGTACTTGCTCTTTCTTGTTAACAATTTTATCCCAAGAAGTTCTACAATAACTGGCAGTATGACCAGTTTTTCCACATCTATAATATTGTTTCTCTTCTTGATTAAATATTCCCCCCCTTCCTCTGTACTATCCTCTTTGTCCTCTACCTCGACCTCTGCTTCTATTTTCATCCTTTGCAAATTCTTCATTTGATTTGTGTCTTTTCTGTGCAAGACACAAAGTTTCTTCATTGGGTTTAGACTCCTTCTTCCCAAATGCTTTCTCTCTTTTTGCAATTTTCTCAACAAGTGTTTCAAAGGTCATAGCTTTCATTTGGCCACTAGCTTGAAGTGATTCTAAATAATGAGTATAGGTAGGATATAGAGATTTAATAAATGCAGTAAGTTGAATGTCAACTTTTACACCAGTTGCATCAATATCATGGAAAATGGCTCTAATTTCAGAAGCAAGTTTCATTGGATCATTATCTTTTAATTCTAAGTTAAATAATTTCATCAACAGTTGTATGATTTCAAGCTCAGAATGTGAATCATACAAATCTTTTAGTTTCTTTAATGCTTCCCAAGCACTTTTGCTAGAAACTAAATGTCTACTTACTTCTTCAGTTACAAAGGAAATAATTAAGGCATAAGATTTCTTGTCCTTGCTTTTCCATAATGCGAAATCTTTGGCATTAGTAGGTGGTACTTGTGCACTTTTATCCACTTCATCTTTTGCTTCTCCATCTTTCTTATCTTCTAAATTCTCATTTTCACAAATTCCATCCCACATATCATTAAAAATAAGGGTATTTTTGACTTTACGAAACCATTCTTGATAATTTTCTTTTCCAGACAAAATAACTCCAACAATTGAAATCAAAGAATTCATTGAAATTTAGTGTGTAGTAAATTTTTGTCTACAAAATATAGTCTGAAATATTCTTTTCCTCTTAGCCAATGCTCTTTAAAATCTTTTTATCTTCTGAAAATATTACCCCGAAAGGTTTAATATTTCAATTTAAAAAACCTTGCACTCAAATATAAATGGCTGTTTAAAAACTTTTATTTTTTGAAAAGAACTCCCCAAGTATTTGATAATTAATTTAAATAAACCATTGCACGAAAATATAAATGATGGCTCTCTTCCTTTTTCTTTTTCTTTAAAAAAAAAGAAAATAATTCTTCAAAAGAATTACCGGAACAATTTACGTGTAGTCTCCTCTTAATGTGCAGTCTTTGTGTTAGTTTTTCAACATTCAAGCTAGCATTATGTTAGGATCTTTACTGAGAGAACAACAAGTACAACAATCAAACACAAGAGATAATGAACACAGTGTTTTTCATCGAGGAAACCATAAATGGAGAAAACCCCACAACTTCCTCAGAGATAGAATCAGCACAAAAGGTAAAACTCCAAAATAGTAAGATGCACTCCCGACATCAGTAATATTCTTCTTGTCTAGCCCCAATGTCTTCTCCTTCCTCAACTATGCGCTACACTTGAGTGTGTGAGTGATGTGTTCTAAATAGAGAGTCCAGCTCTCTATTTATACTAATATCAACATGACTAAAACCCTACTAGGGCTGACCTCTACTTGGAGAGTCTAATAACCCTAGTGCCCTAGAATTGCGAGGACTTTAACCCTTAGACAATTGGAGGGTTATCCACTATGACTTGACATGAATTGTTTACATTATTGATTCTCCCGATCGGAACATCGGGGTGTGACATAACATGATAACATCCCGGAATAAACATCGGGTTACAATAGATAAGAAATACAAGTGAATACATTTCGAAGTTACAATTACATCAACACTCCCTCTTAACTAGGAAGGTATTCTCTCGACACAATTTTCATCACTGGTCTTCTTCTCTGGTTCTTCTCGTCATCTGCATCTTCAAGTCATCTTTCATCTGGATCTGGATCATCGTCACTAGATCATACATCATCACTGGATCATACTCGATATGGAACATCGTGACTGGATCATCGTCATTGGATCTGGATCATCACTATATCTAGATCATCACTGGATCTGGATCATCACTGGATCTGGATCATCACTGTTGGATCTGGATCATCACTCAATTTGGATCATCATCACTAGATCTGGATCATCACTGCTGGATCTGGATCATCACTGGATCTGGATCATCATCACTGGATCTGGATCATCACTGGATCTGGATCATCACTGTTGGATCTAGATCATCACTCGATCTGGATCTCTCAGAGTCATCATAACTGGATCTAGATCTCATCTGGTCATCATCATGTGTGCTATCTCGTCATAGAAAGTTCTACAGATCCAACCTTCTTTCATGCTGGTTGTAGGCCTAGCCATCATGTAGGTCTTCGCCCAGCACTTACATCTGACCTACTCTTTAGAAAGGCACGCCCATCACTCACATATGATCATGTAGAAACCTACAATCACATCAGAAAGGCCCAGCACTCACATTCACCAACATGACAGGACATCACTGTCATCTGTGAAAAGGCTTCAACACTTTTATCTGACTTGGAAGGAAACAAGTCCTCCACCCTCCCAAAAAAGATTGCACTCACATTTGACTTAGAAGGAACAAAATCCTCCACCCTCACCAAAAAGGCCCCCAGTCCCAGACTGAGCTACCTAGTAATGGACCAGGTGCCTTCATTCTCCTGGAGAATGGCAGTTGCCCTTATATCTGACCTGGTAGGAACCAAATCCTACACCCTCTCCAGAATGGCCTGCACTCACATTTGACCTGGAAGGAACTAAATCCTCCACCCTCGTTAGAAAGACCCCCAATCCTAGACTGAGCTACCTGGTAACGAACTAGGTGCCTCCACTCTCCCAGAGAGTGGTATTTTCCCTTACATCTGTCCTACTCGACAGAATGGCCATCACTCATATCTGACATGGAAGGAACTGAATCCTCTCACCATGACAGAATGGCTCAGCCCTTACATCTAACCTGCTTGTCAGAATGGCTATGATTCTCAGCACTCATATCTGACATGGAAGGAACTGAATCCTCTCACCATGATAGAATGGATCAGCCCTTACATCTGACCTGCTTGTCAGAATGACTTTGGATCTCATCACTCATATCTGACATGGAAGGAACTGAATCCTCTCACCATGACAGAATGGATCATCCCTTACATCTGACCTGCTCATCAGAATGGATTTGTATCTCAGCACTCATATCTGACATGGAAGGAACTGAATTCTCTCACCATGACTGAATGGTTCAGCCCTTACATCTGACCTACTCATCAGAATGGATTTGGATCTCAGTAATTTCCCTTGGAGGAAACCTCGATCTAGAGAACACCAAGCTTCTCCCTGAAGTACTCAAACTTCACTCTGGCCAATGGCTTCATCAACACATCAGCTATTTGTTCCTTTGTCGCAACATACTGGAGCTTCACTGCTCCTCTCTGCACCATATCCCTGATATAGTGATACTTTATCTCGATGTGCTTCGACTTGTAATGGAACACTGGATTCTCTGACAACTTCATGCAACTCTGGTTGTCACAATGTATACAAGTAGCATCCATCTGGAGATCAAATAAATAAGACAGTAGCTTCCATAGCCATACTACCTCACAATTAGCTGAACAAGCTGTGACATACTCTGCTTCAGCTGTACTCAGTGCCACACAAGATTGCTTCCTGCTAAACCAAGAGATCACACCTGATCCCGTACTGAAGCAACACCCTGAAGTTCTCTTCCTATTGATGGCACTGCTTGCTCAATCTGAATCAACATAACCCTCCAGGTTAATCCTTTGATTCGTATCGTACTTGAGCCCATAATCAACTGTACCCCTCAGGTACCTTAGAATATGCTTTGCAGCAATCAAGTGAACATTTCTCAGATCTGTCAAGAACTGGCTCAAGGTGTTCACATCAAAGAAAATGTTTGGTCTCGTGTTCATCAGGTACATCAATGACCCAATCATCTGACGATACATCGTATCATCAACCGACTCTGATGAAGCATCACTCAATAGCTTCAAGTTCGATGCCATAGGTGTGGCCATAGTCTTGCATTCCATCATCCCAAACCTCTTCAGGATCTCTATTGCATACTTCCCTTGTCCAAGGAAGATTCCATCCGCACTCTGCCACACCTCCATACCTAGAAAATAATGCATCATACCCAAGTCCTTCATCTCGAACTCAACAGCAATATTTCTCTTCGTATCAGCAATCAACCCATCCATACCTATTACAAACAGATCATTTACATATAGTAGAAGCATCACTGGGTTGCCATCTTCAACCTTGTAGTAAAGGTTGGAATCTACTTTACTCTTGGTAAAGCCCAAACTAGATAGAAAGCTGTCAATTATTCCGTACCAGGTCCTGTGTGCATGTTTCAAACCGTACAGGGATTTCTTCAATCTGCATACATGAGACTCCTTGTCATGTGTCTCAAAACCGAGTGGTTGTTCTACATACACTTCCTCTTCTACTACACCATTCAAGAAAGCAGTCTTGACATCCATCTGGTGTATCTTCCATTTCATCACTGCAGCCAGAGCAAGTACTGATCTGATGGAAGTGTATCTGGCTACAAGTGCAAAGGTTTCTTCATAGACTATTCCTTCCTTTTGAGAGAACCCCNTTTCATCACTGCAGCCAGAGCAAGTACTGATCTGATGGAAGTGTATCTGGCTACAAGTGCAAAGGTTTCTTCATAGACTATTCCTTCCTTTTGAGAGAAACCCCGAGCCACAAATCTTGCCTTGTATTTTTCAATGCTATCGTTTGCAGCATGTTTGATCTTGTAGATCCATTTGGAAGTTACAACTAACTTCCCATCTGGTCTTGGGACAACATCCAAAACATCATTCTTCATGATCGATTGGTATTCTTTGATCATAGCATCCTTCCATTCTTTCCATTCTGTCGCTTCTTCATAACTGGAAGGTTCTTAATCAATGAAATCACATAGTAAAGCTACATACTCGGAGCAAGATTTGGTCCTCTTTCTTTCTCTGTGATTCTCTTTTGGAGCCCCATATCTTTCCGCACCTTGGATAAGTTCTCGTACCCAAGCAGGTTTCCTCTTATGAGGATTCTTCTCTAGAGGTGGATCTACAGGTCTTTGTGGTTCTTCAAATTCTCGATCTTCTTCTTGAGTTTCTTCATTCATGGTTGTATCATGAATTCTAGGTGCTTATGCTTCTTCAGGTTCTTTAGCAGGTCTCTTTCTAGATTTGTTGTAAGCTGTGTCTTCATCAAATGTCACATCCCTACTGATGTCAATCTTCTTGTATCCTGGGAAATATATTCTATAAGCCTTCAAGCTTTCAGAGCATCCCACAAATATATCCTTCTTTCCTGAAGGATCTAATTTAGTCCTCTTCTCTTTTGGAATGTGGATGTACACAGGACAACTGAATATTCTAAGATGGATGACTTTTGGTTTCTTACCGGAGAAGACTTCTTCAGGAGTCTTGTTCTTGAGTACTCTATGTGGAGTATGGTTCAGTACATACACCACTGTTCTGGAAGCTTCCACCCAAAGATGCATAGGGAGATCTTGATCATGAAGCATTGCTCTTGTAGCTTCCATGATAGTTCTATTCTTTCTCTCTGCAATCCCATTATGTTGTGGATTGTAAGGAGTGGACAACTCCCTCTTAATCCCTAATTATTTACATAGCTCTTTGAATTCATTTGAAGTGAATTCTCCGCCATTATCTGATCGAAAGGTCTTGATATTATTTTCAGTATGGTTCTCGATCAAGGCTTTGAATTCCTTGAACTTACAGAATACTTCGTCTTTGTTCTTCATGAAGTAAACCCATGTCTTCCTAGAAAAATCATCAATAAAAGAAACATAATATGCATACCTGCATAGAGAGTTTGATGACATAGGACCACATACATCGGAGTGGATGATTTCCAAGATTCCTTTTGCTTTGCTTTCGCTGCTTGGAAATGTCTTCTTTGTATTCTTTCCTTTTGCACATCCTTTGTAGACCCCATCATGTTTTGCTTGGATTTCTAGAAGACCTTCAACAGCTTTGCTTGCAACAGGTAGTGCTCTGTAATGCACATGTGCAAGCCTTCTATGCCAAAGTTCACTTGGCTCTACTGTGTCATGGACCAAGGCTTGTTCTGGATGGCCCTTCAATTTGTACAAACCTCCTTCTCGTTCTCCAATCACTACCACATCATCAATAGTCTTTCCTTTTAGCCACATCATGACTTGACCATCTATGAATGCAACCCGCATTCCTTTTGCATCTAATGCTGATATGGAGAGAAGGTTCTTCTTGAGTCCTGGCACAAACAATACTTCTTTCATTGTTAGAGACTTTCCAGAGTCTAGCTTATAGGAATATTCCCCACTACCTTTTATTGGATATTGGTAGTAATCTCCTAGCTTCACCTTGTGAGGTGATTCATGTTCTGACAGTCTCATAAAGGATTCCTTGAATCTAGTCATATGTTTGGAGGCCCCACTATCTATAAGCCAATCATCACTTCCATGAGTAATGTTACCTGTGAGAGCAGAGATCAGAACATATTCATCCTCGCTTGAAGAATCTTCACTTTCATATCTAGATCTATTCTTGGATGGTTTATCATCCTCTGCAACATGAGCATGATGTCTTCCTTTGTTGCTCCTCTTCATTAGTTTTTGTTTCTTAGGACAATTCCTTGCATAGTGTCCTACTTCATCACATGTATAACATATGATCCTAGATAAATCTTTTCTAGTGTTATATTTGTGAGAGTGCTTACCTCTGGATTTATGAGATCTTCTTTTGGTTGACTTGGAATGTGATTTGGAGTGTGCCATGAGAGCTTGATCTTCACTTCCCATCTTTTCTTCTCGAGCTGCTATCCGAGCTTATTCTTGAGAGCACTCTTCCCATAGTCTGCTGAACTTGACTAACTTATTTCTAGCACAGATTCCTTGGATGAAAGAATCCCATGACCTAGGAAGGCCATTCAAGGTAGGCATCACAATCTCTCCATTTTCCACTTCTTCATCAACAACTTCTAGTTGTTCCTTGATTTGAGAAACTCTTGTGAAGCAAGACTAGATTGTTTCTACATTCTGAATCTTCACCTTCTTCAGTTGGTTTCTTAGAGTCATCTTTTGGTTTATGTTCTTCCCTTCAAAGAATTTGGTTAGGACATCAAACATTGCTTTAGGTGTCTTTAGGGAGGACACCTATGGTATGATATGGTCCTTGATAGAATCAACAATGATTCTCTTTGCCATAACCAACTTCTTCTTATGCAAGGCCTTAGCGTCATCTCCCTCTAGAACTGGAACCTCCTTATGGATGTAGGAGTCCAACTCATTCTCTTCCAGGACCAGGGAGATCCTATACTTCCAAGCTCGAAAGTTATCATCTCCCTCAAGCTTTTCATCAAGCTTGGTATGATGAGAAATCTTAACTGAGAACCTCAAATGGAAATACAGAATATTTTATATCTTACCAGGGTCAAGATGTCGGATCTAAAACTTGAGCTGAAATCCTACAGAGCTGGTTCAGGAGAAAATGAGGGTTTTGATTTTCCGGCGTTCCGTCCACCCAAATTCCTTGAAATTTGTCCCTAAATTTGATTTTGGGGAGGAGATCAATCCAGGCCTGGGCTCACTGAAAAATTCCTCTTCTGTAAAAAGCCCTAATTTTCGGCAGTAGTGACAGGGCCAAAACTGAAAAACCTCAAAATTTGATTCTGCTTCGATAGAAAGATGCGCCCTAAGGAGGAGAGTTATTCCACCTTAATTTTGCTGAAAATATGTGGAGAGAGATCCACAAAGTAGGAAGCCCTAGTTCCTGTAGCTACATAGTGTCTTCTTCTCAGGTTAGCTATGATACCATGTTAGTTTTTCAACATTCAAGCTAAGATTATGTTAGGATCTTTACTGAGAGAACAACAAGTATAGAAATCAAACACAAGAGACAATGAACACAGTGTTTTTCATCGGGGAAACCATAAATGGAGAAAACCCCGCAACTTCCTCAGAGATAGAATCAACACAAAAGGTAAAACCCCAAAACAGTAAGATGCACTTCCGACAGCAGTAATATTATTCTTGTCTAGCCCCAGTGTCTTCTCCTTCCTCAACTATGCGCTACACTTGAGTGTGTGAGTGATGTATTCTAAATAGAGAGTCTAGCTCTCTATTTATACTAATCCCGACATGACTAAAACCCTACTAGGGCAAACCTCTACTTGGAGAGTCTAATAACCCTAGTGCCCTGGAACTGCGGGGACTTTAACCCTTAGACAATCGAAGGGTTATCCACTATGACTTGACATGACTTGTTTAAATTATTGATTCTCCTGATTGGAACATTGGGGTGTGACATAACATGATAACATCCCAGAATAAACATCGGGTTACAATAGATAAGAAATACAAGTGAATACATTCCGAAGTTACAATTACATCAACACTTTGTCTTTCTTCCACAATCTTTACTAAGCAGCTCTCCTTTCTTCCTTTCTTGGTGATAGCTCCTTTTCTGGCTCCTCCTTCACGGGCTCCTTCTTTCTCACCAAGTATTTCTCACCAATGCTTCACTGCCTTTTCTCTGACACCACTGACACAGGCCGTGAAGAACCTCAGCAAATCAATATCTTATTACATAGATGAGTGTTACATATAAAGGATATCAAAACCGTTATCTATAGTTAGATAACGAGATTACTAACTAATAACTGAAATATTATTTACAATGTAATCCCGAAGGATTACTCAACAAAAATTACCCTGTGGAGTTTCTTGAGCACTCGACAATATTTATGGGTGCTTACATGCTCGACTTAACACTTGGTATTGACATTTGAAAGCATTCAACCCTTGGCATTTGGACAGATCTCTTGACATCTATATCTTTCCCACATCATGGCTTGCTATTCGACACTTAAACACAGGATTAAGTGCATTCAATGCTTATCACTTCTATATTGGACAAACTGATGACGATTGGCTTAATGTGAGTGCTCATCGTCTTATGTTTGAAAGCTTGGTGGCATGCTTAGTGATAAAATCAATATTGACTTTGAAGTTAAAACTTGAACTCGATTTGGTGAGTTCGGTGCAGAGTAAGCCCAATAGTTGACATTTAAGCACTCCCCCTGGCGCTCATTTATGACAGATGATAAATAATACCTTCAATGGATACCTCTTTGTCAGCACTTGGCATTTGGTACCTGTGATGATTGCTTGATGGCACTTATTTCAATGCGCTGGCGGTGATAAACATGCAATAATTGTCTTCATATGCTCTTGATGACCCATAAAGGAACATAGCAAGTCTTTAGCGATGCTAAAGACTCCTTGCTGGCTTGTGAGCTGTACCTTTAGTGTTCCATGTGACTTGAACTCAGGATCAGGACTTCATTAATTAGATGACAAATTGATTATGAATCCTCTTCTGGTGTGTGCTTTTGACATTGTATAATTTGAAAACAAATAGCACAAGTATGAATTCAACTTAAAATGATCCTTAATCAGTAAAATTTCCAATAAAAAGATAAGGATTGTTTTCTAAAGGAAGTCAATTAAAAGATGTCACTATAAACTGTAATTTCTTTCTATTTGAAACATTGATACCATTGATGGCATCATTTCTATAAAAATTTCTTGTGTATATGGTATATCTCCTATAAGTCATTCTTCATAAGCAACCATCAACCATAACATTTCTGCATTCTTTTCATTGATGCTTGGGCTAGGTACTTTTATAGCTATTTGGTAGTGCACTTGGAGGTTTATCCAAGATGAAAGTTGGAAGCAATAGGAAATGACGAGGTTGACACCAAAACATATGTGTTACGGAGAGAAACTTCCTATGGCTTGGGGTAGACCACAATAGTTTGAATGACACCAGAAATCAATCTATTCCAATATGCAAGAGAAATATATCCATCTAACACTAAGTGATATGAAGCGTGCCTTATTCCGGACGGTTGATGTAGATCCTCGTTGAGCTTTTCCAACACACATGTATTTAAAATTCGCTCTCAGCAACAACAAACAATACAAGCATGCTATATATCAAAGTGTTAGACCTACTCTAGCATATATAAACCATCATGTATAAGCAAATATAACTACATCCATGGGAAAAATATTCATAGTTATGCACATGTATTGGACAAGAAATGGATATTTATATTAATAAAAAAGAGATAGGACAGTGACAAACTTTGTCAGAACCTTGTCGAAAAGGAGAAACTGAGTCCTCCACTTGGGCCTCCACCACTTCAATCCTCCATATCAATGGCAAGCTTACAAATCAAAGGCAAGCTTGGGAAGAGCAGCAATGTGTGCTCCAAAGGGACAAAGGGATGCAAACTCAAGCATAAACAAGTGAGGCAACAATGAACTATAAGTCTGTTTCCTTGCTCTCCAAAATTATCCTCCTTCAATGAATACAAGAGGCTCAATATATAGCCCTCCAATAGGAAATGGAGGGTCGAGTGCAAGTGTTTTCCAGGCACATGGAAGGCCAAGAGTCAAGTTATTCGGGACTCTATGAGGAAAACTCCAATTTTTTTTGTTTTTATGCAAATTTCCCGATGTACGCGAGTCTTGGCTCAAACCTTGTGTGTACACGTGGGTATTGGATTAAAAGTCATGTATACACATAAACATGTGTTTTTTGGGGACTTTCTTGGTTGATAAAAGTATAACTTGAGCAAGGGGGGACCAAGGATTCTACAGAGGGACATGGAAGGCCATAAAGGTGTGATCTACCAAGTCTGGTAAAATAAACTATAAAATATTTCCCCTAATGTGTGAGTTCAGAGGAATAAAATGATGGTTGAAATACATTATATCCATCCCAGAAGTGGAGTTGAAGACCCAGGTGGAAGAACCAGCCACTCATCAGTACAATACAATGATAAATCTCAGCATGTGACTGCAACTATACATGTAGCAATCCTGGATACATAAGAGTACAATGACCATGAATAGGCATGACATACAAATGTCATGTGTGGTCATCGCCACGTACAATATACAATGAACAAAATATCCATAGTGGATGAAGATATCTGATAATGCACTGGAATTTGGTCATGAGAGCTGACATCTCATGAATACTGGCACAAGCAAGGAGGTATCATGCAACCAAGCTCGGAGGTTTTCTATGAAAACCGCTACAAGTACATGTCCCATCACGCGAATAAAGGTGTCGAGGTCGAACATGATGGTCCATCGTCTGATTACCGATCATTGATGTATACCATTAACAGATGTGAGATATCCCACTGATATTGATAATGGGAATCAAGGTACAAAGTACGATCTAACAAGTGTGAATATATGTGTTGAGGTAGAACACTTGAGAGAATCCATCGATCAGGGGACATTGATGTATTCCCAAAACTGTCGATGGTGAGAGAACCTACCACTAATGACTGTAAGTCTCAAGGCACTCAAATGGAGTCTATACTCTTATTCCAGAATAATTGATCTGAATTTGATGGAATGGAATCCACTAGAAGGAGGGAATTAGGGCATCCCCCATCAACCAACACGAGGTAATCAACAACGCTGGATAATGTGGAAGAACTCGAATGAACAAGATGTGCACAAACCAGTAACTGTATTAGGAATGGTTGACATGCAAAGACAAGATAATTGATGAATGGATTACTCATGCTTAAAATTCCTTTGAACAAGAGCATAAGGAAAATGGTGACTGAACATAGGCAACATAGACTCGACATGCAAACTGGGATAAATCTATGACACATGAGGAATCGACAGAGGCTCCATAGGGACTGGAAGCATAACTATTCGGTGGAGAAAACTCAGAGTAATGAGTACAACTCCTAATTTCATACTAACAACCCAATTAATGGATTGATATACAATGCTATGTTCGAAGGCGACACAACTCGAAAACTACCAAAAGTAATATCATTTCCCGTCTGGATTTTTATATTTTATATTTTTTTGGAATTTTTCAAATTAGAAAGCTTGAAAAAGAATAAAAGCACTTGTAGTAACAACTAGGAGGAGACGAGTGTCGCATGAAAGAAAACTAGTTCCAAGCAGTGGAACATACCTATGATCAATGCAAGGAAGCATGTGCAAGATGAGGACAGTCAGGGGAAGGTCTCCTACTGGTAAGGGATGATCAAGCTGCAAAGGATATATTAAAGGCTCTTCTTGGCTAGGATTGAGGCAAGCTCGAGCTACATGGCTTACAACTTGATATATAAGGGAGTCCCTGTGGGATATGGACAGCATAAAGTTCAAGAGGGATATGCAGTTCTTGTTCAAGGTGTTATCAGAAATATATCACCTTCTACAAACATAAACTGTTCCTTTGGTCTGAATGGTTCAGATCCAGAACAAATGAGTGAATAACTCAGTTGAAGACCTTCCCTGAATGTTATAGACACCTGGAATGTAACTCTGATGAAGGACCTGTATACTTGTAAAACATATCAAACATACAAAGACATCAAAGCTACTAGAAAATCATCTACACATCCATATTAGTGACTAAGGAATCCAATAACATATATGTGAGATTAACGCAACAAACATGTGGGAAGGAAATCAACTTTGCATTAGAAAATAAATGAAAGAGCTTACAACCATGTTCCTTAGTGCCGATACACTCCTTCACAAGACTAGCACCTTGTCCCCGATAGCTCCAACTTGCTCCACAATTTCTCTCTGATGGATTAGGCTAGGGTATCAATTCAATAGCATAACTTTACTATTCTTCTCTCCCCCTCAACCATGGAGTATGAGCTTGTATTTATAGGGCTCAAAAGGATAGGATGGTTGAGAGATTGGTGGGTGAGGTGGCTACAAGATCCTACAAAGAGGGATCTCGACCTTAACCAACCCAGGTGAGTAGGGATAAGGTTAGACATGAGGCTCTTGTTCTAGAAGCCTCGAGAAACCTCCTTTTTTCACTTTTTACCAAGGTCACCACTTATACCCCTTTATGACAGACCGACAATGGGTAGGAATCGTGCCAACAACATAGGTTAAAGGTGGTGGCACTGCTTGGTTCTCACACAACTAGGGCGGTGCTGAATAGGGTACCTCTTATCTACTTAAGGGAAAGAGTGGTGCTACAATTTTGTATGTTGGAATCAACACCTAGAGCATAATTCTCTTCAAGTTTGGGATTTGAGGGAAAATGTCGTGTGTTAGGGATCCTATCACATGCGAGTGATATATTTTGAGTGTAACAGAATGCCCCCCAAAGCACGAGGCTAGAGGGATATGATTGGCGAGAGCTTTGATAGAGCAAGTTATCATTTCAAGGTAAGAGCCAGCTTGATTGGAGAGTGTCATCGAATAGGCATCTACAATACATCAATACTTTGAATCATGAATAAATGAAACCTCATCATGGTTGTATACCAATACAAGACAGATCCATGAGAGGAATAAACAACCATGGCTACTAGAATACAACATATATCCATGTGATAGAGGACTCAAATTTGAAGATAGCTACCAGATATACAACGTAGATCTATGTCATACAGACGCAAATTTGAGCATAGCCACGATCATACAAATGTGGATCCATGCTGGTACTTCATACAATATACTCCATCGCAACCTGGGAAGCAAGCTATGAGCGCTTAACAAATACCCAGGGTCTTCATCTCATCTTCCACAAAGTAAGATTCTATCCATGTGATTACAATGTTCTGAAGTCGAACATGGTAGAAAGCAATTGATTACTGCTCAATGAGATGAACCGTTAACAAGTGCGAGGGAAATCACCATTGATGTTAATGATTCCCAAGGTACCCTAGTACAATCTACTGAGTGTGAATAGATGTCTTGGTGTCGAACACCCAACAGAGTCTTCCAATCAAAGGCCAATGATGTGAACCTTTGTCAATAGAGAGAGAATCTCTCATTGAGGCATACAGACATCAAGGTACTAAATTTGTTTCTAAGAATATTTCCTGGATGATGAGTTGATGTCGACAGGAACAGTCTTGTCAAAGGAGAGACATGATGAATCCCACATCGACAACAAGAAACTTGGAACAAAGTTTTGGAATATCATAGATGATATAACCATAGGACTGACTCAAAGTACTGGCATAAAGGCTGTTTTAACTGCAGAGGTAAACTTCTTTCTTCCTTTGAACATTGGGCGGCATGACAAAAGACTTGGTAGCATGACTAGACCAGACAGACACACAATGCGACAGCAAACAATGCATTCTTTTGAAAGACTCAAAGGAGTGACATGACTCATGAAAGTGGATCGACTTGTAAGTCAGCTAAATACCCAATTGACTAAATGATATGCAAACAAGTGCCATGTTCAAAGGTGACAAACAACTGCCATTGGATTTGCAAAATGATTCCCTTCCCTTAATTCCCCCATCATGATTGATGAGTGCCTCTTTTTGTTTTTATGATTTCAAAGAGGGTAACAAACACTCATTTGAGCTTATTCGAAGACAAGTCCATTCCCATATATTTCACGAACCTGAGAAATGAGGGGTTTGTTCCCAAAAAAGGGTCTCTCAGTGTTTAATTTAACGAGTCCAATGAAAGCAAACTCGGCATCGTTCATATTTAGAGAGTTTGAACGAAGACAAAAGAAAACTCCAAAGGGTCCTTTTTTCGTGAAATAGTCTATCTGAACCAAAAAAGAGATAACCTACCATCGGAGAGATGACTCTTCAAATACTTTTACGAGTATGAAGAAGACGAGTACTCGACAATCTTTTCATATTTAGGGAGTTCGAAAAGAGCTTAAAGGAGACTCCAGTAGGTCTCTTTTTAACGATGAACGGTTTTACGAGCCTAAAAAAGAATTAGAAAAAAGACTCAAAACTTTGATACTGAGTTTTGAGAGTGTGACCAAAGTATCGAAACAAACGATCGAGGACTTTTTCCATTTTAAGGAAATACAAAAAATTCAAAAACAAACTTCCCATAGATTTTTACTGTTTTCATTTCTACTCCTGCAAAACTCAATAACAATGTTAATTTCTCAAAAAATGACTTTTAATGAGTCATATGGATGGATTTTATAATGATAATGATTTTAAAATATTAAAATGACATCAAAAAACCCTAAAATAGCTATAAAAGTCATTTCAAATAGTAAAAATCGAAACATTTCACTATTTACCACTAGTCAAGAGCATTTTGGAGCAAGTTTGAACCATATCTTCAGCTGCTGATTCCAGGAGATCCGACCGTCTGATTTGGGTGTCATGAGATCTAGGTAAAAGACAAAACCATAAGCTTTCACTTTTACGCATTTATTTTTTATTTTAGGAGGGTTTTTGGCCATTTTAGGCAGGACCTAAACCTAAAAAGCGGGCACCGCTCCTGCCCCTTACGGGACAGGCGGTGCACCGTGAGAATCACGCTTATAACATTGTGCTTAGGCAGTTCCACTGCTCTGTGCAAATAGAGCTCATGTGGTGTCGATCGTGAGTTGGGAAAAATGCATGGATAGGCAAAAACACAATCTTTTAATTGATTTTGATGATTGGATATGTTTTTAACTAGTTCATTAATCGCTTTTGGCAGGTTTCCAGTGGTCGAAAATGGTGATGTGGAAAGAATGACAGCATGATGATGATGATGCCCGTGTTGAAAGAAATGCGGGATGTATAACCGCATTAAGAAACTACGTCCTCCTCAAGTTCTTCTGCACACCTAGTATGGTGTATCATGAGAGATTGTTGGAGTATATACTCCATATGTGGAACCCAAAACAAAAATACTTTGAGGTGGGGGCACATGTGTTGACCATTAAGGTAGAAGACATCTACTTCTTTCCTGGATTGTCTAAACGGGGAACCCTGATTTCATTGACTGGTTCCCATGGAGGGGACGTGACTAATCAGAAGCTTATTGACCGCCACCGCCTTCCCAGTACTAGAACGTCAGGGAAGAAGATTCCCATCAAGGCACTAGTGGATCTTCCTCTCCACACTCTTCCTTTTACCATACAGAGGCTGGTTGGGAGCCAAGGGCCTCATCAGGATTCTAGGGAACATATGTTGTATGCGATAGAGGCTATGGCACCTACATTTTTCAATTGGGCGGAGGCATTGCTACTGGTCTTTAAAGACCAGCTGACCAAGTGTTGATAAGGAGAACTAAAAAAGTTTGGCTATGGTTCTATCTTAGACTATTACTTTTTTGAGCGGATCCCACAGTTGAGACTGCAAGTGGTTTTAACTGAGCTGAGGGTGAGAGACCCTCGTATGCTGAGGTGGGTTCGGATCATGGCCCGTACAGGAGCAAGCAGAGGGAAGGTGAAGTTTGGGTCTCCATTCTTCCAATGGCTTAGTGACTAGATCCTCATGGTTGAGGATTATGCTTATGCAAGCACTAATTTTAGGGGTGAACCTGACCTACCACTTCCACCTGGTGAGTAGTGGGGAGACATGGGTAGGAAACAAAACCCTAAGATAGTTATTTTTGTTTTTTGTCTTTTAATGTTTTTTACTTTTTATGTATAGTAACGAGACCTGAAATTTTCATGCATATGTTGGAGCTGCACGACCTAGGAGATCATCCCCACTGGATAGATGAGTGGGAGCTCGATTTGTTCAACGAGATGATAACCCTATGGTAGAGCTGGAGGAGAACCTAGAGAGCTTAAATTTGGACATACCCGAAGCATCCATTGATGATCTCCTGATGCGCTATCAGAGGCACACAGCAGGGGTGTCAGGATGCTTCAGTCGTATGCTACATAGGGTAGTGCGGGCTGTTATGTGCTATTATGAGCATCACTAGCTCTTGCATGATGTATCACTGAAAGCTACTATAGCTTCAGATTTTTTGTATGATTTTATGCTGCCTGAAATCCAAAGTTCTTCAGATGAGGTCTCATGACCTATTTTTGTAAAAACACTTATATATATATATATATATATATATATATATATATATGTATATGTATATGTATATGTATATGTATATGTATATGTATACATGTACATGTACATGTATATGTATATGTATACATGTGTATATATGTATATGTATACATGTATATGTATATGTATATATGTATATACATGTATATACATGTATATATGTATACATGTATACATGTATATATCTATAGATATATACATGTATATATGTATATATATATACATGTATATATGTATATATATATACATGTACATATGTATATATATATACATATGTATATAC
>LPNX011002588.1:186149-208311 GCA_001517045.1 Pseudotsuga menziesii | reverse complement strand
ATATATACATACGTTTTCCTCCGATGTTTATGCTTCAAATGGAAAATATATTTACATGAGTTTTATATGTTTTTACTGTTTATTTACAATGTTATGAACCACGTTTAACTTTCATGCTATGAATGAGCAATATACCGGTCTAGGATATAATTTGCCAATGAATCAACAATTGCATTGTCTGCCCTAAGAATATGCCTATAAGTAATGACTTCAAATGACCTTTCCAATAAACGTACCCTTTGATAAAGACATAGTGGTATAGGGTTTTTGATGGTGTAAACCTTGTTTAAATGAAAAACCACCAATTGCGAGTCCGTGAATACTACCAAGTCACGGATGTCCTGGGATGCAGCCTTAGCCAAAATACCTATGACTGCTTCATACTCAGTGATATTGTTGGTATAAGGACCAATACAAACTGCTCCTGAACTCACTAGATCATGTGCAAAGGAATATAGAACCCAAGCAGCTGAGGCAAGGTTCACGGTATGGCAGCAAGCACCATCGGCGAAGACATAAAAATCCATCTCATCTGCATAACCAAAACATGGTATAAACAGTCTAGACATTAAACTCAAAACCATATTAAAAGTACCAAAACACACTGAAAAGTCAAATAATGTACATATATACAAGGTACCATACATGAATGATCTAGGCATAGTACCTCTTCAGGTACAACCCATTGCGAGGTTGCCCAAAGGGGACTCCATCATAATCCACGAGCTCGTAGGCCCCTTTTTCTAAAACCTTTGAAACGATAAAAGGACCATACCACATTGATTCAAACTTCCCTTTTCTTAGCTTAGCATGTGTCTGATCATAATTTAGGACAAGGTCATCTTCATTAAACACATGAGGTTTGACATATTTATCATATTGCGCCTTGACGCATTTCTTATGTGCCTCATTAACCAAGGCAATATCTCGTCTAGTTTCATCATGGTTGGTTAAGTATAAAAACCTTTCTTCCTTGGTAGAAGTATTAGGGAGAAGTTCAACGACAAGTTTCAAAGATGGAATCTGACACTGAATAGGTAGGACAACTTCTAGTCCATATACTAATTGAAAAGGTGTAAAACCAGTTATTGTTTTCACTGAAGTTATATAAGCCCAAAGAGCAGAGAAGAGAGTCGGCTGCCAATTGGATTTGTGATCTCCAACCATTCGACGTAGCATAGTTTTAAAAACTTTGTTAATGGCCTCAACCTGACCATTAGCTTGCAAATAATAGGGGGTTGAGTTTTCATGGTGAAAACCCAACTTAGCACTTAACTCTACCATCATCTGATTCCGAAAATGTGATCTATGATCAGTGACAATAGACTGAGGAACTCCAAACCTAGCTATTACATGGTTAAAAAGAAAATGGGAGTCAGTCTTACCATCATCTGCATATGTAGGCATAGCCTTAACCCACTTAGTGAAATAATACACCGCTACTATGATGTAACCATGCCCCTCGACTGAGGTAGGCTTACAATGTAAGAAATATATCCCCCATTTGGCGAAAGGGCCAATGACAATGACGGGGTGGAACGGAGCAGGGTGGGTGCACTTTTTCAGGTAAAAGTGTTGATAGGGTGGGCATTTCTTAACAACCTCATGACAATCTTTAAAAATAGAAGGCCAGAAATAGCCAGCGCGCAAGATTTTCTGAGCTGTAGCCATCCCAGAAAGATGACCGCCACATGCCCATGAATGGCAGTCGTTAAGAACTTGTTCAGCCTCATTATGGGTGAGGCATCGTTGAAGAATGGTATCTATACCATGTCTATACAATGTATCATTGAGGATAATGTAGTACTTTGCGTGGTGACGAATGTAGCGACGATCCTCATGAGATATAGTAGGTTGAAAACGCTGTGTCTGGAGATAAATGATTAAATATCCATACCACGGTTCAGTTGTGCTTATTAGGAACATAAATTCATCCGGGAATGAATCACTGGGCCCAGAATCCATTAAAGCACATGGAAGATCACACATCATCTCGACAAAAATTAATGACTTCTTTGAAGTAGATTTGGCAAATTCAAGATCAAACTCCTGTAGGAAACAATCCATCAGGAGTATTTTCCCCCTAGCATTTGACGAGTCAAGATGTAGTACATAGGGTTTTGGTCTGTGAGTACAGTAGTGGTGCGAAGCAGGATGTAGTGACAAAAATTTTGGATAGCAATGACCGTAGCTAATGCTAGCTTCTCCACACGCAAGTATTGAGTTTCAGAATCCAGAAGATTCTTACTGGCATAATAAATCATGTGTTCTAGGCCGTTATGGTCCTCTTGAGCTAAAACCATTCCGATAGTAGTAGTAGAGGCAGCAACATACAAGAGAAAATCCTTCGCGTAATCCAGGGGGTGTATGACGGGTGAATGAGTCAGAGCATGTTTGAGATTATCAAAGGCTCGTTGGGCCTAGTAATCCCAGAAGAATGGAGTATCCTTCTTAAGGAGACACATATAACCATGCATTTTCTCAGCAAATTTACAAAAAAAATGACGAAGAAAGTTTGCCTTCCCTTGCAAAATTTAGAGTTCAAGCAAGTTGGTTGACGCAGGTAAAGCGAGTATTGTAGCAATATTTAAGGGATAAATCCAAATACCATCCTTGGAAACTATGAAGCCTAAGAGACATCTTGTCTCAACGCAAAAAACCCATTTGTGTGGGTTCAGTCGTATCTTGTAATGGTGACATCTCAAGAAAATGTCTCTAAGATGTCGATGATGGTCTTCCCGTAGCTGTGAGTACGTAGGGAGATTGTCGAGGTAAGGCTCCACAATATTCTTAATGTCATGAAATGCATAGGACATGGAACGCTGGAATGTGGCCCCAACGTTCTTAAGGTTAAAAGGTAACTTTTTGTAGGCAAAGGTTCCCCACGGGCATATAAATGTCGTCTTATGCCGATCGGTGGGCAATATCTCAATCTGATTGTAGACGAAAAATCCATCCATAAATGAGAAGATGACACTCCTAGCATAGTTATCGATAATTTGATTGATGTGTGGAGTCGGAAAGTTGTCTTTGGGACAAGCTTTATTCAAATCTCAGAAATCGATGTAGACTCAAGTAGTTCCTTGCTTTTTGTTCAGAGGAACAATATTCGATACCCATTTCGTCAGGGGTACAGGATAGATAAATCCTGCCTTCATAAGTTTTTAGATTTCGGCTTTGATAGCCGCAGCCTTTCGGGGATGGAATTGTCTCAATTTCTGCCTAATCGGTCTGGATGTAGGATAGGTTTTGATCTCGTGGACTACAATGGATGAATCTATCCCAAGCATTTCTTCATAGGAGCAGGCAAAAATATCTCAGAATTCTTTAAACACTGCTTTATACTCTTCAGTTTCATCTATTGAATAATTTTTCCCTATGTGAACATGTTCAATAGTTCCAGACTTGACCGATATGTCAATTGGAACCGTTTTGGTAATGTTGCATAAATTGCCTTTAGACTCAGAATCTTGCAACAAGACAGGTGTTTGCGGATCGTCGACAATATCAGTACCCAAGAGAGATACAAAATCATTATCTATCGAACTGGTATTGGGGAGGAAGGAAGATCTATGACGGTGATCCTCCCATACGGATGTACTTTTATTCATAATCTCTATAATAGACTCGTCCGATGGAAAAGTCTGCAAGAGATAATCCAGAGTAGGAAGCAAAGGTTCTAACCAGTAGGGAAGGTGGTAAGGATCTGAGGCCACCACATGAAGATCATTTGTAGGAACATCAGAAACAGATTGGATGGCATCATAAACTGCTTCATGCGGGCTGAGGGAGTATGTCTCAACAAATTGTTTACCCTTAGAATCATCATTAAATGAAGAGATCATATTGACTGTTGCCGTTTCTATGCTAGAACGGGTTGATGGAAACACGCCCATGAGGGCGAAGTATTTAAACATCCCTACCCCAATCGACTGGTAATGAGGAGGGAACTGACCTAGAAAAGGGATATTATTCGTCGTAGGAGTGGTAACATATGGCGTACAGAAATCAAGTTGATCAATTGTTACAATTCTTCCCAAATGTGGAAACTGGAGGGTTCTAAATACCATCGAAGCAACAACGGTCATGGCATAAAACTAGTTTCTTCCTAATAGAATATTGTAGTCTAACGGGGCATCCACTACTTCCGCCTGAATGGAAATAGTTTTTCCCCCTAGCTCAACTGAAAGGGTTGGCATGAGACCATAGGGCTGGAAGCCTCTTCCATCAAAGGCTTTTAGTGTTGTTGATGATTTTACAAGCTTGGGAGAGCCAATGGATTTCCAATAGGACAAAGACAAAACATAGGTTGAAGCACTTCATCTAGAACAGTCCTGAAGACCTTTTTTCCAACTACTCTAGTTATGACTTGAAAATCCAGTTGGTGGGGTAATCTAGGTTTAAAGTTCTCTGGATTGAAATGAATCAGATTCATGTCACTCTGGTCCATGGATCCCAAAACGGTTAATAATTTTTTGCGTTGTGTGGGGCAGATTTGGAGTACTTCTAAGGTAGAGATTACACATGGTTCTTGAGCTAGGTATTCTACAAAATTATAAAACCGTGCAGCTTGGGAATTAGGTTTAAAAACAACCTTCCTAAGAGTACTCTTGGGCAGACACAAAATCATGTCGATATTAGGTTTCTTGATCGTTGGGGGACCATTAGAAGAGGATGCGGGAGAACCAGTAGAAGGAGCTTTATCAGGAGAAGATTTCTCAATTTTCTTCTCCTCCAGTTTTTCATATGACCGACTTCGAGTTGTTAATTAATAGTATCTGGTGACATCATTTGAATTTCCTTTGTGGAACTAGAATTTCCCTGGTTAGATATGTAATCTACCAGTTTTTACTGAGAAGGAAAAGGATTAGTGAGAACTGCCGGTGCGGGGTTACTCTTTAAAAATGTATTAATTTCATCACATCGAGGACACTCTTTCATGAAATGATCACCACCACACAATAGGTATGGATACTTAGCTTTCATTTTTCCTTTATTGTCATTCTCCAGGCCATAGGTTTGGGGTTTTCCTGTTGGTTTCTGGGTTTCTTGTTTTTACCTTTTCCTTTCTTCTTATTACCGGATGATTGCATAATTTGAATAGCATTCACCTCAGTGGAAACCGTAGGATTGGAAGGAGCATGAGTGGAAAGATTGGGTTGTTTGGTATCTTTAACCATTGACGAGGGATAGATTGAACAAATAGCCCCATCAATAGGAGTTTCTGCAGGTGGCTTAGCCAGGTCAGTGCTGGGTCGAGGAGATTGAGGAACGAGGTCATACAAAGTTCTAGACTGGGAATAGACCAAGTCTAGATACTGTGTGCAACTAATTTCTTTCTCTTCAATAACAACACCCCCCATAGCCACATCTCGGGCAATGGGTGGCAACAAATATTTTGTGAACCAATTAGCCAAGAGTTGGTTTGGGATAGGAGCTTTAATGAGCCTTCTTTTCCTTCTCCATTCATGAATATGATCTGAATTGTGTGTGGAGGTGTTTTGATGCAGAGAGGTTAAAAGGTACATTCCCATTTCGTATCGAATGGGTAGGTAAAATTGTGTGAGGAAAACAGTTGCCAAAGCACTAAAATCCACAAATGAGTGTCGTGGAAGTTCGATGTACCACTTTGTGGCTATGCTATTCAAAGTGCGCTGGAAGAGTCTTAATCGAATAGAATCATCCATCAAGGAATTAGATGAACACCATAGATGGAAAGTCATAACGTAATTTTTGGGATCATCTCCCTACTTACCATTGGATTTTGGAATATCCGATGGTAACTTGACTGGAATGGGAGGCCATGAAGCATTGTGTTGGATGGGGTCATTGATCAATTTGGACAAATCAGGCAAGTCCAAATTTTCTAGGATAGGTAACTGATGATTCAGTTCAACATACATAGGAACCTTTGTCGATAGTGAGAGAATCTGTCATTGAGGCATACAGACCTCAAGGTACTAAATTTGTTTCTAAGACTATTTCTCGGATGATGAGTTGATGTCGACGTGAATAGTCTCGTCGAAGGAGAGCCATGACGAATCCCACATCGACGACACGAAACCTGGAACAAAGTTTAGGAATATCATAGATGATGTAACCATAGGACTGACTCAAATTACTGACACAAAGGTTGTTTTAACTGTAGAGGTAAACTTCTTTCTTCCTTTAAACATTGGGCGGCACGACAAAAGACTTGGCAGCATGCTAGACCAGAAAGACACACAATGTGACAATGAACAATGCATTATTTTGAAAGACTCAAAGGAGTGACATGACTCATGAAAGTGGATCGACTTGTAAGTCAGCTAAATACCCAATTGACTGAATGATATGCAGACAAGTGCCATGTTCAAAGGTGACAAACAACTGCCATTGGATTTGCAAAATGATTCCCTTCCCTTAATTCCCCCATCATGATTGATGAGTGCATCTTTTCATTTTTACAAGTTCAAAGAGGGTAACAAACACTCCTTTGAGCTTATCTGAAGACAAGTCCATTCCCATATATTTCACAAACCTAAGAAAGGAGGGGTTCGTTCCCAAAAAAGAGTCTCTCAGTGTTTAATTTAATGAGTCCAATGAAAGCAAACTTGGCATCGTTCATATTTAGAGAGTTTGAATGAAGACAAAAAAAAACTCCAAGGGGTCCTTTTTTCATAAAATAGTCTATCTGAACCGAAAAAGAGATAACCTACCATCAGAGAGATGACTGTTCAAATACTTTTACAAGTATGAAGAAGACAAGTACTCGACAATTTTTTCATATTTAGGGAGTCCAAAAAGAGCTTAAAGGAGACTCCATTAGGTCTATTTTTAACGATGAACGGTTTTACGAGCCTAAAAAAGAATCAGAAAAAAGACTCGGAACTTTGATACTGAGTTCTGAGAGCATGTCCAAAGTATCGAAACAAATGCTCGAGGACTTTTTCCATTTTAAGGAAGTACAAAAAATTTAAAAACAAACTTCCCATAGATTTTTACTGTTTTCATTTCTACTCCTACAAAACTCAATAGCAACGTTAATTTCTCGAAAAAATGACTTTTAATGAGTCATATGGATGGATTTTATAATGATAATGATTTTAAAATATTAAAATGACATTAAAAAAAACCAAAATAGCTATAAAAGTCATTTCAAATAGTAAAAATCAAAACATTTCACTATTTATCACTAGTCAAGAGTATTTTGGAGCAACTTTGAACCAGATCTTCAGCTGCTGATTCTGGGAGATCTGACCGTCCGATTTGAGCGCTGTGAGATTTAGGTAAAAGACAAAACCCTAAGCTTTCACTTTTAAGCATTTATTTTTTATTTTAGGAGGGTTTTGGCCATTTTAGGTAGGCCCTAAACCTAAAAAGTGGGCACCGCTCCTGCCCCTTATGGGATAGGTGATGCATCGTGAGAACTGCGCTTATAACATTGCACTTAGGAGGTGCCAATGCTCTGTGCAAATAGAGCTCACGCGGTGCCTAACGTGAGTTGGGAAAAATGCATGGATAGGCAAAAACTCAAGCTTTTAATTGATTTTGATGATTGGATATGTTTTTAACTGGTCCATTAATGGTTTTTGGCAGGTTTCCAGCGATCGAAAATGGTGATATGGAAGGAATGACAGCATGATGATGATGATTCCCGTGTTGAAAGAAATGCGAGATGTATAGCCGCATTAAGGAACTGCAGCCTCCTCAAGTTCTTCTGCACACCTAGTATGGTGTCTCATGAGAGATTGCTGGAGTATATGCTCCATATGTGGAACCCGAAACAACAATACTTTGAGGTGGGGGCACATGTGTTGACCATTAAGGTAGAAGACATCTACGTCTTGACTGGATTGTCTAGACAGGGCACCTTGATTTCATTGACTGGTTCCCATGGAGGGGACGTGACTACTCAGAAGTTGATTGACCGCCACTGCCTTCTCGGTACAAGAACTTTAGGGAAGAATATTCCCATCAAGGCAGTAGTGGATCTTCCTCTCTGCACTCTTCTTTTTACCATGTAGAGGCTAGCTGGGAGCCAAGGGCCTCATCAGGATTCTAGGGAACATATGCTGTATGCAATAGAGGCTATGGCACCTACAGTTTTCAATTGGGCGGAGGCATTGCTACCGGTATTTAAAGACCAGCTAACCAAGTGTCGACAGGGAGAACTAAAACAGTTTGGCTATGGTTCTATCTTATCCTGTTTATTTTTTGAGCAGATCCCATAGCTGAGACCCCAAGTGGTTTTTACTGAGCTGAGGGTGAGAGACCCTCATATGCTAAGGTGGGTTAGGATCATGGCCCATATAGGAGTAGGTAGAGGGAAGGTGAAGTTCGAGTCTCCATTCTTCCGATGGCTTAGTGACTAGATCCTCATGGTTGAGGATTATGCTTATGTAGGCACTTATTTTAAGGGTGACCCCGACCTACCATTTCCACCTGGCGAGCAGTGGGGAGACAAGGGTAAGAAACAAAACCCTAAGATAGCTATTTGTGTTTTTTTTCTTTTAATGTTTTTTACTTTTTATGTATATTAACGAGACCTAAAATTTTCATGCAGATGTAGGAGCTGCATGACCTAGGGGATCATCCCCACTGGACAGACGAGTGGGAGTTGAATTTGTTCAATAAGGTGATGACCCTATGTGAGAGCTGGAGGAGAACCTAGAGAGTTTAACTTTGGACATACCTGATGCATCCATTGGTGATATCTTGATGCGCTATCAGAGGCACATAGTAGGGGTGTTAGGCTCCTTCAGCCGTCTACTATGTAGGGTAGTGCGGGCTGTTATTTGCTATCATGAGCATCACTAGCTCTTGCATGATGTATCACTGAAAGCAGCTATAGCTTCATATTTTTTGTCTGATTTTGTGCTTCCTGAAAGCCAGAGTGCTTCAGACGAGGTCTCGTGACCTATTTTTGTAAAAACAATTATATATATATATATATATATATATATATATAGATACAGACTTTTGCCTCCAATGTTTATGCTTCAAATGGAAAATATATTTACATAAGTTTTATATGTTTTTGCTGTTTATTTACAATGTTATGAACCATGTTTTATCTTTCATGCTATGAATGAGCAAGATACCAGTCTAGGATATAGTTTGCCAATAAATCAGCAACTAAATTGTCTGCCCTAGGAATATGCCTATAAGTAATGACTTCAAATGAACTTTCCAATAAGCGTACCCTTTGATAGAGATAGTGTGGTATAGTTTTTTTGATGGTGTAAACCTTGTTTAAATGAAAAACCACCAATTGCGAGTCCATGAATACTACCAAGTCACGAATGTCCCAGGATGCAGCCTTAGTCAAAATACCTATGCCTGCTTCATACTTGGCGATATTGTTGGTAGCAGGACCAATGCAAACTGCTTCCAAACTCACTAGATCGTGTGTAGGGGAATACAAAAACCAAGCAGCTAAGGCAAGGTTTAAGGTATGGCAGCAAGCACCATTGGCGAAGCCATAAAAAGCCATCTCATCTGCATAACCAAAACATGGTATAAATAGTCTAGACATTAAACTCAAAACCATATTGAAAGTACCAAAAGACATTGAAAAGTAAAATAATTGACATATATACAAGGTACCATACATGAATGATCTAGGCATAGTACCTCTTCAGGTACAACCCATTGCAAGGTTTCCCAAAGGGGACTCCATCATAATCCACGAGCTCGTAGGCCCATTTTTCTAAAACCCTGGAAATGATAAAAGGACCATACCAGATTGATTCAAACTTCCCTTTTCTTAGCTTATCATGTCTCTGATCATAAGTCAGGACTAGGTCACCTTCATTAAACACACGAGGTTCAACATATTTATCATATTGCACCTTGACAGATTTCTTATATGCCTCATTAACCAAGGCAACATCTCGTCTAGTTTCGTCAAGGTTGGTTAAGTATAAAAACCTTTCTTCCTCGGTAGAAGTATTAGGGAGAAGTTCAACAGCAAGTTTCAAAGACGAAATCTGACACTAAATAGGTAGGACAGCTTCTAGTCCATATACTATTTGAAAATGTGTAAAACCAGTTGCTATTTACACTGAAGTTCTATAAGCCCAAAGAGCAGAGAAGAGAGTCAGGTGCCAATTGGATTTGTGATCTCCAACCATCCAACGTAGCATAGTTTTTAAAACTTTGGTAATGGCCTCAACCTGACCATTAGGTTGCAGATAATAGGGGGTTGAGTTTTCATGGTAAAAAACCAACTTAGCACTTAACTCTACCATCATATGATTCCAGAAATGTGATCCGTAATCAGTGACAATAGACTGAGGAACTCCAAACCTAGCTATTACATGGTTAAAAAGAAAAAGGGTGTCAGTCTTATCATCCTCTTCATATGTAGGTATAGCCTCAGCCCACTTAGTGAAATAATCCACGGCTACTATGATGTAACCATGCCCCCCGACTGAGGTAGGATTACAATGCAGGAAATACATCCCCCATTTGGCGAAAGGGCCAACGACAATGACGGGGTGTAATGGAGTAGGGTGGGTGCGCTTTTTCGGGTAAAAGTGTTGACAGGGTGGGAATTTTTTAACAGCCTTATGACAATCTTTAAAAATAGAAGGACAGAAATAGCCATCCCAGAAAGATGACCGCCACATGCCCCTGAATGGCAGTTATTAAGAACTTGTTCAGCCTCATTATGGGTGAGGCATCGTTGGAGAATGGTATCTATACCACATCTATACAATGTATCATTGAGGATAAGATAGTACTTTGTGTGGTGACGAATGCGGCAACGATCCTCATGAGATATAGTAGGTTGAAAATGTTGTGTTTGGAGATAAATGATTAAATCTACATACCACGGTCCAGTTGTGCTTATTAGGAACATAAATTCATCCGAGAATGAATCACTGGGCTCAAAATAAGTTAAAGCACAGGGAATATCACACATTAGCTCGACAAAAACTATTGACTTCTTTGAAGTAGCTTTGGCAAATTCAATATCAAACTCCTATAGGATAACAATCCAACGGGAGTATTTTCCCCCTAGAACCTGACGAGTCAAGATGTAGTACATAGGGTTTTGGTCTGCGAGTATAGTAGTGGTGCAAAGTAGGATGTAGTGATGAAACTTTTGGATAGCAATGACCGTAGACAATGCTAGCTTCTCCACACACGAGTATCGAGTTTCAGAATCTAGAAGATTCTTACTGGCATAATAAATCACGTGTTCTAGGTCATTCTAGTCCTGTTGAGCTAAAACCATTCTGATAGTAGTAGTAGAGGCAACAACATACAAGAGAAAATCTTTCGGGTAATTCAGGGGGTGTATGATGGGTGAATGAGTCAAAGCATGTTTGAGATTATTGAAGGCTCGCTAGGCCTAGTCATCCCAGAAGAATGGAGTATCCTTCTTAAGGAAATGCATATAACCATGTGTTTTCTCAGCGAAGTTACAAACAAAATGACGAAGTTTTCCTTCCCTTGTAAACTTTTGTGTTCAAGCAGGTTGGTTAGGGAAGGCAAAGCGAGTGCAACAATCTTCAAGGGATCAATCTGAATATCATCCTTGGAAACTACGAAGCCTAAGAGACGTCCTGTCTCAACGTAAAGAACACATTTGTGTGGGTTCAGCTGTATCTTGTAATGGTGACATCATAGGAAAATGTCTCTAAGAAGTCGAGGATGGTCTTCCCGTAGTTGTGAGTGCCCAGGGAGATCGCTGAGGTAAGGCTCCACAATATTGTCAATGCCATGAAACGCATAGGACATGGCACGCTGGAATGTGGCCCCAGCGTTCTTAAGGCCAAAAGGTAAATTATTGTAGGCAAAGGTTCCCCACGGGCATATAAATGTTTTCTTATGCTGATCAACAAGAAATATCTCAATCTGATTGTAGTTGGAAAATCCATCCATAAATGAGAAGATGACACTCCCAGCATAGTTATCGATAATCTGATCAATGTGTGGAGTCAGAAAGTTGTCTTTGGAACAAGATTTATTCAAATCTTGGAAATCGATGCAGACTCAAATAGTTCCCTGCTTTTTGTTCATAGGAACAATATTCAATACCCATTCCGTCAGGGGTAAAGGATAGATAAATCCTGCCTTCAAAAGTTTTTAGACTTCGGCTTTGATAGCCGTAGCCTTTCGGGGATGGACTTGTCTCAATTTTTTCCTAACCAATATGGCCGTAGAATAGGTTTTGATCCCATGGACTATGTTAGTGCTAGAAATTTTTCTTAGGCTATAAAAGAACAAGCCAACACAATCTCATAAAACAAAATTAAGTAAAATAGGTTTTTTAGGGTTTTGGTTGTGCAGTTTGTAAACAAGAGGGTAAAAACTTCACAAGGCTAAGGAAAAAACTAAATCATGCAACAATGAAAGATGGAGATGCATAATATATAAAACATAAACCAGAAACAATAATCACAACACTAAATTTCATCCACAATTAACAAGCATTTCATGAATAATAACCTCAAACAAGAAATGAATATATCAACTGAGTGATTAAATCAATCAGAAATGAAACCAGTAGATAGGATAAACAGGGCTTACAGTTTGCATATATTCCATAATCAATCATTCAAAATACATAAGAGTTTTTGACACTTAGCTCCATAAGACAGTAGCTTAATAGCCTCCCCTTGTACAAAAATGCGAACCCCCAGTCCTTTTCCAGCCTTACTTTTATCTTGGTTTCCCAAAGACAATTACATAACTGAAAAACTATTTTAGGTCATACTACCAAATTATTCAATAAAAATATAGTCATACAAATTAAACTAACTTTTTCAAAGACTAACTAATAACCACTATTATTAAAGCACTTTACAATTCCTTAGCAGCCTCTGCAAATTCTCATTCTCTGAATCAATGCACTTCCCTTCTGATACTAGATGCATTTCTTCTGGAATCCAAGGGATTTTTAATTTCTTAGCAATCTCTTCATCTTCCTCCAGCTTCTCTGTCATAGCCACAGGAAACCCTGAAGATTCACTGAATTCAACACTGCATTGGGTTGATAGCTCTGCAACCTTTCCTTTCTCTGCACAAAAACTTGATATGACTGAATGCTGCTTATTCAAATCATCTTGATGATGGTTTGAGATTACCTTCTTTCAAACTTCCTTAAATATCTCTGAAATTTTGGTTTTAGTAAAAGCTAACTTATATTCTGAAATAATTTGTTTCTTACCCTTCATCTCCTTTGTATTTAAATCTTCATTGTCTTCTAACTCTTCCTGAGATGAAGAGTCTTCAATCACTGTAATTTTCTTCTGAGCTAGTTTAGGGTTTAACAAGTTTTTCATATTCAATCTAAGTTTATTTTTGGGTCTGGTATTAGGCCTCCAACCTGTCCCAATTTCCCCTAACATGCTGAAAAATTTCCCTTGATGTTTGATAGAAGCTAGCTGCACTACCTTTCTTTTCATCCCTCATGACATTACCCCTTCTTCAGACTGTTTCTATACATCCTGTTCAGTGTCAACCCTAGCTTCATCAAATAATGAATTTTCCTTTTCTTCTGACTGTACTTCCATAGGAACTTGTTCCTGTTCTTTCAAATTTTCATTTACTTCTTGGTTTACTTCTACATGAGAACTATCTTCTATATGCTCCAAATCCTTCATTCTTGCCTTTGATATTTGATTTTTCTCAATATTAGTTTGTTGTTCATCTTCAACATTTTCATTTCCTTGAGTCATAGATTTTCCTGCTACATTATCCTCTTCTATCTCGACGATGACTCTCTTCTTCAGTTTCTTGACCAAATTATGTCCTTTATTTGACTGTGTTTTCTGAGCTTGGTCTTCTTTTTCTGATTGAAATCTAGACCAGAATAGAAAATAATCCCATGTTTTTTCCTTCTTTCGAAGCACAGTACTTTTGATTAGATTTATTAGACCATGATGAAATATAGACTGTTTAGTATGGTCTTGATGCTCCTTAACCCTGCTGGACATCTTTTGCAAACTTTTAAGGAAAAATAAAGGAAGGTTCATCTTTGCTTCATGGTTAAGATGCTGCAAAAACCTAAAATTATACTTAAATACAAATGCAAATATTCCTTCACAAGTTATATAACTTTGTAGGATTTTTATTGGTTCTCTCCACTCTGGCTTGAATTTCTGGATATGTACTCCTTTACTCGAGTCTGTAACAACATCTGGGAGCAAGTAATTATGTGTATCAAAGGTAAAGGGTACCTTTTTGAACCAATATTTGCCTTCATCTAGGATCCCTATAGCCTCTGCTATTAGTTCTCTGGTCAACTCAATCTTTAAGGTATCAAAAGTAACAATATCTTTATCCAATCCCTGAGCAAACTTATATGAGACCTTTGTGTGATATCCATCAATCTTCTAAAAAAATCTCAACCATCCTGCTTCTAAAAATAATCTTGCACAGTCAGGGAAAGCTTGAACCCAAGACATATCTGAGGGTTCAGCTCTGTTTGTTTTCCCATTCCTCTTCATTTTAGATAATTAAACTTAAAAATTGCTTCCTTCAGTAAAGAACTTTAACTCTATTCAGATCTTGGTAATTTTTAACAGACAAATATGTTGGGAAACTAAACCCCTAAACTAGATTTCATCACTTAAACTGATAAGTATCTTAACTCTATTGATAGAGAAAATTCGACATTGAGCATCAATTGAGTTTATATACTAGCATTCTTAGTTAAAATCCATAATTAATCTTCTGTCAATGTGAACCCGAATACATGGAATATGATAGTAATTTGCTTGATACCTGTCAGAATAGTGAATTCAGCTGCTAGAAATATGTTTTCCTGTCTGCTAGGTGTCCAATTTTATTCTTAAATCCTTCTCTGACTTCCACGATAGTGCCAAACAGTTTCCCTTAAAATCCCTAAATTACCAACCTTCTTATATCCTTGATTACAAACTGCCAAACTTTGACACACCTTCTATGCTCTTCATGCACTTCAGGAGATGCGTAACCAAAGGCGAATTTCCCTCATCATGGATAATTATTAATGTTCCACTACTATGTATCTCTTAACTTCCAGACCATCGCAACTTACCCTAATGATTCCTTTCCTGAACTATTAACACTTGTCACAATGATTACTCTGGCCGAAAAAACGTATCAAACTCATTAACAAGTGTGAATGACCTCTCCTATGTGCGAATTTCAAAAATTTTGAGCCAAAAATCATGATTTTTAGATAGCGCAATTTTCTTGTAGCAAACGTGTTTAACTATTTTGGGCTTGCGCTACAAGAATACATGTTTCAATCATTTTCAAAATCAAACTCACAACAAAGGGTTAACTTTGGTTAAATGGCTTAAAATAAAACCTTATGATATTTTTAGAACCTTTAAGTCATAAAACATCCTACAAGCCCCTAAAAACTATAAATTTTGCTAAGTAAAACCAAAATTAGAAACCTATGAAGTCAAATTATAAATACAAACATAAAAATCAAAGAAAAGATTTAAAAGAACCTAAAATCCAAACTTAAAAAATGAACAAAACCATGTTTTAAAAAACAAGCAAAGGATTTAAAATGAGAAGCAAAAAAAGGCTATAACAGACTACAATGGATGAATCTTTCCCAGGCATTTCTTCATAGGACCAGGAAAAAATATCTTGGAATTCTTTAAAAAATGCTTTATACTCTTCAGTTTCATCTATTGAACAATTTTGCCCTATGTGAACATGTTCAATAGTTCCAGACTTGAGTGATATGTCAATTGGAACTGTTGTGGTAATGTTGCATAAATTGCCTTCAGACTCAAAATCTTGCAACAAGATAGGTGTTTGCGGATCGTCGACGATATTAATACCCAAGATAGATACAAAATCATTATCTGCCGAACTGGTATTGGGGAGGAAGGAAGATCTATGATGGTGATCCTCCCATAAGGATGTACTTGTATTCATAATATCTATAATAGACTTATTCGATGGAAAAGTATGCGAGAGATAATCCAAAGTAGGAAGCGAAGGTTCTAACCAGTAGGGAAGGTGGTAAGGATCTGAGGCCACCAGATGAAGATCATCTGTAGGAACATCAGAAACAGATTGGATGGCATCATAAACTGCTTCATGCAGGCCAAGGAAGGATGTCTCAACAACTTGTTTACCCTTAGGATCATCATTAAATGAAGAGATCATATTGATTGTTATCGTTTCTGTGCTAGAAGGGGTTGATGAAAACATGCCCATGAGGGTGGAATATTTCAACATCCCTACCCCAATCGACTAGTAAGGAGGAGGGGATTGACCTAGAAAAGGGACATTATTCGTTGTAGGAGTGGTAACATCCAGCGTATAGAAATCAAGTTGATCAATTGTTACAATTCTTCCCAAATGCAGAAACTGGAGGGTTCTAAATACCGTCGAAGCGACAGCAGTCATGGCATAAAACTAATTTCTTCCTAAGAGAAGATTGTAGTCTAACGAGGCATCCACTACTTCCACCTGAATGGAAATAGTTTTTCCCCCTAGCTCAACTGAAAGGGTTGGCATGAAACCATAGGGCTGCAAACCTCTTCCATCAAAGGATTTTAGTGTTGTTGGTGATTTTACAAGCTTGGGAGATCCAATGGATTTCCAACAGGACAAAGACAAAACAGAGGTTGAAGCACCTTCATCTAGAACAGTCCTAAAGACATTTTTTCCAACTACTCTAGTTATGAATTGAAAATCCAGTTGGTGGGGTAATCGAGGTTTAAGGTTCTCTGGATTGAAATGAATCAGATTCATGTCACTTAGGTTCATGGCTCCCAAAGTAGTTAATAAGTTTTTGAGTTGTGTGGGACAGCTTTGGAGTACTTCTAAGGTAGACATTGCACATGGTGCATGAGCTAGGTCTTCTACAACATTATAAAACTATACATCTCAGGAATTAGGGTTAAAAAAAACCTTCCTAAGAGTAATCTTGTGTGGACGCAAAATCATGTCGATATTAGGCTTCTCGATCGTTAGGTGACCATTAGACGAGGATGCGGGAGAACCAGTAGAAGGAGATTTATCAGGAGAAGGTTTCTCAATTTTCTTCCCCTCCGGTTTGTCATATGACTAATTTCGAGTTGTTATATTAATAATATCTGATGACATCATTCGAATTTCCTCTGTGGAACTAGAATTTCCTTGGTTAGACATGTGGTCTACCAGTTGTTACTGAGAAGAAAAAGGATCAGTGAGAACTGCCAGTGCGGCGTTACTCTTTAAAAATTTATTAATTTCATCACGTCGAGGACACTCTTTCGTGAAATGATCACCACCACACAATAGGAAGGGATAGTTAGCTTTCATTTTTCCTTTATTGTCATTCTCCGGGCCCTAGGTTTGGGGTTTTCCTGTTGGTTTCCGGGTTTCTTGTTTTTACATTTTCCTTTCTTCTTATTACCAGATGATTACGTACTTTGAATAGCATTCACCTCGGTGAAAACTGTAGGGTTGGAAGGAGCATGAGTGGAAGGATTGGGTTGTTTGGTAGCTTTAACCGTTTACGGGGGCTAGATTGAACAAATAACTCCATGAACAGGAGTTTCTACAGGTGGCTTAGCTGGGTCAGTGCTAGGTCGAGGAGCTTGAGGAACGAGGTCATACAAAGTTCCATACTGGGAATAGACCAAGTATAGATATTGCGCACAACTAATGGTTTTCTCTTCAGTAACAACACCCCCCATATCCACATCTCGGCAATTGGTGGCAACAAATATTTCATGAACCAATCAGCCAAGAGTTGGTCCGGGATAGGATATTTAATGATCCTTCTCTGCCTTCTCCATTCATGAATATGATCTAAAATTTGTGTGGAGGTGTTTTGACGCAGAGAGCTTAAAAGGTACATGCCCGTTTCGTATTGAATGGGTAGCTGAAAGTGTGTGAGGAAAACAGTTGCCAAAGCACTAAAATACACAAACGAGTGTCATGGAATTTCGATGTACCACTTTGCGGTCGTGCCAGTCAAAGTGCATTGGAAGATTCTTAATCGAATAGAATCATCCATCAAGGAATTAGACGAACACCATAAATGGAAAGTCATAATGTGATTTTTGGGATCATCTTCCTGCTTACCATCGGATTTCGGAATATCTGATGGTAACTTAACTGGAATGGGAGGCCATGAAGCATTGTGTTGGATGGGGTCATTGATCAATTTGGACAAATCAGGCAAGTCCAAAGTTGCTAGGAAAGGTAACTGACGATTCGGTTCAACATACTGGTAATAATTATAAGGCATGTAACCACCAGTAGGACCGTAAGTGAACTGATACACAGGCTACTAAAAAGGATGATGGGATGATGAACCTTTAGAAGATAGACCTCCAGGGTTAGGACCGCTAGGACCTTTGGGGCCACCGAGACCACCAAGGGGAGGACCACCAGGAGGAGGACCACCAAGACCTCCAGGACTAGTAGGAGGAGGGTCACCAGGACTTTCGGGACCACCAGGAGGAGGACCACCATAAGGTGGCCCTCTGGGACCTCTGGGGGGATTACCTCCATAAGGCAGGCCTCCGACACCTCCAACTGTATGAATAGGTATTCCTCCTAATGCTGGCATGTAGGACCACTTGGGTTTCCCCCATGGAGTAAAAGTATTTCCAGGATATGTAATTCTAGTGTATGACATGCCTATAGGGGTAGGTTGGTAATTCATATTTCCTACAGGTACTTGATTTGTTGGGCAACCATACCCCTAGCAAGCTTTCCTAACAACAGATTGTACCCCTAAGGGTTGACCTGAACTTAATGGAGAGTTAACTATATTCATAGGAGGAACGTAAATCGTGGATGTGCTTGCATTAGAGGCCTATATATTATGAGTAACAACTCCATCAGAAGGTAACGTAGATCATGCCAAGGGTTCCCCCCTGACACTATAAGGTACCGATACAACTGGAGTTGAAGTTCCCCCCCAGCCCTAGAAGACCTAGGAGGACTAGAAATAGACCTAACATTTGCAACCGTGGGATCGAAAGTTTGACCTGGGTCTTTTGTAGCCTCAACAAGATCAATAGGTTTCATAGAATCAGATAGTGAACGATATCCGTCTAGCCAAGGGTCCATATTACAGGGAAGAAGAGCTGACATAGGTTCTTTATGAGGGATTGAGGTTGCTAAGATAACATCTAGTCTTTGCATTCTCTCCTGAAAATCTTGTGCATGGTGAATAGTCAATTGAATTTGTCTATATTCCTCTTCACGTGGTGAGGGATGTTCAGGAGGAGGCCTACGTATTCCAAATGAAGCAATGGCCTGTCCCATAGAGGTTCCCCAAAATGGAGCATTTGGACCATAATATGGATGAATAGGACTATCAACATGACCTTCCAAAGGACCATGGAAAGAAGTGTCACCGACAGGAGGTTGTTGAGCCAAGGGATTTGTATAAGAAGTGAACTGGTCTCCAATTTCTACAACTATATTCTCTTCCACCTGGGAAGTAGTTGCAACTCCTTGGACAGTAGCTTCCATTAGACCTTCTCCTGTAACGGGAGGAAAGTTGGGTGGTAAGCCCTATGTTCTTCTGTACCATCTCAAATGAAACTCAGTCAGATTGCATAGTTCCTATTCTAACCTAGGGTTTCAAAGCTAAAAAAAACACACAAAAACTTTCTCATACTCAAGCTACAGGCCAACAAGCAAATTCAAATGATAGGATGAGCTCAAATGGTCAGTCTCTCACCAGGATTGTCAAGTAGGTGCAACTTGCGATATACCAAAAGGGTACGTGTGTAGTAATCTCCCTGAATGCTATTTTTGGTGTATTGCTCCACACAAGATGGCCAAAGGGCTTTCCTCAGATAGATAGGGTATCTTGGTGGGGTCTCCCGATATATGCAAGGTACGTGGGAGCTCAAAACGGTAGTAGTGTTGTCTAATGCACAACCGTTCACAAGGGGCCTTTCTATATACAATCGAGTATGTGAAGTACCTTTCTATATACCTCAAGGGTACATGAAATGTATTTCAATATAGTGATGGTACATGTAAGAATCACGCGAGTCCCGGGATGTAGTGCGGACAAGTAACGACAGCTCCTACGCTTAACAATTCCTGAACACGTCTCTAACCTAGCACTCAAATTTCTATACAAATTTTAAGCCTATAACTACCGTTAATTTTAAAGTGGACAGTTAGGTGAATGCATGAGGTTTTGACAGAAAAGTAAAAGCATGCAGATATGAAATGCAAGTTCATTCACTTTTCCATTCAGTATACCTAATTACAGGAAGGAGAGAGGTTGTTTTTCTTTTCAATTTTCCTTTAAAACCAAAAAAATTCCCAAACAACTATAAAAAATCCTTTTTTCGAGCATACAATCAAACAACACTTTTCTTCAAATCAACTAGTTTTGAAAGCACATAGGTAGGGTAAGATCTCTTTTCAAATGAAAAAGAAAGACAAATAGCACTCAAATATTCATATGCAAGCTATGTTTTTAGTTTTTTTCTGAAGCATGGAAAGATCTAACTTGAACTATTGATACTTTTTACTTTTGATGAGATAATAATGCAAAAGAGACAAAAGAACAAAGGAGTCTTGAAAGCTTGTGAGGCTCATCAGAGATCCAATGGCTTAGGCTCAATGAAATAATAACCTAATCTCAACAAATTTTGTTTTTAAAGCAAAAAGAAGTCTTTCTCACACTTAATGAGAAATTGAAACAAGAAAACTAATCCAAGGGAGTCTTTCTTTTCAGTGATAGTCTATAACAAGCAGAGATCTAATCTGACCTATAGTTTCCAACTAACTCCTTTCAAGAAAAAACAAACTTACAAGCAGTAATGAATTATGAATCTAATGTAGCTTTTTTATTTGAACAAACAAGCAATTTCCACATAAAATTTCATGATTTCAATCTCTCAAGCAAGTTCAAACAAGTTTGGATAAGACCAATTAAACACACCAAATCCAAAAAATCACAATTTTTTTACAAAAAATTGAAAAAATCAAAGTCTGGGATAGGCCTACCTGGCACCATGCAGATGAAGTTGTTGACAGGCGGTTTTGAGGCAGAACTGCTTCTTTCTCACTGCATTCAGGCGGTGGCACTGTCTATGGCTAACTGGACTCAGGTGGTGGCACCGCTTCTTGCCAAAGGCACATGTGTGGTTCTCTATAACAACCCAGAACAACAAGAGAGCGAAAAATCAAGTTAGAAATGTCAAAAAATTCATTAAAAACTGATGAATCAACCACAATACAGAGTACAGAAAGTTAAGGTGGCTCAGATCTGAAGAGATTTGAATATTTTCAAACCAAAAATTCAGTAGATCAGATGTAGATCTGACTACAAAGATAGGAGGCTAGAGCTTGGATTCAGACAAGAGTATTTCAGAAACTGAGGAAGAACAAGACAGATCTATCCCCAGCAGAGTTGCCAAATTTGTTATCAGGAATATATCACCTTCTGCAGACAGAAACTATTCCTCTGGTCTGAATGGTTCAGATCCAGAACAAATGAGTGAATAACTCGGTTGAAGACCTTCCCTGAATGTTATAGACGCCTGGAATGTAACTCTGATGAAGGACCTGTATACCTGTAAAACATATCAAACATACAAAGACATCAAAGCTACCAGAAAATCATCTACACATCCATATTAGTGACTAAGGAATGCAATAACATATATGTGAGATTAACGCAACAAACATGTGGGAAGGAAATCAACTTTGCATTAGAAAATAAATGAAAGAGCTTACAACCATGTGCCTTGGTGTCGATACACTTCTTCACAAGACTAGCACCTTGTCCCCGATAGCTCCAACTTGCTCCACAATTGCTCTCTGATGGATTAGGCCAAGGTATCAATTCAACAACATAATTTTACTATTCTTCTCTCCCCCTCAACCATGGATTATGAGCTTGTATTTATAGGGCTCAAAAGGATAGGATGGTTGAGAGATTGGTGGGTGAGGTGGCTACAAGATCCTACAAAGAGGGATCTCGACCTTAACCAACTCAGGTGAGTAGGAATAAGGTTAGACATGAGGCTCTTATTCTAGAAGCCTCGAGAAACCTCCTTTTTTTCACTTTTTATCAAGGGCACTGCTTATACCCCTTTATGACAGAGTGGTGATGGGTAGGAACCGCACCAACAACATAGGTTAAAGGTGGTGGCACCACCTCATTCTCACACAACTAGGGCAGTGCTAAATAGGGTACTGCTTATCTGCTTGAGGGCAAGTGTGGTGCTGCAATTCT
>LPNX011002588.1:69741-177996 GCA_001517045.1 Pseudotsuga menziesii | reverse complement strand
TTTAATCCCAGTAATTTGGATGATGTATGTGTTCAAGATACCCATTTAGAAGCCAAGGGTAAGCATGCTAATGATACTTTTGTGAAGAAGTCATTTAAATCTGATAGCAAATCGAAAGGGAAAGATAAGGGGAAAAAGAAGATGGATACTGTTAAGAAAGAAGGTGAAAATCCTACGTGTTCACATTGTCAGAAGGGACATGATGTTTCTAAGTGTTGGAAACTTCATCTGGAGTTAAGTCCAAAGAAGTACGGAGGAAACAAAGACAAAGGAAAAGAAAAAGCTACTGCAGCAGCTATCCAAGACTTGGGGTTTGACTCAGGTGATGAAACAAAGGTTACAGCTGTCGGGATCCAAGGTAAGGATAACAGTATCTCACTTCCCATTGATGCAAAATCAAGTTCTAGTGCAAGTACAAGTCTGCCATCTACTTCTAAGCAAAATGATAAAGATAGAAGTGCACTGTTTCATGTTTGTGTCATTGCAAATCACACAAAGATTGATACATTGTTTGATAGTGGTTCACAAGTAAATCTGATATCAGAAGAAGTGGTTAAGAAATTGCATTTAGTTACTATGCCTCATGAAAATCCCTATCCTCTATGTTGGGTTACTAATGATACACAATTGCAAGTTACAAGGAAATGTGTATTAAAATTTGCAATTACTGAAAAGTTTAGGGATGAGGTAGAATTAGATGTAGTACCACTTGAAATTTGTGGAATTGTACTTGGGAGTCCATATTTGTATGACCGAAAAGCAGTCTTTTATAGAGAGCAGAATAAGTATCATCTTTTTAAAGAAGGTATGGAATATATTGTACGAGCACATAAGATAAAAACCAATCTAGCAATAGTCTCTGCAGGACAAATGAAGAGGTTGGTAAATGCTAGAAGAATTTTGTGTTGATGATGGTTAAGATGAAAAATGATGAAGTCTCTGAATCTTTTGAAGAATGTGACCCTAAGCATAAATCTGAACTGATTGACATCATTTCTGAGTATGATTATTTGTTTCAATATCCAAAGGGGTTACCACCGAAGAGAGAGATTCAGCATGAGATACATTTGCAGCAGGATGTGCCACTCCCAAACATAGCCATGTACCGGATGTCTGTAATGCAGAACGAGGAAATCAAGAAGCAAGTTCAGGATTTGATTGAGAAGGGGTTCATCCGGCCCAACACTTCTCCTTGTGGCTCTCCTATAGTCTTGGTTCCAAAGAAGGATGGGTCATGGAGGATGTGTATCGACTACAGGGCCCTTAACAAAATCACCATTAAAAAAGGTATCCTCTTCCTCGCATTGATGATTTGCTTGATCAGTTGAAACATGCAACTTATTTTACAAAATTGGATCTATGTAGTGGCTATCATCAAATCCGTGTTGCTGAGCATGATGCTTGGAAAACAGCTTTTAAAACGAAACACGATTTGTATGAATGGCTTGTGATGCCTTTTGGGCTATGTAACGCACCTGCTACTTTTATGCGGGTCATGAATGATGTCTTTCGTTCATTCATTGATGATTTTGTAATTTTATATCTAGATGATATCCTTGTGTTTAGCAACACCTGGGAAGAGCATGTTGTACATATGAAAAAAATTCTAGATGTACTGAGAAAGGAAAATCTTTATGTAAAAATGTCTAAATGTGAATTTGCTACAACTTCTTTAGTATATCTAGGCCATATCATTGGTGGAGGCCACCTGCGAGTGGACCCAGCCAAGGTTGCTTTCATTGTAAACTGGCCACGGCCTAACACCGTTACTGAAATCAGAAGTTTTCTGGGTGCGGTTCAGTATTGGAGGAAATTCATTTCTGGGTTTTCTTCCATTGCTGCTCCATTGCATGCATTAACAAGTGTTAAAGAAATTTTCCAGTGGGGAGGCAAGCATCAGAGAGTATTCGACACTTTGAAGGAAAAGATTAGCACCACGCCAGTTCTGACATTGCCATATTTGCAGCAGCCATTTGAGATCGAAACCGATGCCAACGGGTTTGCCATGGGAGTAGTTTTGATGCAAGGAAGGAAGCCAGTCTGTTACCATTCAGAAACATTCTCTACTGCGATAAGTAACTATCCGACCTATGACAAAGAATTGTATGCTTTAGTACAGAGTGTGAAGAAGTGGAAACATTATATCATGGGAAAAGAGACAGTCATACATACTGATCATCAGCCACTTCAATATTTAGAATCTCAAACTAAAATACAACAAAGTAGGCATTTAAGATGGATGGGGTTCTTACAACAGTTTCATCTCGTAATTAAGTACAAAAAGGGAATTCATAATAAAGTAGAAGACATGTTATCAAGGGCACCTACAAATGCTTCAATCATTCTTCAACACAGTTCATTAACACATGAAAGTTATATTGAACAGTATGCAGAAGATAAAGATTTTAAGAAAGTATATGCATCACTAATACATGGTAAACAAGAAGAGAACTATTTTGTGCATGAACAGCTCTTGTATCATCTCGGTAAACTTTGTATTCCAGAGAAATAAAGAGTGCATGTGATTCGAGAGGCACATAGTTCATTGATTGCAGGACATTTTGGTGTAAGCAAAACATTGTCTGTATTACAGAATCATTGTTATTGGCCTCAAATGCAAGAAACTATAGCTAAATATATAAGGGGTTGTGTTATGTGTGCAACAAGTAAGCCTAGCAATAGGAAATTGGGTTTTTACACTCCTCTTCCAGTTTCTTCTCGTCCTTGGGAAAGCATTTCTATGGACTTTGTAGGAGGACTACCTATGTCTAGAAAAGGGCATAATTACCTATATGTGGTTGTGGATAGATTTAGAAAAATGTGTATCTTAATGCCATGTAACAAGCAGATCACTGTTGAACAAACAACTCTTTTATTCTTTCAAAATGTTTGGGTACATTTCGGGCTACCCACGTCTATTATATCTGATCGGGATTCCCGGTTCTTGGGAAAATTCTGGTCAACTTTATGGGAGCTTATGGACACTAAACTGAAGAAAAGTACATCTTTTCATCCACAGAACGATGGGCAAACAGAGGTAGTGAACAGAACAGTGGTTCAGCTACTTAGAGGATATTGTAGTAAGCATCCTAAACTTTGGGATGAACAGTTGCAGTATATACAACATGCTTACAATCATGCAGTTCATTCTTCCACGAAAAGATCTCCTTTTGAAACTTGTTTTGGTTATCTGCCAAAAACACCGATGGACTTCTCTTTTGGAAAAGATGCAGTAGATGGACATCATGATGCAAATAAAGCTTTAAAGTTCATTCAAAGAATCCAAGCAGTGTAGTAGGCCGTTCAAGAACAGTTGGAGAAGAGCCAGGCCAAGTACAAAGCCAGGCATGACAAGCATCAAATTGATCATCAATTTCAGGTTGGTGACCGAGTTTGGTTACACATCACCAAAGAAAGAATGAAAGGTGAAGGTAAAAATATTAAGCCTATCAGGTATGGTCCTTTTGAGATCTTGGAAAAGATCGGTACTAATGCTTTTCGCTTGAATTTACCTCCATACATGCAAATTTATTCAGTTGTCAATGTTGAGAATCTTAAATTGTATGAGCCTCCTATGATCATGGACGAGGAAACTAACGTACAGATTCCTTTAGTTGATGATTTGGCACCTGAATATATGAGAGAGTTGCAGGATGATGTTATTCTTGACAGAAGTGTAAGAACTTCACGAAGGGGGAATGCTGAGTACCTTCGAGTGGGGCTGAAAGGAATGCATCCTAGCAAAGCAAGATGGATGGAGATTAGGAAAGTGAGGGAGCTGTACCCTCACTTACTTGCAGAAAAATTCAGGATTTTGGTGGCCCAAAAGCTCTCCAATGGGGAGGATTGATCCGACGGATTATTCCTCCTTAACGATCCAATATGGTACGATGGTTCAAAGAAGCCGTGAATGGGGATAACCGGAAGCAAAAAAATATGAGGATTAGCGGTCGGAAGCTTTTCCTCTTCCACAATGATGGGGCTCGAAAGCCTTTTCTCTTCCGCAATGGTGGGGCTTGGAAGCCTTTTATCTTCTGCAACGGTGGGGCTCGGAAGCTTTTCCTCTTCCGTAACGGCGGGGCTTGGAAGCCTTTTCTCTTCCGCAACGGCGGGGCTCGGAAGCCTTTTCTCTTCCACAACGGCGGGGCTCGGAAGGCATCTCCCTTCCGCAACGGCGGAAGCTTGACGAAATTTTGGATGGATCGGAGGTCGGAGCGATTCAGCAGCCGCAATGGCGGAAGCTTAAAGACATTCAAAATTGATCGGAAGTCGGAAGCATTTCCCCTTCCACAACGTTGGAGCTCACAAAGCTTCTTCCTTCCGCAACGGCGGAAACTTAAAGAATGGATCGAAAGTCGGAAGCATTTCCCCTTCTCTAGTGTCGGAGCTCACAAGATTTTCCTATTCCTCAAAAAAGATCCGCAACTGTGGAAACCAAAGTAACATACGTTTTGACTCGAAAACCAAATGACCACCGATTGAGACCATCGGAGCCCGTTGCTGATCCTCTTCCGCAACGGCGGAAGCACGAATGACTAGAACTTCCAGAAGTTTAGTTCATGGAGGTCAGATCCTTGGCATGGTAGGTGGAACATCACGATGTGGCAAGATTTCATAATGTGTACAGCTTGGCAAAGTTTTTCTTGGCAGTTATGCCACAGCTGGAATAATGTCAAAAGGCATATGAAAGTCGAGGCAATGGGTTCAGGAGGTGAACAGTTGCATTTCTTTGAACGTTTGGGCTCATTAGTAATGACAAAGATGAGTAATAAAGGAGAGGAGTTCGTTCAGAGAGGGGGAGGTAGTTTGTTGGGAGCACAGTGCAGCGTTTTCTCTGTGATGAGAAGCTTCAGAGAGCATTTCGTTGTTCTTTTTGAAGTTGACTATTCTCAGTTATACTTGGCTTCTTTTGTCTGTTGAAGTCCAGTTGTGTAACTTTCAAAGAGGAGGTCTTGAAGACTTTATTGTTAATATCCAGTTCCCGTGATTGTAAAGAGTCGACTGTCTTCTCTGTTTTATTTGGCTTCTCCTTTCTTTTGAAAGCCAATTTGTATTATTCTAGAGAAGAGGTCTTGCAGAATTTTGTACATACTGCTGAAATTGATTTGCAGAGTCCAGAACCATTTGTACCATTTTAAGAGATTAATTGGATCGGTACCCATTGGAGAGGGACCCAGAGACATAGCCCAGTGGAGGGGGTGAACTCCATTATCCACTTCTGCTTGTGACTCTATTTCTGTGTTTTCTGCTTGGCATCTATTTATCAGTCTTGTTTTTCATTCCGGTTCTGAGCATTTAATTTATGCTAATATTGTCCATTAATTAACCTGTTGCACGCATTCTTTTACAACATACTTTTAATGCACTAAAGTTGAGGTCCTACGGATCATACTTCCAAAGGTCTTCTGAAGTCCGAACAAGTTATCCTTGTCCGGTTCACCAGGCTCACTTGATAAAAAATGACTAAGTACAACTTAGGTGGTAACAAGTTGAAAAACCAGCCAGGGTAGGAGGTTACATTTTAGATTAAATAGGCAGATTAGAGAAGGGAAAAGGGTTCTGCTCTTCTGCATTAGAATTTCGAATTTGCAGAGAGACGAACAAACCTGCGTCTAGTTCTGCTTGTAAATATTTTGAACAGACTGAAGAAGAGATCCGAACTGTATGTTTTCATGTGTGCTTAATAGAAGGATTAGTTGCTATTATCCTAGATGCATTTACTAATTTGAGCTGTGTATTCATGAAGAGACGACTTCGATGATTTTTTGAACATCTGTGTATTTCTGCGAATTTATTGATTCAAGTGTTAAATGGTTACTTGAATGAATGAAATAGGTTGTAAATGCATGCATAGAAGTGTTAGGCTAAGGAATCTTAGATATTGCAGGCTGGATTGATCGATTCCCTGATCAATTAGTGCAGACGGAGATTTGACGGTCCAAGAGAGATATGTAACGGAATTTGCGAGGGTGATAATGGATCCGCAAAGATATGGGATATCCACATCAAAAAGAAGATCGACGGTCACAGAGAAGGTCACAAAGAAAAATTGGGGAGAAAGAATTATGGAAGGAAAGTTGCAGGGAGCATCTTGTGGAAATTGAACCCAGGTGTTAGAACAATTACACTCATAACAATTTCCAATTACACATGCAAATTACTCACAAAGGAGACTGAATAATGGAGCATAACACTAATCTGTATTGAATAAGTGTACAATATCCAACCTTGTTAAGTCATAGGCTGCCACAATAAATAATTACATGAGAGATTCGAATGCATAAGGAGTCCATTCAAATTTAGTCAAAAGCAAGCTTACTAAATCTAAGCAAATCCCCCATAGGTGCATAAAGCAGTTTCCAAAACTGTCTAGGAGCTCACGAATTGGAAAAATCAATTAGGCAAGCTAATAGGTGGTGGAAGCACAACTCATACATGCTTTTCATAGGAGAAAAGAGTGGAGGATGTTGAGGACAAAAAACAAGTTAACTCACCTAGTCAAACTTTCCCAATTGCCTTAAAACTCAGAAAAAGCAGACAATAAAGTAGAAAAAGCAGACATGCGCTAGGGAGTCCAAGAATAAAGTAGATTTGATTCCAAGAGGTTTCCCAAGTGCTCCATGACTCAAATTTAGCAAGTTTGACCACTATGGATGTGTGGAGGACAACTTGCATAAGGTGGAATATGGAAACTAGGCAAATAAGACAAAAAATGGATTAATTAATGTCTAAGGTAGCTAACTATGGGTTGAAAATTCTAACACCCCCCCTAAGCCTGAATTATGAGTAAAATATCAGAAAATTATAGTGCCTAGAAACAAATCTTAGTCACCCTTTACATACTGCATGTCCATTTAACCAAGGAAAGAGGCAAAAACCCAGTGGGAAAAATCCTCCCTTAAACATGGACAGTAAAACAAAATTTGGAAATCTTGTCATCACTCATGCTTCACAACATGATCAGCAATCCCCAGCAGTGATTTGATATTGTTGAATGTCTTCTCACAAAAAATTTTTGGTGAAGATATCTGCTACTTGTTCTAAAGATGAACAGAAGAGTAGGTGAATGGTGCCATCATGCAGAAGTTGTCTGATGTAGTGCATATGGATCTCAATGTGTTTGGTTCTCTACTTCTGAACTGGATCATTGTAGATTTGAATGGTACTATGATTATCACAGTATATAGTAGTTGAGTATTCTGATTCGAAGCCACACTCTCCAAGTAACCCTTGCAACCATAAACATTGAGTTGTTGCATTTACAACTCCTCTGTACTTTGCTTCTGTAGATGAGAGTGCAATGGCACTCTGTTTCTTGCTTGACCTGCTGATTGGCCCTTCTGCAAGCATGAACACATATCCTGATGTTGACTTTCGATATGTGCTATTTCCTGCCCAATCACTGTCAGTAAACCCAATCAAATCAAGATCAAATTTAGGTTTGTAGAAGATCCCATGAGTCCTTGTTCCCCCAACAAAGTTAAGGATCCTTTTGGCTGCTCTCCAATGGATCTCATGAGGCTGATCCATGTATCTTGAAGCCACACTTATTTCATAAGAAATATCAGGTCTAGTATGTGTAAGATACAACGAACATCCAATCAAGTTCCTATACAGTGTATTGTTTACCATAGGTGAAGAATCAGCTTCTTCAAGCTTAACTCCTGAAAGGAAATGAGTCTTGCTTGGCTTGCAATCCTTCATATTGAATTTGTTTAGAAAATCCAAAGCATACTTGGATTGATGCACTTTGATTCCTTCTTTGGTTTGAGCAATCTCGAGCCCCAAGAATTGGCTCAATAAGCCCAAATCTGTCATTGAGAAGGCATGGTTCATTGCATCCTTCAAGGAAGCAATTTCATCTTTTGAGCTTCCTGTAATGAGAAGGTCATCAAAATACAAAACAATGATCATTAATGAACCATGAGTCAGCTTCAAATAGACATCTGGATCTGATTTTCATCGAACAAAAATTCAGTGATAGCAGAAAACTATCAATCTTGGCATACCAAGCCCTAGGGGCTTGCTTAAGCCCATACAATGACTTCTTTATCCTGCACACAAGAGATGGGTTAGTAGAAAATCCTTGAGGATTCTACATGTATATCTCTTTATTGAGATCTCCATTCAGGAAAGAACACTTCACATCCATGTGGTGTACCTCCCACTGCTTTGAAGCTGCAATGGCTAAAGCTAGCCTGATGGAATCCATCTTTGCCACTGGTGCAAAGGTCTCATTGTAGTCTATTCCATGTACCTTTGAGTAGCCCTTGGCTACCAATCTGGCATTTTACTTCAGAGGTGAACCATCAGCATAAAATTTGGTTTTGTACACCCACTTACACTGAACTAGCTTCCTCCCTGGGGGAAGATCAACCAACTCTCAAGTGTTGCTCTTCTGGAGTGAGCTGAACTCTTCTTCCATGGATGTTTTCCATCTTGGATTAGTTTCTGCATATTCATATGTCTATGGGTCTGATTCAACCATCAGATAGCATTTCTCTGCAAACATAGGATCTTTCATGCACAGTGCACTCTCAAACTGAGATCTAGTCCTCCTAGGATCATTAGGATTTCCAGCTAGTTCTCCAGCTGCATGAATGGTCTTGGCTGCCCATTTTGGTCTTGTAGGTATGTTAGCATCTGAAATCAAATCATCATTATCAGAGATATCAGAATCGGCATGTTCAACTATCTCTTCACTTACATTTATAGGTTCTGGTGGTGAAGAGGATTCTCCAACTTCCACTGCTGCTAGGGGCTCTTCTTGAAACTGAACACACCTTTCAATGAAGGCTTTGTTTGTGCTCAAATTGATCATATTTTACCCTTTTGAATCTTTAGAGTACCCAACAAATAGACACTCTTGGCTTTGGGGCTGCAAAGCCTTCCTCTTTTCTGTTGGAATTCTAGCCCAAGCCCTTGAGCCAAAAATCTTGAAATGGGTCACATCTGGCTTGTGCCCACTCCATGCTTCGAAAGGAGTCATACCATCAAGTTGTTTATGAGGCACCCTATTCTGGATATAGGCTGCATAGTTTATAGCTTCGGCCCAAAACTTTGGTGGCAAAGTCTTAGCCTCCATCATGCATGTTGCCATCTCTTTCAGTGATTTGTTCTTCCTCTCGGCAACACCATTCTGCTGTGGTGTGTAAGGGATAGAATGTTGCATATGAATACCTGCATCTACACAATATTGAATGAACTCAGACTTGACATAATCACCACCATTTTCATATCTGAGGACCTTGAGTTTCCTCCCAGACTAGTTTTCAACCAAAGCCTTAAAGACTTTGAAGAGGCCAAAAACTTCAGACTTGTGTTTCAGGAAGTAAACCCAGCAATACCTGGAAAATTCATCTATGAATGTCAATGCATATTTGTCTTGTCTCATTGAAATATGAGGAAATGGGCCAACAACATCACTGTGGATCAACTCAAGAGGTGCAGAGGTTCTCTCATGACTAGCTCTCTCAAATTTATGCTCTGGGTGTTTTCCTAGGATGCAACCTTGACAGACTCCTTTGGAAAACTTAATCTTTGGTAACCCTATGACCATTTATTTTTCACTAAGAATAGAAAGATACTTGTAATTTAGGTGGCCAAATATTTCATGCCAAAGATTGCTTGCCTCATTAGCATGAATTAGAAGAGCAGAGGGGTTTGAGTAGGGTAGGAAGTGTGAGAACATGTATACCTTCGAAGTGTGATTTGCAACTCCTTTTGCAATGAATTTACCACTTGAGATCTCTGTGATCTCAACTTCATCAGGGGAGAATATGACCCTTTTGGAGACCCTGTGTGGGTCATCTGATACACTAATAAGAGGTTAGAGGCAAGACCTGGAACATACAATACATTGTTGAACTTACCATGGTCAAGATCAATCCTCCCTTTTCCCAAAATTTCAGTGAGAGAGTCATATCCCAGTACTATTGGTGGACCTTTCGACATCTCAAGTGAGGTGAATTCCTCCTTAGTTGAAACCATATTTCTTGAAGCTCTAGAATCAATGATGAAACTAGGTGAGCTTGATGTGCCAGCAACCAATGCATGAACTCTCTCTCTGTCTTCTGAATTTGATCCTCCTTCCCTCTTCTTTGAGCTATCTGGAAGGGAGATACCATTATTCTCTAGGAGTTGGGTCAGCATTTCTATTTGATTCTTCATGCAGGAGCTTTCAGAATGATTGCCCTTACTGCAGTATGCGCACTTGCTCACTTATCCTTTGTTCTTCTTCTTCTGGGTGTTCTTCTTGGAGCCTTGAGACTCCTCTGGAGACTTGTTCTTGTCTCTCTTTTGCTCAGGTGGATTTTTAGCTTTCTTCTTGCTTTTTGAATCCACCCTCGAATCTCCAGCAACCAAAGCTTGGTCTTTGGAAGGTTTGATGTTTCCCATCATCACCAGTTTATCTTATTCTTGTGTGAGAGATTCCATGAAATCTACAAGGCTAGGCATTTTCTAGGCACGAGCTATCAACTTTGTGGAATAGAAGGTAAAAAAAACACTAAATAGTAAAGGCCAAGCTTCGAGAGTATGGCCAAGACCAGCTGATCATCCTTCTTTTCGATCCCACATTGTTTTAGCTACAAAATAAGTGCTTTGAACTTGGAAAATAGAGTTGCAGGGATTCAAAGCTATTGGGACTCAGGGAGATCAATTCATTTTCAATTTGATGTCCCCTCATCTCATCTATATTTCCAAAAATATCAACAAGCATCTCCCATACTTCATTCGGTGATGTCAATCCATGAAGATGGAAAAGGAGGTCTCTGGATATGCTCAGACACAGGAGACCATAGGCCTCATCCCTCTTGTTGTGCAATTTAATATTCTCTGTAGCTACATTGGGCTCTGCTTCTATTGACATAGTCACTTTGTAGAGGCATTTCACTCTCAACAATATCTCCATCTCTGCTTTCCATTCAAATAAGTTAAATGGAATCAAGATGATCTTCTGAGATTGATCCATAGCTCAGAAATTGTCCCTGCAGTCAGCAGAATGCTCCCAGTCAATGACTTTCGAACCTGCAAAATAAATTAGAAGGAGAGAAATCAATCTACAAAGGCTCTAATACCATGTGGAAATTGAACCCAGGTGTTAGAACAATTACACTCACAACAATTGCCAATTACACATGCAAATTACTCACAAAGGAGACTGAATAATGGAGCAGAACACTAATATGTATTGAATAAGTGTACAATAGACAACCCTCTAAAATCATAGGCTACCACAATAAATAATTACATGACAGATTCGAATGCATAAGGATTCCATTCGAATTTATTCAAAAGCAAGCTTACTAAATCTAAGCAAATCCCCCATAGGTGCATAAAGCAGTTTCCAAAACTGTCTAGGAGCTCATGAATTGGAAAAATCAATTAGGAAAGCTAATAGGTGGTGGAAGGACAACTCATACATGCTTTTCATAGGAGAAAAGAGTGGAGGATGTTGAAGACAAAAAACAAGTTAGCTTCACCTAGTCAAACTTTCCCAATTGCCTTAAAACTCAGAAAAAGCAGGCAATAAAGCAGAAAAAGCAGACATGCGCTATAGAGGCTAGGAATAAAGAAAATTTGATTCCAAGAGGTTTCCCAAGTGCTCCATGAATCAAATTTAGAAATTTTGACCACTATGGATGTGTGGAGGACAACTTGCATAAGGTGGAATATGGAAACTAGGCAAATAAGACAAAAATTGGATTAATTAATGTCTAAGGTAGCTAACTATGGGTTGATTATTCTAACACAGCTTTGGAAAGTTGGTTGGCATCCTACATCCCACAACCCACTTGCAGAAAAGTTGTTGTAGAAGGAAATTTGTAGGGGAGAAAATTTAGAAGGTTTTTTAGCATCCCGCATCCCGCAACCCGCTTGCTGAAAAGCTGTTGCGGACTCAGAATTGCGGGAAGGCAATTTTAGTGCAAAATTTGGCCGAGGGCTAAATTTTGGCAATCCTGTTAAGTGTAGGAGCCACCAGATCCTGGAGGCACTGGTTGGGTTGGCTGTGGTTGATCTATCCTGCATCAATTTTGGTATCAAAGCAAGGAGAAGCTCATGTGAGAGAGAAGAGTAGTAGCAGAAGCATGAAAGAGCAAAGAAGAGTGCTCAAGAGGTTCTAAATAGAGGACCAGTGTTACCAAAAGAGAAATTATAGAGAAGGGGATTCATGAGGGAAGTTGTAACAGTGTGAAAGAGAACCATTATTGCAGAGGCTTAGTGCAAGAGGATGGCTGCACGCATGGGCAAAGCAAGAGGTCGTGACATAGGTTGACCAACGATGAACATAGAAGTTATGGAGGAAATGAGGGAGCTACGAGCACGTCTGGAATCCATGGAGATAGATAGACAAAGAGACCCAAAATCAGGGGATGTAAGTGAACCTAAGGATGAAGAGAAAAGAGAAGAAGCCTCAACTATGTAGGAGATGCCTGAGCTAAGATATTTCAGATCAATTCTAGGAGCAACTTCAAGGCCGAAACCTGAGTTTCCTACCTATGATGGAAGTCTCATTGCCAAGAATCTCATTGACTGGATCAGTGAGCTAGATAAGTACTTTGAGTATGATGAGGTTGAAGAAGACAAGAGAGTCAGATTGGTTGTGACGAGGTTGAAAGGGCATGCATCCTTGTGGTGGGCTAGTGTGCAAGTAGAAAGAAGGAGGAAGAATAATTCATTGATAAAGAGATGAGATAGGATGGTAGCAAATATGGGGGATAAGTTATTGCCCAAACATTACTAGTTAATTTTGTATAGACAGATACAGAATCTTAGGCAAATATTGTTAATAGTGAGAGAGTACAATGAAGAGTTCTACAAAGTAAACCTAAGTGCAGGATATGTGGAAGAGTCAGCAGAAAAGGATCCTAGATATGTCAATGGTATAAGGATGGATATCCAATACGAGATCATCATGATATCACTTAGAACAATGGAGGAGGCTTATCAATGTGCCTTAAGGGCAGAAGAAAAGATAGCAAGGAAGCAGAGCTTCAACAAAGGTTGAGGTCTGACCAGAGAAAGAGGACAAGCAGCTGGAAGAGGAATATTTGGAGTCCAAAGAGGAGAGTCCAGTAGCTCTAACCAGCAATAACAGCATGGTGGAGGAGGTGACTATAGCAGAAGAGGACCTTACCAAGGAGGTAGAGGTAGAGAAAGAGGCAAAGGAACTATCTATCAGTGCTACAAATTTAACCAGTTAGGGCATAAATCATTTGAATGTCCATGGAAGGAAGACGTAGGACAGAGAGGAGCCTATGTAGCTCAGAATGAGTAGCAGCAAGAAGAGTCAATAGTGGCTGAAGTTTTTCCAAAGACGTGAGAGTCTTTGATGATGAATAAGGTCTTGTTGAAACTTGAGAAGGAGCAAGCAGAGTGTGCTCAAAGAAAATCTTTATTCAGAACCGTGTGTAAAGTCCAAGGGAAGTGCTGTAAGATGGTGATTGACAGTGGGAGCACTGGCAATATTGTTTCCACAAAGATGGTGGAGAAGTTGAATTTAAGGAGGACCAAGCATCATGTTCCATAAAAAGTATCTTGGTTACATAAAGGACATCAAATCATGGTAAGTGAGTAGTGTGAAGTTGATTTTCAAATGGGTCCATATAAGGACAACATTCTGTGCAATGTTATTCCCATGGATGTTTGTTATATACTGTTAGGAAGACCATGGAAATTTGATAAGAAAGTGATTCATGATGGTAGGAATAACTGTCATAGTTTTGAGAAGAATGGGACAAGACATGTACTTCACCCTTTACAACAAGGCGGTACATTAGGACAGTCAACACCCAAATTTTTGCTGTTGTAAGGAAAAGAATATTTGTAATAGATTGAGAAGGAAGAGTTGAACTATGCTATGGTATGCAAACTGAGAGCGATGAGAATGAAGACTAATGTGACAGATCTTCCTGAGGAGATTTAGGAGATGCTGAGTGAGTTTAGTGACATCGTGGTGGATGATTTACCCAACGAGTTACCACCAAGGAGATATATAAGCCACCAAATTTATTTTATTTCAAGAACCATCTTACCAAAAAAGGTAGTGTATAGGTTGACACCTCAAGAGAATGAAGAAGTGAGGAAACAGGTCCAAGGATTGTTGGACAAAGGATTGGTCCATAATATTCTGAGCCCATGTTCAGTACTAGTAGTACTAACACCAAAGAAGGATAGACAACCATTTCAATGGAAAACAGAGGTTGAAAGGATTTTTCAGTTCTTGAAGAAGAAAAGCACTGAACAACCAGTATTGAAGTTACTAGAATTCAAACACTCTTTCCAAGTAAAGTGTGATGCCAGTAGAGTAGCAATCGGAGCTATACTTAGTCAGGAGGATAGGCCTATAGAATATTTCAGTGAGAATTTGAATGATGCAAAGCAGAAGTATTCATCTTATGACAAGGAGTTTTATGCTATTGTTCAAGTAATGAAGCATTGGAGACATTATTTGATGCCTAAAGAATTTGTTTTGTATTTTGATAACCATGCATTGAATTACATTCTGCAGCAACCTAAGTTGAACCTGAAACATGTCAAGTGGGTTGAATTCTTACAGAGCTTCACCTTTGTGTTGAAACACATAAGTGGACAATCAAATAGAGTAGCTGATGCCTTAAGTAGGAGACTGTTGATTCTGCAAGAGAATCAGATACAAGTCTTGGTATTTGAGCATTTAGGGGATTTGTATGAGTCTGACATTGATTTCCACGAAGCTTACAGGTCTTGTAAGAATCCAGTGTAGGTGGACAGAGAGCCATGGATGGAGTATACGCTACAATATGGTTTACTCTTTAGAAACAGTAGACTGTGTATACCAAAGTGTTCCAAGAGAGAGAACTTGATACAGGAAAAACACAATGGAGGTATGGTAGGTCACTTTGGAAATGATAAAACCTTTTGACAGTCAGGTCATTTCTATTTTTCCCCAAGGATGAGGTCTGAAGTTGAGAAGTTTGTAAGCAGATGCAGAGTATGCCAACATGCTAAAGTAAGAAGCCAAAACACAGGGTTGTATACACCATTGCCTATTCCAACTAGGCCTTGGGATTCTGAGTATAGATTTCATTATGGGTTTACCAAGAACTCAGAAGGGACATGAATCTATCTTCGTAGTCGTTGATAGATTCACTAAATGGGTACATTTAATTCCATGCTACAAGACTAGTGATGCTACACACATTGCTAACTTGTTTTTTAATGAAGTTGTGAAGCAACATGGTTTAGCTAGAAGCATTGTATCAGATAGAGATGTGAAGTTCATAGGTCAATTTTGGAGGACCTTATGGAAGAAGTTGGGTACTAGACTGAACTTCAGTTCAGCATATCACCCATAGTCTGATGGATAGACAAAGGTAGTGTTGAGGCCCCGAAATTCGCAGGTGACAACAGTTAGGGATTCTCCCCAATCAACGTTCCCAACTAGCCCGTTGACTATTTGGTATAGGGAATGCGTCCGGTTTACGGTCCGGCTACTGTAGGTCAAAGTAACAAAACAAAGGCTTTACTGGTTGCGGCCCGGTCCAATGTGTATTTTTGGTATTTTTGACTTAATGTATGATATGCAAGTGCCTGATTAACCATGCAGGGTGATAAGATGCAAGGAGCAGTCACAATGTGATGCGCAGGTTCTTACCTCTCGTCTTAGACTCACTAGCATCTAAATCACATACAACAAGAAAATAAACTAACTACCTAAACTATCCCTAGGGAGTAGGGTTGTCATTTGTAAGTGAGCAATACATTGTGTACATGCATTATGAAGAGTTACAGTTAGCTGACACTTCTTTCAAGACACACGAACAATTACAGATATTTAAACAACCAGATAGCTGATTATTTTATGAACAACATTTATCACTCACAGTGGAAAACATCCCAAAAGATACTGAAGAACATTCAACAAGAACATAGGTTCAGGAAGTTAAATACTCTGACAGTAAATGAAATACAGCTGAAAATGAAATAGTTCCTCTTCAACATTATTCATTTAGTCACATTGATACATTCCACATTTCACTCTCTCCAACAGGCAAAAGTTGCACTTTCTGACTGTAAAACGAAGTAGTTCCTCTTACAAGCAAAAGAGTTTACAAATTTTCTCCGGGAAAAAGCCCTTTGTAACCTCTCCCTTTCTAGTATTTAAACAAAACAGTAAATCGTTTGGGTTTCCCCCAACCCATCTCCTTTCGGTCTCCCCAGCATTTCGTATTTTTCTGAGTTGTCTGTATGCACTCATGATTCTTTAAGTAACGGACCAGCAGTCAGGTTCGTGCCTTTAGCGTTATTGACTTTGTCTTTCGCTTCGAGGGCCCTTTTAGTGATCTGGTCGGTGTCATTTCAATTTTTACTAAACTGTTCTTCTACGTCTTCACGCATCAGCTCCTTACGCACACCTGCAAGTAATCCCCGTGTATTATCCATTTGGGACTGTGCTATGAAACAGAGTGACAATTTATACAAACTGAAACAACTTCTCCACAAAACAAATGGCCTGGTGCACCATGACGGAAGTCGGAAGGATACTGACATCGGAAGTCAAAGGCTTGGCTCAGCCGCAACGGCGGGAAGGAAAAGAAGACTAAGAGGCATGATTCAAAGCTGTGGGCAAGAAAACTCCATCAGAGATTGGGTGACTTTGACGTCGGACGCCAAAAGGACTTCCCAGCCGTAACGACGGAAAGACAAGGGATAAAAAGATGCGAAATGCGGGTGGGAGAGGGCTTAATCGGATGTCGAAAGACATTCGAATCAGAAGCTCTATAGCTTTCCCAGCCGCAACGGTGGAAGGGTAAAAGCTACGGGCAAGCGATTGAAGACAAGTACGAATCGGACGTCGGATCGATTTGGACTTCAAACGTTAAACCGCTTTGGGAGCCGCAATGGCGGAGGGAAAAAGAAAAAAAAACAGTCGATTTGAAAGAAAAATCAAGTGTTCGAAAGCCTTTAAAAATCAACAACATTCAAGGACCATTTCATTTTCAAAACGATATCTTATCAAAGACAATTGGCAAAACTAAACCCAACTATGCGGCCTGCAACAAAATTCAAGCACAAACAAATTATGGGAAAAAGATGTATATAAATTGTTCAAAGCATCCAGACTTAAAGCATGACCGAAGAAACATCAAGGATGAAACAACCTGAAGCGATATTTAGTTATGAGGAGGGGCCCAAAATTTAAGATATTTGGGGAGAAAAGTTGCAGCAGCAATAACTGGCGATTACCTGGTGAACCTAGATCTCTGGGTAGTTAATATTTGAGTGACAGACTATTTAACAACAGATGCATCCTTTTGAATTCTTCCAGCTATCTAGATTTCTCGAATGCCGACAGTGTGTACCTTCAATCATTGATAATAGTCCAATTTGGGAAAGTGAAAACCAAGATTCTCAAGTCCAGATAACTCTGTCGAGGCCAGAAGATGAGTTTCATTATTACCTTTGTCTTCAGGTGGCTAATAGCTTTGGACCCCACAGGATTGGAGCATATGATAAACAGAAATATTCGTTTGTTCCTCATTCCCATGCCATTTTAACACTTTTTCTTGTGCTTTTGGACTTTTGTCCCTTCTCATATGAGTTTGCTTACATGCCCTTATTACTGAATTTTGATTCAGGATCCTCTATCCCATAGTGTCCTTTTGTGTGAGTGGTGTATTTCAAGTTTAAGCTCACAGACGGAGAGGATCTTTCGATAATTTAGTACTTATGATTCAGCATCTGCTTTGATGTGTGATGATTTTCATATGAGTTCTTTGATTCTTATATACCTTTTGGCATTCGTTTCTTGGCATGGGATCATTTATATTTAATATACTGTTCACCTTGCTTCTTTCCATGGGTCCTCTGCTGTCATCCCCTAGACATTTTAAGTGTGAAGTGGATGGAGCCTCAACATAGTATTTCAGACTCTTTGAATCCGGTTTATTACACAGGGATTAAGAAGGACTTCAATGCACACAGAATTATTCGAGAAAATGACTAAGCTGGAAGAAAACCTTTAATATAAATAGCAACCCACAGTCTGATCACTAAATTGTTTATCACCCCCCAAAAATTCTGATGTTCCCCATGCAATCGCAGGTTCGTCCCCTTTATTGAAAAGAAAAATCAAACTAAAGTAAACTGAAAAACATGACTCAAAAGACTACCAGACGGATTATTTATACACAAGACAGAAGAAATCAAACAACTCAGGAAAAATAAGGCTTGAGAACCAAACCATTTACCGGTAGGTTCTCCTCCCACCCCTGCAAATCTTGCAACTTGTAATTAGAAGGACCAAGCTTGGATGCAATCTGATAGGGGCCTACCCACAACTGCTGGAATTTGGTATGATTTCCCTTCTCATCATGGGGGTGGTCCCATTTGAGGACTAAGTCTCCTACTTCAAAGTCTTTTGTCCTAGCTTTGTGCTTGTCAAACCATCTCTTAACTGACTCTTGTTGTTGTTTAAAGCGTTCTTTGGATTTAGATCTAGCTTCTTCTGCTTTCAGGAGATTATATATTCTTATCTGTAAAACTTCATCATCAGACCCTCTAGACTCTTGAGCTAGTATGGAAGATGGTAGCATGATGTTGGGAGGAAGAATGGCTTCTTTTCCATAGATAAGGGTATAAGGAGACACTCCTATTGCAGACTTGGGGGTGACTCTATCAGCCCACAGGGCATTTGGTAGTGTTGAGTGCCAACTCCTTTGGTTTTCTATTACAGTATTTTTTAGGATTCTAATCAGATTTTTATTAGAGGATTCAGCCAGGCCATTCCCTTGTGGATAGTAGTTAACAGAATAATGCAATTTTATTCCTTTATCATGAGCAAAGGCAGTTAATTTAATTGATGAAAAGTATTTAGCATTATCAAAAACTAACGAAACTGGAACTCCAAACCTGGTCATGATGTGGTCTTGTAAGAAGCTGATGACTTCGTCTTCATTTATCTTGTGCAACGGAATAGCTTCGACCCAGTGAGTGAAATAATCTGTAGTAGTCAGAATTTACTTGTGCTGGAGAGAAGAATTCGGTTTGATTTCTCCAATAATATCCAACCCCCATTGCTCGAATGGTTCCGTGATCACCACAGGATTTAGGGGTGCTGCTGCTTTAGGTTGTCTCCCACCACACCTTTGGCAGATGTCACATCTCCTGACATGTGCATGTGAATATTTGAAGAGTGTCAGCCAATAATAACCTGCCCTGAGGATTTTGTGGGCTGTAGTGTCTCCTGAATAATGTCCCCCAGCAAGCCCGTCATGCAACTCTGTCATTACTTTCTTCGCATATTCCTTTTCTAGGCATCTGAGAAGAAGACCGTCATAATTCTTTCTGAACAATACCCCTTCAACAATTTGATAAGATGCTGATTTAAGACGCAGCGCTCTTCTTTTCTTGGAATTCCAATGTTCTGGTAACAGCCCTGCTTGCAGGTAATGCACAAGGTCTCTGTACCAAGACTCGGGAGCTGTAAATAAAGGACATACATCCATTACATGTAACTCGGCCTCATCCACCCAGGCTTGTTCTTCATCGTTCCCACTTTTAGTCATCAGTTTGCACAACCCTTGACCTTTCACTATAGAAGCTGGCTTGAATTCAAGGTCGTACTCTTGAAGAGCTGTTACCCAATTGCCCCTTCTTTCTCCTAACTCTTTCTGTATGAGAAGGGATCTTACAGCTGGTAGGGGACTATTAACTTGGTTCGATTTTTTAATATATAAGGTCTGAATTGCTTCACTGCCTTAAATACTGCATAAGCTTGCTTATCAATGGATGGGTAGTTTAATTCAGCACCTTGCAGACTAGTGCTCATGAAGGATATTGGGAATTCATCCCCCCCTTCTTCCTTTTGGGTGAGCACAACTACTAGTGAGTCATCGGATGCAAATGTATACATAATAAAGTTTTTATCAAAGTCTGGGCTTTTCAGGGAGGGCGCATGTGCAACAACAGTCTTGATTTTGCTGAAAGCATTCTTTTCAATTTCAGTCCACTTAAATTGTGCATTTTGTTTCACCATATGCTGCAGTGGCTTAACAATCTGAGCAAAATCAGGGACAAACCTTCGCACGAAGTTTATAGTGCCCATAAAAGACTGCATCCCTTTGTTATTATGGGGCAAGGGGATTTTCTCAATGGCTTTGATTCTTTTTGGATCAATAGAAATTCCTGTCTTTGAAACTATGTGACCCAGCAACTTGCCCTCTGTGACAGCGAACACACACTTTTTAGGATTGAGGGAAATGCCATATTTTCGATAGCGTTCGAAAATTTGCTTTAAGTGAAACACGTGCTCTTCTCTTTTCTTTGAGAATATTGTAATGTCGTCAAGGTACACCACAGCACTTCATCCAATAAATCCATGGAAAGCTATGTCCATAGCCCTCTAAAATGTCGCTCCAGCATTAATCAGCCCAAAAGGCATCCTTCTATAGGCAAAGGTTCCCCATTTAGTTCTGAACGTTGTCTTTAATCTGTCTTCTTCGGCTACTAATACTTGATTGTAGCCATAGAAACCATCTAATAATGAAAACAGTTCAAAACCTGACACCATCTGTAGCAGCTGCTCCATGGGTGGCACAAGATAGTGATTTTTATCTGATGCACGGTTTAAGTTCCTAAAATCCACGCAGATTCTGATTTCCCCAGAATTTTTCCTTATTGCTACCAGATTTGATACCCACTCAGAGTGTCTGACTTTGAAGATGATTCGTGCGTCCAATAACTTCTTCACTTCACTTTGAATTAGCAGTTCCAATTTCAGATGCATTTTCCTCAAATGTTGCTGATATGGCTTGACGCCTGCTTTAATGGGAACAACATGCTTGATGATGCTGGTATAATGCATTTTCAAGTCTTCGTACATCCATGCGAAAACATATTTATATTGTTTGAATAGACTGATGAATTTGTCTCTTTCTGTTGGCGAACAACATTTGCCGAGATTCATGAACTTAGGATTTGTTTCAGACCCTAAATTAATCAACTCAAACTGCAGAGAGGAGCTGTGGGTCTTCACGTTGGGCGGTCTTCTGAATTTTTCATTTAAATCGAACATTTTTCCAACGTTCTGACTCCTTTAGGAATGAAATTGTCGTATTTCATCTCAGCCTAATGCTCTTCATCGTCTATGATCACTCCTTTAAATACCTCATCATTCGTTAAACATTCTATGATCTGCTGGTCATCATCGAACACTCGTAGGTTCGTAATCATATCAGGTACAGAGGGCCTGAAAAGTAGTTCAACAGAACATCGATTATTAGTGGGTACGATTCTAGCGGCTGATGTGGCCAACAAATCAGCAGCTGCATTTTTTATTCTTGGAATTGAAATAATGTTAAATGCATTAAAATATTTCAGCAAATCCCATACCTCGTTCTGGTAAGCCTTTAAGTGAGGAGAAACACAATGTATCTGATTCCGGATTTGTTTCACAATAATTTCAGAATCTCCAAAAAATTTTAGATTACTTACCTTTAATTCAATTGCCTTCTTTAGTCCCTGTACCAGTGCTTCGTACTCAGCTGTATTATTAGTACACTCAAACTCTAATCTACATGAAAGGAAATGTTTATTCTCCTGTGGGTCAATCAGGACACAGCCAGCCCCTGACCCTTTTAATGTCTTAGAGCCATCGAAAAATAAAGTCCAAAAATCATTAACTATTGAAAATGAATCTATTCCTACTGCTAAGTCTACTATTTTACAGTCAATCTCATCAGCCTGTGAAAATCAAAGGAGATCAGGCTGGGTATCAGATGTGTTGCTGGCTTCTTCTGCTTGGTAATTACCTGGTTCCAAATCAATAAAATAGTTTCCCAAGACAGAATCCACAGGTTCATTCTTCTCTTCAAGTCGGGTAACATTGTACTTCATGTGAGGCTCCCTCAAAACCTTAATCTGGTTCGGACTTCCTTTGTATGGCAACCACAGATGTGACCAATCAGAAGTGAAATATCCATTAAGTTTGGCCGACCAATCTCTGCTTAGGATAAGTCCGTACGCATCTGGTATATCGGCCACCACGATATTAATGACCTGGCATACTTTATCATTTGAAGCCAGATGGACTAGGACGTCTTCCATCTCACTAATTACCTTCACATCTATCCTATCCAACTGAACTACTCTCCATGGAGATGTCTTAGGCTGCCCATTGATTCTTTTATAGACAGATATTGGCATGACGTTAACAGTTGGCCCTGAATCTACCAAGCAATTATGTACATTGTAGTTAAAGATTTCAAAAGTAAGGAGGAAAGGTGGATGCTTGTGCTTGGATTTACCTAAACTGCTATTTTCTCCAATCTCTTCTTCTTCTTCTGGTTGATTGTTAGTGGGAGTCTTCTCATCTGATGTTTCAAGGGCTCTCAACAGCATTTCGTTTTGCTGCAGCATTTCTTTTTGCTGCGGCACTTTGCACATCTTGAATAGTGGAACATTCGCCTTTATCTTCTTTAAATCCTCCATAATGTCATAATCCATCTGTTGTTCCATGGGATGAGGCCTATCAGCATTCTCCTTACCTTCATTTGGCTTGGTCGTTGTATCATTCTGTCTAGGACTTTGGCTGGTAATAGTGAATTCTGGAACTTTATCAGCCAAGGAGTTATTTTGAAATTTCTTCTTAATATTTCTCTGTAACCTCTTAATCTTTGGGAGTATAAGACTGTCTTCTTTAACCGTCCCTTGGCTCCTTGTGGCTACGTTGGTTTCCACAACATCCTTGTACCCCCTGAGTCTTTTCTTCTTCAGCGTCGAATAACGAGACAGAATTCCATAAAGCCATGGTTTCTTCTTCCTGCTCTTTAGTGGAAGTAGAAGTAGAAGTATCTTTTCTTTCTTCTTCTCCCTCTTCTGTTAATATAGAATCTAACAGTTGATTCATGACCAACGTCATCGAATTAATCCATTGAGGAAAATTCTTTTCAAAGTGTGGCTATTGGTGGAAAGTGCAAAAATTGTCCAAGCCTACCTCTGTTAAATTCATAGATGTAGCATTGTGAGGAGAGGGTTGAGACTGATGCTTGTCCTCTCTTTTCTTATAATATGGCTTATAAAATTTTTGTGCTTCCTTTTCTTTCTCCATATCTATGATTTTGTTGGAAAGTTTCTGCATCATTTTGGCCATGTTTTCCAAATCTGGCAACTTTTCTTCCTTAGGCTTAGTAAACAATAATGCTTTTCTTGCTGTGTCTTTCTCTCTAGACTATTCTAGATAGTCTTCAATGCTTTCTCTTTCAGCTTCCACCACTTCTGCTTCTTCATAAGTTTCCGTCAAGGTAGGTTTGGCCCTACCTTTGGCAAACATGGCCAAATCAGGACCTAAAGCTGAAGTATAGTATTCAATAAGAACTTTGTCTGAAGGCTTATCTGTTTCAGAGAAGTTCTTGAGATATGCTGCAAAACTTTGAGTGAAACTTTGCACTTTTTCTTTTCTTTCTTTCTTCAACGCACGCAGCCCCTTCATGAGAGCTGCATGAGTTTTCTGAGTTGCATACTTACTTCTGAAAATTCTTTCGAAGGTATCCCAATCAGGGATAGAGTTAGCAGGCAACCCAAAGTACCATGATGCTACAGCTCCTTTAAGGGTATGCACGAACAGTCTGCAGACTACATCCTCATGCTCCCCAGCCCTCAATCCTTCTATTTCCAAGTAAAAACTCTGCAGATGATCATCTACTAGTATCTTCTCATTCGAGTCGAATTTAGGCAGCAACTTTTCAAAGGATTGAGGCAAATCATGTAACGGAGGGGTTAGGTTTAAGGGTGATCTAGCCCATCATGCAGGTGGCGGATTTGGTGGGTTAGGTGGTTGATTAGCATTAACTCCTGCCATGAGTCTGGGTGGAGAGTGAGGAGGTGAACCAACTAGAGTGTGAGCAGGATAACTGTGAGGGGTTTTTGGGCCTTCTTGATTCAAAGGTAGCACAACTTCCTGTAAGGCTATTTCTACAACCTCTTCCCAGTCTCCAACCAACACTGAGCCTTCCGCTTCAGGGATATCCTTCTTTTTATACTCTCTTCTGGGCAGTTCAGGGATGATTTGCAATCCTCCAATCTTCTTCACATATGCCCTGGTGTGTCTTCTCAGATCATTTACAATTTCATTGCCAACAGAATATAGATGTTCTCTTTCTTCCGGAATTGGATTATGAAACCCACTGCTTTCAAAACTGTTACCGGTGGAATATTCTCGGGAAAACGGGTTTCCTCGGCCAGCCATACACTAGCGGCCCTCCTTCTAGCGCCAAAAATTGTTGAGGCCCCAAAATTTGGAGGCGACAACAGTTAGGGATTCTCCCCAATCAACGTTCCCAACTAGCCCGTTGACTGTTTGGTATAGGGAATCCATCTGATTTACGGTCTGGCTACTGTAGGTCAAAGTAACAAAACAAAGGATTTACTGGTTGCGGCCCGATCCACCGTGTATTTTTGGTATTTTTGACTTAATGTATGATATTCAAGTGCCTAATTAACCATGCAGGCCGATAAGATGCAAGGAGCAGTCACAATGTGATGCGCAGGTTCTTACCTCTCGTCTTAGACTCACTAGCATCTAAATCACATACAATAAGAAAATAAACTAACTACCTAAACTATCCCTAGGGAGTACGGTTGTCATTTGTAATTGAGCAATACATTGTGTACATGCATTATGAAGAGTTACAGTTGGCTGACACTTCTTTCAAGACACACTAACAATTACAGATATTTAAACAACCAGATAGCCGATTATTTTATGAACAACATTTATCACTCACAGTGGAAAACATCCCAAAAGATACCGAAGAACATTCAACAAGAACATAGGTTCAGGAAGTTAAATACTCTCACAGTAAATGAAATACAGTTGAAAACGAAATAGTTCCTCTTCAACATTATTCATTTAGTCGCATTGATACATTCCACGTTTCGCTCTCTCCAGCAGGCAAAAGTTGCACTTTCTGACTGTAAAACGAAGTAGTTCCTCTTACAAGCAAAAGAGTTTACAAATTTTCTTCGGGAAAAAGCCCTTTGTAACCTCTCCCTTTCTAGTATTTAAACAAAACAGTAAATCGTTTGGGTTTCCCCCAACGCATCTCCTTTCAGTCTCCCCAGCATTTCGTATTTTTCTGAGTTGTCTGTATGCACTCATGATTCTTTTAGTAATGGACCATCAGTCAGGTTCGTGCCTTTAGCGTTATTGACTTTGTCTTCCGCTTCGAGGGCCCTTTCAGTGATCTGGTCGGTGTCATTTTGATTTTTACTAAACTGTTCTTCTACGTCTTCATGCATCAGCTCCTTACGCACACCTGCAAGTAATCCCCGTGTATTATCCATTTGGGACTGTGCTATGAAACAGAGCGGCAGATTATACAAACTGAAACAAATTCTCCACAAAACAAATGGCCTGGTGCACCACGGCGGAAGTCGGAAGGATACTGACATCGAAAGTCAAAGGCTTGGCTCAGCCGCAACGGCGGGAAGGAAAAGAATACCAAGAGGCATGATTCAAAGCTGTGGGCGAGAAAACTCCATCGGAGATCGGGTGACTTTGACGTCGGATGCCAAAAGGACTTCCCAGCCATAACGGTGGAAAGACAAGCACTAAAAAGATGCAAAACGCAGGCAGGAGAGGACTTAATCAGACGTCGAAAGACATTCGAATCGGAATCTCTATAGCTTTCCCAGCCGCAATGGCGGAAGGGTAAAAGCTACGGGCAAGCGATTGAAGACAAGTACGAATCGGACGTCAGATCGATTTGGACTTCGAACGCTAAACTGCTTTGGGAGCTGCAACAGCGGAGGGAAAAAGAACAAAAAACAGCCGATTTGACAGAAAAATCAAGTGTTCAAAAGCCTTTAAAAATCAACAACAGTGAAGGACCATTTCATTTTCAAAACGACGGCTTATCAAAGACAATTGGCAAAACTAAACCCAACTATGTGGCCTGCAGCAAAATTCAAGCACAAACAAATTATGGGAAAAAGCTATATATAAATTGTTCAAAGCATCCAGACTTAAAGCATGACCAAAGAAACATCAAGGATGAAACAACCTGAAGCGATATTTAGTTATGAGGAGGGCCCCAAAAATTAAGAGATTTGGGGAGAAAAGTTGCAGCAGCAACAGGTAGTTAATAGGATTCTGGGGAACCTGTTGAGAAGTCTGGTTGGAGAGAGTCCTAAGTAGTGGGATAGAGTATTAGCTCAAGATGATTTTTCCTATAATGATTTACCAAACAAAAGTACAGGGATACGTCCATTTCAAATTTTGTATGGAGTGCATCTAAGAGGAGTGTATGAACTTCATGACTTAGGTAAATTGGAGAAAAGGAGTGCTAATGGTGAAGATTTTGCAATGAGGATTAGTGAACTACAGGAGCAAGTGAAAGCAAGGTTACAACAGAGTAACACCAGGTACAAGACCAGAGCAGATTCCAGAAGGAGAGAGAAGAACTATGAAGTAGTAGATTTTGTCTTAGCATACCTAAAGCTAGACAGATTTCCAAAGGGAGAGTATAACAATCTGAAGATGAAGAAGATTGGACCCTGCAGAATACTCATAAAATTATCAGAAAATGCATATGAGTTAGAGATTCCTACTAGAGTGGGTATTTCCCCAATCTTTAATGTTCCAAATCTATATCCTTATGTAGCAGGTGACACTGGAACCTTTGCAGAAGGTAAAGATCCTACTGAATACTTACAATGGGTGGGGCAGATGCCTGTGACACAACCATTGGAAGTTGAGGCCATTTTGGACACTAAAGTGGTAAAGAGTACAAGGAAGAAGGACTATTTGGAGTATTTGGTCAAATGGAAGAAGCAACCGACAAATGATTCTACTTGGATGAGTGCTGCAGAGTTGGAAGCCAAGGGTTTCACTATAGCTAATGTAATGAACAGGGGTTCATAATTTTTCACCTTTGTGAGTCTGATGCAGGAACATTGTGGCATGCCAACAATGTGATGAGTTGGTCACATGCTGTGGCATATTTTTGTTGTTTTGATGAGTCATAGTTTGTTAGTATCGGTAGGAATGATTGCATATCATGACTCCCTGCGTGGAGATCAAGCCGCAGTTTGTTTGTTTAAGACAGGGACGTTTTCATCATGCTTTGTAGTTGTTTTTTTTCAGTTGCAGGACTACTCAGGGTAGGAGCTTAAAGTTTAGCTTAAATAGGCAGATTAGAGAAGGGAGAAGGGTTCTGCTCTTCAGCATTAGAATTTTGAATTTGCAGAGAGACGGACAGACATGCGTCTGGTTCCGCTTGTAAATATTTTGAACAGACTGAAGAAGAGATTTGAACTATGTGTTTGTGTGTGTGCTTAATAGAAGAATTAGCTATGTGTTTGCAGTGGTATTAGCCTAGATGCATTTACTAATTTGAGTTGTGTATTCATGAAGAGCCGACTTCGATGGTTTTTTGAACATTTGTGTGTTTCTGCGAATTTATTGATTCAAGTGTTAAATGGTTTCTTGAATGGATGAAATAGGTTTTAAATGCATGCATAGAAGTGTTAGGATAAGGAATCTTAGAGATGGCAGGCTGGATTGATCGATTCTCTGATCAATCAACGCAATGCGCAGGTTTTCTGCCTTAACCAGTTTTTTTGGAGAGAATGAACGGTGGAGATTGAGTCCATAGACGGAGATCTGACGGTCCAAGAGAGATTCACAATGGAATTTACGAGGGCAATAACAGATCCATAAATATTTGTGAGATCCACATCAAAAAGTATATCGACAATCATGGAGAAGGCCGCAAAGATATGACAGCTGGAAAAATTGCGGAGAAAGAATTATGGAAGGAAAGTTGTGGGGAGCAGGTTTGGAAATTTGGTCAGCATCCTACAACCTGCTTGCAGAAAAGATGTTGTGGAAGGAAAGTTGTGGGGAGCAACTTCAGAAGTTTTTTCGGCATCCCACATCCTGCAACCCGCTTGCGGAAAAACTGTTGCAGACACAGAATTGTGGGAAGGAAATTTTAGCGCAGAATTTGGCTGAGGCTAAATTTTGGCAATCCTGCTAAGTGTAGGAGCCACCAGATCCTGGAGGTGCTAGTTGGGTTGGCTGTGGTTGATCCAACCTGCACCACTTATTCTGAACGGTTGATGTAGATCCCCGTTGATATTTTCCAACACGCTTGTATTTACAATTCGCTCTCAACAACAGTAAGAAAGACAAGTATGCTATATATCAAAGTGTTATACATACTCTAGCATATATAAACCATCATGTATAAGAAAATATAAATACATCCATGGAGAAAATATTCATAAGTATGCACATGTATTGGATGAGAAATGGATATTTCTATTAATAAACACAGAGATAGGACAATGACAAACTCTGTCGGCCACTTGTCGAAATGGAGAAACTGAGTCCTCGACATGGGCCTCCACCACTTCAACCCTCCATCTCTATGGCAAGCTTACAAAGCAAAGGCAAGCTTGGGAAGAGCAACAATTTGTGCTCCAAAGGGACAAAGGGATGCAGACTCAAGCATAAACAAGTGAGGCAACAATGAACTATAGTTTCCTTAGTCTCCAAAATTCTCCTCCTTCAATGCATCCAAGAGGCTCAATATATATCCCTCCAATAGGCAATAGAGGGCCGAGTCCGAGCGTTTTTTAGGCATATGGAAGACCAAGAGTCAAGCTATTTGGGACTCTACGAGGAAAACTGCAAAAGTTTTTGTTTTTTATGCACATTTCCTCATGTATGTGGGTATTGGCTCAAAAGATGCATGTACACGTGGTTATTGGATTATGTTGGCAAGCAGTTTTGGGGTAAGTTAGCTATGCAACATCGCGGATGCTGTGCAATGTCAAAGATGTCGCGCAAGGTGGAAAATGATGCGCAAGCTAGATTAGCCATACTTTATGTATTTTGGTCATATTTGTAGATTTGAACCTCATTATGTGGTTTGTGGTCATTATTTTGTAGATTCTATTAAGAAGTAGTTAGGAAGTTGGCTTAAGTCAACCACCAATGTAAAGGTGCAAACCTATAAATAGATGTAGAATTGCAAGTGTTAAGTCTTCTTCTACTTGGTTTTCCACTTGGATTCTTTTGTGGAGTAAGATCTGAGTATGAAATGAGATCCTTTTATATATGTATGTAAGCTGAAGAACTATTTTGGAGAATGTATGTTTTGCTGAGAAGGTTAATATGACATGACAAAGATTAAGCAGAACCATTGTGTCTTTTTCTATTTCCTGTTTTCCCATTTTCTGCGATGTGTATCTATGAATGATGTGATGTTTCTCTGCTATGAATGATGATATATCTTCGATTTATCTACTGCAATATAAGTATGTTAATCTGATCCACTGAATGATGACATGATTTTGTTAATGCATAATCTGAATAATTAGATCTGTTGAATAATGATGCACTGAGTTGAAAAGTAGATGCACGGTCCTCCTTCATACTACGGAAACTTGGTTCTGACAGTTCTCCCTCGAAGATCTCAGGTGAGACTTCTTGCTTTGTAGGTGTTTTCGAATGGGGTAAACCTTGTCTGGGCCAGTGCTCAGGTAGATCACGGTGGTTTGGGTGTCGATAGAGAGTGAACCCCTGTCGATGAGTTTTGTTTCAACAAATGGTTCCATTTCCATGACCTTAGTACCAAGGGAGGGACGACGTGTTGTGGCATATGAAGAGACCAGAAATCCAAGTTTGGTTTGACCAAAAAGCACGGGAATTTGCTGAGAAAGAGAATCAGAACCCTGGACTTACGACAGATAAGTGGCTGGAAAAGTACCTGTATTTCTATCAACATGAGTACTTTTTCTCTGAGTTTCTGATCATCTTGTATGAGTTGTTGGCGCGGTTGACATATCGAAAAAAAAATTCCAAGGAGGTGAACCAACTGATTGGACCCCATAATTGATCCAACACTTGCAGGAGGTAGACAAAAAAGCATCAAGGCCTGTTGAAGTTTGGCTTGACAGTATCTTGGAGGGTTGTATCACTGAGTTTGCAGTCGACATAGTTAAATCCTATAGCAATGTAGAAAGGAAGTTCTTCAACGGACCGAGAGGTAGGCATTAGAGGAAATTTCAACTCAAAATGGGCCTTTTAAATTTTATTCAAATTCCATGTCATCATGTTTTAGCCAATGAAATTGCTTTAAATTTGAAATACCGTATAGGTCTTAAACACTTTTTTAATATAAATTTGGGGATAGGTATCATAAAAAAAACTACTTTTTTTGTTTGTATTTTTGACATATCTCCCTGTGCTTTTACTCAAATGTTGATCAGAAGAGCTTGTTGGATGCAGAATTAAATTCCACATCCAATGAGTACCCACTCGGCATACTTTTAATGGACCCCGCTACCCCAAAAACAAGAAATACCTGAAAAAATGGAATGATGACATCATCATTCCATTTTTTCAGGTATTTCTTGTTTTTGGGGTAGCGGGGTCCATCAAAAGTATGCCGAGTGGGTACTCGTTGGATCCGGAATTTAATTCCGCATCCAACAAGCTCTCCCGATCGAAATTTGAGTAAAAACACAGGGAGATATGTCAAAAATACAAACAAAAAGTAGTTTTTTTATTTTCTTCCTCCAAAATTAATAAATATTATTTTATTATTTTAACTATTATTTTATTAGTTCATTTTAGGAGGCCCATTTTGAGTTGAAATTTCCTCTAATGTTTCTGTTGTCTTTGCAATTGTCTATTAAGATGCTAATCTGTGAAAAAGGCATATTGAAGATGAACTTCGTCGAGTAGAACTCTGGTGTGTAAAAGCTACGGGTATCGCAGAGATGAGGGTTGGATGGAATGATGTGGGGTAGATGGATGGAAGTTACGACAGGGCTGTGAGGGAAGTTGAGGAAGGAAGTGGTCTTACAAGAGGAGGATCAAGGTTTCGGTAAGAGAAGAGGCAGAGGATAAGAGAGAGTCCTGTTGTGACCGAAACGTGAGACTGCGAGAGAATACCACATGAGACGAAGAGACCCTACAACAATAAAGGAGATCACTAGGCTATGCCCGAGCCCGAGGAAATACCGATCCCGAGGAAATACCAACCCAGAGCAACAACATACCCACACTTCCATGTACTGCGCCACACTCAGGAAGAAACAGGAGTTCGACAGCGCCTTGTTCGACGTGTCAACAACACTCTAATAGTAGCAGATCACCGACTATAGGAAGAAGGCCCAGGATGGTGGGCGATGATGCAAAGTTACCCCTGTTTCATGGGAATGAGACTGAGGATCCCGAGCAATATTGGTTCTTGAGCGAAGCAGTATGGATTTTCAAACAAACTGCAAATGATGATGTCAAGAAGGGCCAATTAGCGATGACACTTCGAGTTCACGCGCTGGACTAGTTCATGAAGTTTATACAAGTTCCTACGAGGAATCTAGTGAAAACAATGGCTGAAGTTAGAAAAGGACTGATTGAAGAATACAAAAAACTGAAATCTGAGGTGCAATATATTACAGAACTGAAGGAGATTAAGCAGTATCCAAATGAAATTGTATGGGATTTCGATCAATGATTTAAGACACTAATGGAAAGTGTCAACTTTGAGATGAGTGATATTCAGCATAAGGAATGGTTCATCACAGTGTTAGTATCTCATATCAGAATACCGTTGATGCAACAAAAGATTGCGACCCAAAGCGAGGCTCTAGAGATTGCGATGAAGTTAGAATATTCACCTGTTGGTGAGAATGAAGTCGGTATGAACTAGATTCAAACACAACTGGAAAATCTAACCCTCCAGTTGCAAGATATCAAGAAAGGGAAAGAGAATCACGAGGAAGTGTAGTGTACTCAATGTCGCATAGAGGGACATCATAAGGATCAGTGCCCGGATTTTTGAAACTACCTTTTTTCAGGAACGCCAAACCCATTAAGTTACGGTGATATACCATGGTGTTGTATCTGCCAAGTTTATGGGAATTGACATGAAGATTGTGGATATATGCAAAAGATGGTCATGAAGCCGACGAATTTATATTGCACATTTTGTCGGTCTGTTGGGAATGAAGATAAGGATCGTCGCGCATAGGATCTACTTCATGACAGAACAATGGACATGTACTATGTGAAGGGAGTGGACCATCGAACAGTGCAACAACTGTAGGTGGTACAACCACCACCTCAACCACAGTTTGCACCACAACCGCAACTACAGATTCAGTTTGTACCACAGTCGCAACCGTAGTTTGTGCCACAACCGCAGTAAAATCGGATGCAGATGGCTCCGCAACAGCCACAATATACTCAACCGCAATAGTATGTCCAACAGAAAATGAATCCCCCACAGCAAAAATTAAATCAACCATAGTATTATTAGGATTTGAATGCCATTTAGATCTTCAAGCAGATAGTTCTAATAATGTTTGCAGTAAATGGAGAATGAAGATACAAACTAAAAAAAATAAACCACACAGGAAACATATGAGTATTGCTCAGGAATTTACAATATCATTGTCATTAATTAAATCCGATGTTAAAATAGTTTACATAGGAAAATAATTTGAATCAATTAAGGATGAATTCAAATCTATCCACAGTATCTGACTATACCTAACTGACTATCTAACTCATGGTGTCTTAATCAACATTGGAGTCCAACAAATAAACACCCATATGTCTAACCAACTCAATCAATCAATGATAGCTAGTTAAATCAATGTAACTGAGGTGGTAGGTGGGAAAAAGCATCTACTCCACATGCAGCCATGCATAACTAGTGCTAGCTAACTGATTGATATCTAAGTGAAAGTAACTGGAGTCTAACTAAGATTAAGTAGTTCCAACTCCACATAACTGATGGAGGTTGGTGTCGGGACTCCTAGTGGCTCCTAAAATGTAGGGATTGGTCTAGGAGGTACCCAAACTGATGCATGCACATGCAGTAAGTGGAAGTTAACTTCTAGCAGTGTTCCCCACACTCTAGTAAATGGTATAGGTAGCCCCATTAGGCCAAGTGGACCCAATGGTACTAGTAGACCCAATTAATTAATTAAGGTTCCTAAGTTATGGTAAATAATATAATAGATAATATGGCCAAGGGAGAATTAATAATCCTAACACCCCCCCTGAATCCTAACTCGGACAACTGTGGGCCCTGGTAACAAGACCATAGGTCACACAAATACAATCTGAAAGACAGGAAATAAAATTGCTGCCTAATACAACCAAGGAAATAGGGGAAAAACTCTTGGGAACCCCCCCCCAACTCCCACCCTTCAAAATAAGCAGGAAATAGAAAACTACAAGCTATCTTTAGAAGAAAGAAGCTTCCTCCTTAGAAAAACAGCTTGAGTGAAAAACATTGATGCAAATTATGTAGCAGTATGGTCCATCAGTGGACCTCTCAAAGTACTTCTGAACTGATGAATCTGTTTGTCTCTTCGGATGGTGAAGTTAGGGAATGATCGAGTTTCTGGTTATGTGGGCCATGTAGTTGATCATTTTCCATCATCAAGTAGCACTAACCTGGAACTTTGCTGCACCATACTATAGAGAGTGAATCTGTGAGGGATAGTGCAACATGCTCATTATGATATTGGGACCTTGTTCTTCTTCTATCTTCTGGATCTCCAACACCACTTCCAGATGCACAAAGAAGATTTTGAGCCCATCTGGGTTTAGGATTCTGATTAGGAATGGGTACTGGATCCAGATCTAGAATCTCTTGAGATTTAGTCTCAATAACAGGATCATACTGAATGTGATCTTCTTCATCTGAATCTGAAACCTGTAGTAGATCATCATCATTAAAAATAGGAGGAGAAATAGTTATACCTTCTTGTGCTGTTGGAGGTGTGTCATACAACTAATCTTATTCGAACTGGACACTTCTTTCAAAGAAGCATCTTCTGGTTGCAACCTCCACCAGTTTGTAAGATTTTTCATCTTCTGCATATCCCAACAAAATGCATTCACTACTTTGGGCTTGGAAGGCCTTCCTCTTGTCAAGTGGTATTATGGCCCAAGCTTTGGAACCAAAAACTATCAGATGAGAGACATTGGGTTTATACCCATGCAGTGCTTCAAATGGAGTGACGCCAACCACTGACTTGTGGGGCACCCTATTATGCAAATACGAAGCACACTTTACTGCTTCAGCCCAAAGAGAAGGAGATAGATGTTTGGCATGGAGAAGGAATGTTGCCATCTCTTTAAGTGATTTGTTCTTCCTCTCAGCTACACCATTTTGTTGTGGTGTGTGTGGAACTGAGTGTTCCATTCGAATCCCCTCTGATTCATAGAAAATATGGAAATATCCTTTGATGTACTCTCCTCCTTTATCAGATCTTATTGACTTTATCTTCTTATTGAAGCTATTCTCAACCACAGCTTTAAAAACTTTAAAAGTCTCAAAAACTTCTGATTTATGTTTCATGAAGAAGATCCAACAGTACCTAGAATAATAATCAATAAAGGTGAGGAAGTACCTGCAACCATTAATGGATTTTGTGGGCATAGGTACTGCTACATCACTATGTATCAAATCAAGTATAGAGGCAGTTCTATGTGCCTTCCCAACATCATACTTATTTTTTGGATGCTTACCTACCAAGCAACCAACACATATGCCATTGGAAGTTTGGATGGAGGGAAAAACTTCAACCATTTTATCATTGTGGAGTTGCTGTAGATATTTAAAATTGAGATGGCCAAATCTCTCATGCCAAATATTTCTTGTGTTATTATCATGAGACAATAAAGCTGTAGGAGGAGAGACAGGTAAGAAATGTGAGAAATCATAAGCTTTGGTAGAGTGATTTGCAATACCTTTCGCTACAAGATGTCCAGTGGATTTTTCTGTAATCTCAACTGTTTCTGAATCGAATGTAACTCTCTTGGGAGAGCCTATCTGAGTCATCTGATAAACATACAATAGGTGACCAACAAGGGAGGGCACATAAAGGACATTCTTGAACTCACCATGCTTCGCTCTGACTAAGCCCCTTTCTTTTGTTGGAATCTGGGAATCATCTCCCATGTGAATGTTAGGCCCCTTTAACAGTGAGAGGGTAGAAAAGGCCCTCTTTGGAAGAAACCATGTGATTGGAAGCTCCAGAATCAATTATGTATGTTGTGGACTGTGTAAGGCTAGCTTTGAAAGCATGGCCCCTTTCATCATCTTCTATCTCTGGTCCTTCATCGTGCTTCTTTTCTCTTGGGGGAGCAATGTTATGCTGCTTGAGAAAAGATGTCATTCATCAAGTTGCTTCATCATACTATAATATTCAAGATGGTAACCCTTTTCACAATAAGGACACAACTTATTTTCAAACTTCTTTTTCTTAGAGCCAGAGGCCCCTTTGGAAGTTTGTTGATTCTGTTTAGGCTTTGAATCAACTTCTTTTGGCTCCTTCTTCTCTGATTTCCCTTTGGCTTGCACTTTGCTAGAGTCAGAAACTAGGAGAACCTGATTTTTGAAGGTCTTGATGACTCCCATTCGAATCAACTTGTCTCGCTCCTTGATTAAGGACTCAGAAAATGAATCTAATGAAGGAATTTTCCAATCGGGGAAGCCATCCCGCTTGAATGAAATATAGAAACAAATACAAAATATGTAGGGCCTAGTTTGCTGAGTATGGAGAGGAAATTTTGGTCATCCTCTCATTCTATTCCGCACTATCTGCATTGAAGTGAAAGAGACTTGAATTTAGTAAATAATTGCTCAATAGTATCGAAACTGTTGGGATGTAAAGATACCAGCTCATTCTCCAAAATTATCCCAGAAATTCATCTTGTTTGTTAAACAAGCTATCAATATTCTCCTAGGATTCTCTGGGAGTCCTCAAGACTTCTAGGTGAAAGAGGAGATCTCTGGATATATGATTCCATAAGTAGCCGAATACTTCATCAAAACGGTTCATTTTTTTTTTCTTTTCAACTGGCTGATGAGGCTCTGCCTCCCTTCCTTGTATTATCTTGAGGTAGCCATGCTAGCGCAAGGCTAGTTTCATATCAACCCTCCAATCAAGATAACTAGAAGTTGTAAGGATCCAAGGTGTAGGATATTGAGAACTCATAATTGCTCTGACTGAAAGACTGCAAAACTTCACACAAGCTACGTAGCACCTGTATAATTTCACTGCAAAATACTAAAACATTCGAACTATGTTAGAATCATGATTTTCCTCTCGACATGAACATGTTTCCAGGGTCTGACACGCCCTCTCCATTGCTTGGAATAAATCTAGAGCTAGAAAATCATCATAGGGGACTTCTGTTGAAACCCAACTGCTTCTGATGTTCGATGGGGAGAAACAAGCTTGAAACCTACCTGAGAAGGATCTGATACCATATTAGAATTTGAATGCCATTTAGATCTTCAAGCAGATAGTTCTAATAATGTTTGCAGTAAATGGAGAATGAAGATACAAAGTGAACAAAAAAAACCATACAGGAAACATATGAGTATTGCTCAAGAATTTATAGTATCATTTTCATTAATTAAATCCAATGTTACAATAGTTTACATAGGAAAAGAATTCGAATCAATTAGGGATGAATTCAAATCTGTCCACGGGATCTGACTGTACCGAACTGACTATCTAACTCATGGTGTCTTAATCAATATCGGAGTCCAACAGATAAACTCCCAAATTCCCAACCAACTCAATCAATCAGTGATAGCTAGTTAACTCAGTGTAATTGAGGTGGCAGGTGGGAAAAAGTGCCTACTCCACATGCAGCCATGAATAACTAGCACAGGCTAATTGATTGATATCTAACTGAAAGTAACTGGAGGCTAACTAAGACTAACTAGTTCCAACTCCACCTAACTGATGGAGGTTGGTGTCGGGACTCCTAGTAGCTCCTAAAATGTAGGGATTGGTCTAGGAGGCGCCTAAACTGATGCATGCACATGCAGTAAGTGGTAGTTAACCTCTAGCAGTGTTCCCCATTAAGCCAAGTGGACCCAATTAATTAATTAAGGTTCCAAAGCTAGGCTAAATAATCTAATAGACAGTATGGTCAAGGGAGGATTAATAATCCTAACAAGTATCAATAGCAAGGAGGATTCTGCGGAGGATTCTGAGGAGGACGAGGAGGAGGCTTTGGTCGAGGAGAAGGATGAGGTCACGAGCTAGTGAATCCCCCATTGAACCTGAATCAAGGACTGACAGTTGCAATGATATCAACAGATCCCAAGATGCAGGATGCTGATGTTGCTGTCATTACTAGCGGAGGTGCAACGACGGGAGAAGATAGACCACTTCCACAAATACGATTGGCTGGAAAGAAGAAGGTGCATTTCAATATCTACATTTAGAAGGATACATTCTTTGAAGCATGTGATGTGATAAAAAGAGATCCAGGTAAGTTGCATGTTTATGAAATTCCAACTACTTTTGATTCAACTTCGATAGTAGGACCATCACGACAACATGGTACTTTGCAGAACTTATTTGAAAGTCACTTGTCACCAGCAAGGGATCCCAATGCTCTTATCGAGATTGAGAATCTATTGCATCGACTGGCCAAGGGATAGAAGTAGTCCGCAATGAACTCTTTACACAAGAAAAATATAGACTAAGAGATGCGCATGAATATTCAAATTGGGGACTATGAGGTAGATTCAGTCATCTTGGATCTAGGATTAGATGTTAATATTCTAACAAGGCAGACATGGAAAAATATGTGGAGCCCATAGTTTGTTTGGTCCCTCATGCAGTTGCGATTGGCTAACCAGGCCAGAGTAACACTGATAGGGCGAGTTTCACGTCTTGCAGTGGAAGTTGAAGGGATGAAGACTTATGCTGATTTTGATGTTATTAATGTTGTTGATGGCGGAGGTTCCTATCCCATGTTGTTGGGGATTGGATGGGCCAATGATAGCTTAGAGGTGATTAATTTTAAGAAGCAAGTGATGACCTTTAAAATCACAACATCAGAGTCATAACTTCGATGGATCCAACTGAAGGGCGAAGATATGTTGAACCGGTTAAGGAAGAAGTTGTAAGAGATTATGATCATGCTTATAACATTTCAGAAGATTACATCCATCTGACCACCAACAAGGAGCTTGGTTGGCGTAGCTCTAGCTCTACGTCTTCTAACTTTGATGATGCTTTAGAGAACTGACATAATCGAATGCATGAGGTATCACTAAGGAAGTGTAGCATGATTACTCAGTTGTTGTGCCGATTCGCAACCGATACTGTTGAATTACCAGTATATGAAGGAATGTCGGAGTTGTTTCAATTTCTATTGGAATTCGAGGATAAGGTGTCATAACCACATCGATTGTTAGAATTGGATGAAGCGTTGAAGGCTACACCATCACGTTGGTGGGCGACACATAAGAAGTCGATCAATGGGTGGTTGAAGTGTCGAAGCTTCATGACAGTTCGCTTTGGAAACACAGAAGAGTACCACACCGGATGGTATGATGGGAAGAATGACCCTGGTGATCATCTGATCGAGTTTCAAACCTTGTGGGTATCATGACCAAAGGATGAGTGGGTCCATGCTTTTGTCCACACGTTGGATGAGATGTCACGATCATGGTATGTATCAGTTGAGTTGCACAAAGATATTACTACTTGGGAAGAGTTGACAATTTGCTTCACTCACATCTTCAGTTTCACGGATACCAATCCAACTATTCATAATGCACTGCATCACATACACAATGTTGTTCTAAAGGTAGTTCCATTTGCATATCCAATGGATATGCATGAGAGATGTCTGATGTAATCGATGATGGAGTGCTACAATGTGATAGGCGGACCCAAGGACTATGATGATCTGCGGAACATCAATATTCTAGAAACATAAGGGAGTCGAGATGTCACAGCACTTGACGTACCAACGGATCCAATGAATTAACCATTAAAATTTTTGAAGGTCAACATTAGGACAAAAGAGAGCCCAAAGTTTACGAATGTTGGGGACTGCTAGGATGAAGAAACCATGGAAAAGATCACATATCTATTGCATGAATTCCAATATTTGTTTCCTACAATGTTTTCTGAGATGAAAGGAATATTGGGAGATTTGGGGGAGATGAAGATCCCGTTGAAGCCAGATGCAAAACCAGTGAAGCAGCGACCGTATCACTTGAATCTACAATGCAAGGAGAGGGTTAGAGTTGAGCTCGACATAATGCTAGATGTTGGAATAATAGAGTCGGTTGAAGAATCAGTACCATGGTAGTGTAAGACAAGAAGACATGTGAGGTTCGTATTTGTGTCGACCTTAGAAAATTGAATGATGCGTGTTTGCATGATCCATTTCCGACACCATTCACCGATGAGGTGCTAGAAGGAGTGGGTGGTCAAGAAATCTACTCATTCACGGATGGATTTTATGGCTATCACCAAATTAAGATCACAAAATAAGATCATCACAAGACAACCTTTGTTACTGAATGGGGATGTTTTCTATACACTGTGATGCCATTTGGACTGAAGAATGCACCAGCGATATTCTCCCAAATTGTTGTCACTGCATTCAAGGACTTTATTTAGAAGTTTCTAGTGGTTTATATGGACGACTAGACGGTTTATGGATTGATCAGGGAGCATCTAGTGAACCTGCGTCTGATGCTGGAGCACTTTTGACACCATCAGATTGCACTGAACTTGAATAAGTGTATTTTCTGTGCACCTTTTAGGATATTGTTCGAACACATTGTTTGCAAGAAAGGACTGTTGGTTGACCCAGCAAAGATTGCGCTGATTTTGAGCTTGCCATCACCTACAAATGTGAAGAAACTTATAGCGACACTGGGGCACATAGGACACTACCGCAAGTTCATTCGTGGTTATGCCATGATCACATCTCCTATGGAGAGGTTTCTAAAGAAGGATGCAGTATTTGTATGGAGTTAAGGGTGTCAAGAAAGTTTTGATACGCTAAAGGAAAATATGGCTTCCACACCAATACTGGTTTTTCCTGATTGGAATAAGGAGTTCCATGTCCATGTGGATGCATCTTCAATTGCGTTGGGAGTGGTGCTGGCATAGCCAGGGGAAGGATATCTTGATGGATCGCTTTTGCCAGTCGGAAGCTGTCGTCTGTGGAGAAAAATTATACTACAATAGAGAGGGAAGGTCTGGCGATGGTATATGCACTACAGAAATTTTGACATTACCTATTGGACGGTCATTTCAAGCTGTTCACGGACCACTCTTCTTTGAAATACCTGGTCAATAAGCTTGTTTTGGTGGAGAAGATATGCTGGTGGATAATTCTCTTTCAGGAGTTTGATTTTGAGATAAATGTGAAGCCGAGTCGCTTGAATGTTGGCTGATCCAAGAGGATATTGGTGGCCACCCACCTATTCCACTTGGACCCCCACCATTGTTTCTTTCAATTTTTCAGTTTCCTTAATTGTATCACAATTTACTATTTTTGGCATTTTTCAGGTTCTAAACTTTTGGAGCCGTCTTGAGGCCCTACACGATGTTTTTTCGGCATTGAATGGTTGGGAAAATATGAGTCCATTCCAAACTTGATATTTTCCATTTATGGATGTAGTCCTTGAAGAGATATTTCTAATGATGTATCATGCGCGTCAAACGGAGGCAGTATGCCAAAGTTAGGACCCTGAGAAATTGATGTACCAAGTTACCCAACGGGGCCCACATTTTGGCATTTCAACTCCTAGGGTTAGGTTTTTGGATGTGTAGGGTTTCCATTGTTTCTCAATAATATATAGGCCTTCGAGCCTCATTGTAACACAGAGTTTAGAGGCATGTAGCCGCCACATCTCTTCTCAGAGATAAGCTACCAGCACTCTAGCTAGTTTATTTCCATTCTATATGTAAACAAGTTTCAGTTCTTTGATTAATGAAATGAAGTGTTATTTCCGTTTCATATTTGTTTCTATGGTTATTTGTGTATTCTGTTGCGTTCCTGCATAAATCCAGATCAGTGGTATTAGAGCAATCTTCTCTTTCTCGATCCTTCTTTGTGTGTCCCCAACGAGGCTAGGGTATAAAGAGTTAGGGCTCGATCTGGTTGAGCCTTTGCAAGATCAACCTCGCAAATCCAGACGGCCTCCCATGGGGGAAGAAAAGAAAGACAAGGGTGTAGAAGATCCTATCAAACTGTTACTCGTGGAGGCCCTTGAAAAACAAAGGAACATGATGATGGATAACTTCACCTAGATCCTTCAATGACTTCCCACTGGCGACGTATCTGCATCTAGTAGCCACTCTGGAGGCGCAACCCCTTTTAAGGTACAAATAAACTTCAACATTCCCATATTTGATGGTCGAATAGATGCATACACCATAGATAGATGGATGAATCTATTAGAAGGATATTTCTCGGTTCAGGAATTTTCTGACCGGGAAAAGATTACTTTTTCACTACTCAAAGCCCCCCCCCCATGTCAAGGACTGGTGGGAAGCCTACTGTGAGATAAGGGACGAGGAGGAGCCCTCTCTGTTCTCGGTCGTACCCACTTGGAATTCATTCCAATATGCCATAAAGGGACAATATTATCCCGTGGGGAGCTATGAGGACAAGTACATAAAATGGACTACGCTGCAGCAGCACAGAGATCAAGATGTGCATGAGATGACGAATATGTTCCATACCCCGTGCACCAAGTTGGGTATCAAAGATTCAAAGAAACATTTGGTACTGAAGTACTGCAGTTTTCTGCATAGATACATTCAGGAGGAAATGGAGTTTCTTGACATTTCCTCGCTTGGTATGGCATACCGGTGAGCTGCCAAAATTGAGCAAAAATTCAAACAAAAAAAGCGAGACTTTGGATCTGTGAATCAGAAGCAAGCGAAAGGTGCCCCAAATCACAGAACCAAGGATGCAACCAAGGCATGGTGACTCAAGACAACTTGCCAAATATGCAAGCAAATAACAACACTGCGAAGCCAAATAAGGAAGTGGGAAAGTGGTGCGAGTTCCATAAGAGCCCCACTCACAACACTAGTGAGTGTCGAGCCAAGCAGTCACTAGTGGCCGAGATAAAGGCTTCCAAATCAGATGCATACTCTGAAACTAAATTAGAACCCAATAAGGGGAATGACAAAGGGAAGAAGATTATCGATGCAGAGCCCAATGCCACCATTTCCACCAACAAAGATCCAAAAGGAAGAACCAGAAGATTCAGAGGAGGAGGAGCGTCTTTTCCACTCCCAGATGTGGGTAAAGGGTTCCCCGCTACAGTTCATTGTTAATAGTGGGAGCCAAAAGAACCTCATTTCAGTAGAGGTCATGAAGTGGCTGGGCTTGCCGACCAAAACACATTCACATCCATACACCATCGGGTGGCTTCACCAAGGACGGGATATCCGCGTCAGCCAGCAGTGTCGCCTTCCCTATAGCATCAAGCACTTCACCGATGAGGTATTATGTGATATTTCTCCTCTTGATGTTTGTGATGTATTATTGGGTCAACCATACTTATGGAAGTGACATGCTGTGTATGAGTCTTGGTGTCACGCTATTATTATGACATTGGGAAATAAGTTGTACAGGATACCAGAGCCGCTATTTCTTTGGTTACTGCAAAACAATGCAATAAGCTCATTTCCAAAACCGGGAAATTTGTTTTCTTGATGATATTCCCTCAGGGCAAGAAGAAGATCATGGACATGACCTCCAGACAGGGCCCATCCACATGAAAACAACAAATGGACAAGGTCATGGAGGAGTAACGGTACATATTCACCTCACCCACAGGGGTTCCTCTGCACTGTCAGGTCAAGCACCCCATCGATCTGACCCCAGGTGCGCCACTTCCCAATGGACCGATATATCGATGCTTTGTTCTGGAGAATGATGAAATCAAGAGACAAATTCAGGAACTGCTGCAGAAGGGTCACATCTGGCCAAGTTCATCGCCCTGTGGGAGCCCGATCGTGTTGGTACAGAAGAAGGATGGGACTTGGAGACTCTGTATTGACTATCGGGTGCTGAACAATATCATTGTCTGGAATAGGTACCTGATCCCACGGATTTATGACCTCCTGAACAAGCTTAAAGGGGTGAAATATTTTAGCAAGATCGACTTAAAGTCTGGGTATCACCAGGTACCGATCAAACCGACCGATGTGTGGAAGACTGCCTTCAAAGCCAAGGAGGGCCTTTTCGAATGGTTGGCCATGCCTTTCAGGCTGACGAATGCTCCTGCAACCTTCATGAGACTGATGGACGACATATTGCGGACATTCACCAAATCATTTGTACTAGTGTACTTGGATGACATCCTAATATTAAGCTAGAATTGGGAAGACCACCTCCACCACATCCGACAGGTCCTCCAAACGCTGCGGCAACACAAGTTGTGTGCCAATTTGGACAAGTGTAGTTTTGGCATGACCTAGTTTCAGTATCTGGGATATATTGTTGATGAGTATGGGGTACATGTGGATCCAACCAAGATCAAGTCATTCGGGATTGGCCATCCCCAACTACTCTAATAGAGATTTGCAGCTTTCTGGGTCTTGCTAATTTCTACTGCAGGTTCATGTTGGGATTCTCTCATATCACTTGGCCCTTGAGTCAAGTCACCAAGGGAGGAGCAAAAGAAAAATTCTTCTGGTTAGAAACTCAACAGAAGGCATTTGCAGATTTGAAACATCGCCTCTGCTGTGCCTCAGTGCTCACATTACCAAACTTGCAACAACCATTTGAGATCGAGATAGACGCCTCTGACTATGCTATTGGGGTAGTCCTTAATCAACAAGGGTATCCAGTGGCATATCACAATGAGACACTGTCCGACATAGTCTACAAATATCCCACTTATGACAAAGATATGTATTCCATTGTACAGGCTTGCCGATAATGGAAGCATTATATTTTGGGGAAGGAAATGATCATCCAGACAGACCATTGACCCCTGCAGTTCATACAGACACAAGGAAAGTTACAGAATGATCACCATCAAAATTGGTCCACATATATACAACAGTTTCATTTGAATATCAAGTACAAGAAGGGAAGCACCAATAATGTTGCAGACTACCTCAATTGACCACCGATCGTGGCAATAACCATCGTGCTCAACTCTTGTGGGAATAAGACCTCTGATTGGCTGATTCCCTACAAGAGCGATCCAGAATTCAGCCACACATATAGAACACTCTTGGAGGGAAACCAAGTTCCAAATTTTCACCTATAAGATGCACTACTATGTCACATGGGACACCTTTGTGTTCCTTCAAGCGAGCATGCCAAGATAATTTGGGAAGCGCACTATAGTTGGGTCGTTGGGCATTTCGGGGTCGAGAAAATAGTGGTAGTACTGCAGAATTATTTCTATTGGCCGAACCTTTGACAGGACGTTGGGAAGTACATTTGATCCTGCACTGCCTGCGCCATTGCCAAACTATCCATCAAGAAGCAAGGCCTCTATACTCTGTTGCCTACCCCTAATCGACCTTGGGAATCCATCTCAATGGATTACATGTCAAGCCTTCCTTCTACTAAGCATGGCAATGAATGTGTGTTCGTGGCCATCGACAGATTCTCAAAGATGGCCATAATGGTGGCCTGCAAGAATAATATCGCAACAGAATCCACTGCTAAACTCTTCTTTGAACGAGTGTGGGTACACTTTGGGATCCCACAGTCTATAATCTCAGATCGAGATAGCATGTTCCTTAGTACATTCTAGTCTAGCCTATGGTCAATGGCTCACAAAGTCATCAGCTTTCCATCCCCATACTGATGGCCAGACAGAGGTCGTCAACTGGATGATCGTACATATTTTGCGCATGTACAACTCAAAGCATCCATGCACATGGGATGAGAGCCTCCCCTATGTACAACATAGCTATAACTGGGCCCTCCATAGCTCCACCGACCATAGCCCCTTTTAGGTGGGCTTGGGATTCCAGCCACTATGTCCCATTGACGTAGCCATGCCATTTGCAGATACTTAGGCTGATTCAGCTCATGTCCAATCTGAAGTTTCTAAGGTGAACAACTTCATTGAACACATTCAACACATTCACCAACAAGTTCATGACATATTGGAAAGATCCAATGCTAAGTACAAGCAGCGACATGATCAACATCGGGTGCAACACAACTTCTAGGTGGGAAACAAAGTGTGGCTACAATTGCAGAAGGAGTGCCTCGCTGGACCCCACCGCAAGCTTCGCCCACTCCGATATGGGCCATACACCATCACCAACGCTGTTGAAGAAAATTCCTTTGAGCTCAGTATTCCACTATTCCTTGGTATGCACCCAGTGTTCAATGTGGACTGCCTTCGGCCCTACTTTCCACCTCTACTAGACACATCAGACGTGACAGAACAAATCACACCAACAGAGTTAAACCCCGACTGCATGGAACAAGCCAGAAATGATCAGATATGGACACACAGATCAAGAACACCCACCAACAGAAGATCCAGCTATATCGAGTTGTCAAAGCAGGCCAACTCCTTCGCTAGGGAAAGTGGCTCACTAGAGACCAAGTTCAGCAGAAGTTTCCTCATCTCATGGAGGAACTCAACGCAATGGGGAAAATTGCTTCCTAAGGGGGGATGAATGATCCAGGAGGATATTGGTGTCCACCCACCTATTCCACTTTGACCCCCACCATTGTTTCTTTCAGTTTTCCAGTTTCCTTAATTGTAGCACAATTTACTATTTTTGGCAATTTTCGGGTTCTAAACTTCTGGAGCCATTTTGAGGCCCTAAACGACGTTTTTTCGACATCGAATGGTCGAGAAAATAAGAGTCCATTTCGAAATTTATATATTCCATATGTGGATGTATTCCTTGAAGAGATATTTCTAACGATGTATCATGCACGTCAAATGGAGCCTAGTAAGCCAAAGTTACAACCTGGAGAAATTGATGTACCAAGTTACCCAACGGGGCCCACATTCTGGAGTGTCACCTCCTAGGGTTAGGTTTTTGTATCTTTAGGGTTTCCATTGTTTCTCAATAATATACAGGCCTTCGAGCCTCATTGTAACACAGAGTTCAGAGGCATGTATCCGCCACATCTCTTCTCAGAGATAAGCTACCAGCACTCTAGCTAGTTTATTTCCATTTTGTATGTAAACAAGTTTCAGTTCTTCAATTAATGAAATGAAGTGTTATTTCCGCTGCATATTTGTTTCTATGGTTATTTGTGTATTCCGTTGTGTTCCTGCATAAATCCGGATCACTAGCCCAAATCACTTATCGCGAATTGAGATAGGTGAAGAACCAACGAATATTGAAGATGGGTTTCCAGATGTGCAACTATTCTGAGTTGAGATGGTTGATGATTATTATGAGCAAATAGTTCAGTTTTTTGCGACGGGGACAAAACCAGAGGAGCTTACTACAAGTCAGAAGAAGCAGTTGGATGTTAAAGCCACGAATTTCTAGTTGATTGCTGGACAACTCTATAAGCTCGGATTGGATGAGATCTTACAACGATGTGTCCTAACACATGAACAAGGGAAAATATTAGCAAAGGAACATCCAGGCGTCACTAGTGGACACTATGAAGGTCGCACTACTTCTAGGAAGGTGCTCCGTGTCGGGCTTTGGTGGCCCACTCTTTATGGTGTTGCAACAGATTATGCATGGAATTGTGATGTCTGTCAAAGAACTGGGAAACCGTCTAGGAGGGATGATATGCCATTGGTACCTTAGGTGACATTGTAGCCATTTGATAAATGGGATGTGGAATTTGTGGGACCAATCAACCCACCTGGGAAGAGAACCAATGCGTGGTACATAATTACAGTGACAAACTATTTAACAAGATGGGCGGAGGTCGCACCTGTTGTAGATTGCACTGCTGCAACAACATCGAGGTTCCTGTTTGAGAACATTGTTACTCGGTTTGGGTTCCCAAGGATATTGATGAGTGACCATGGGAGTCACTTCATCAATCGTATAGTCAATGCCTTAACAGAGGAACTTTAGATACAACATAAGAAGAGTACCCTGTATCATCCACAAGCGAATGGGACAGTGGAGGTGTTCAACAAGGTGTTGGAGCATGCGCTCACAAAGGTATGTAACATGAACCGCGATGACTGGGATTTGAATATTCCAGCAGTCTTATGGGAATATCACACCACTTGAAAAATATTGATAGGATAGACACCGTTCAAGTTGGTGTATGGGTAAGAGGTAGTCATGCTGATGGAGTATATCATTCCAAGTTTGCGCATAGCAGAAATGACAGGCATGGATGATGAAGCAGCATTAGAAGAGTGCCTGGATCAGTTGGTGCAGCTAGAGGAAGATCACTTTGTTGCAGGTTTTCACCAGCGCGTTCAGAAGGATCGACATAAAGCTTGGCATGATCAACAAATCAAGAACAAATAATTTCAGCAAGGATATCTAGTGCTGCTATAGGACAACAAGTTCTCCAAACATCTAGGTAAGTTACAGATGCATTGGCTAGGTCCATATCTCATTAATTCCATTACTTCAGGGGGTGCAGTACAACTGCAGCAGTTAGATGGTGCGATGCTGCATAAGCTCGTAAACAGAAGTAGGCTAAATCCCTACAAGACAAGCTCGGAGCTGTGTGATGCTTGAGGCACTATGTGATATGAACAAAAATCTCTTTGTTTTTGCATAGGATGGAAGTTAAGAGGATGGCACACCAGGAGGAAGTGGCTGCACAAGTAAAGGAGTCGGTATTACAGTTAGGGATTCATGTCGCGACAGTTGCAGGGATGCAACATAGTCAAATAAACAATAAAAAAAGTAGTAAAGCAGTTATCTGGAGGTGTTTTTTAGACGAGACCTGCCTTAATGGTGGATCCGACCGTTCGATTGGAAGGATCGATGACAGATTTGAGTGATTAACGCATGATTTGGTTGTGATGATCATGAAGGATCATAATGATTGGATGATTGACTTGACACTATAAGAAGGGGCCGGGTGCAGTCGGAAGTCACCATTGTGAAATATTGAGCTGTCATCTGAGATGTAGAGTTTTTGGCGTAAGTTGAGTTGAGTTATGTAGTCAAGTTGTAGAGTGCAGTGAGGTTGAGGTGCCCATAGAGAACTTGGAGGCACTAGTGCGACATGCAGAGTGAGCCAGTTACAGTTGAGATTTCAAACGAGATGGATTCACCAGTTGTCAGGGTAACTATTGAAGAGGAAGTTGCAAGCATGCTGGTGGAATCATCATCAGTTCCAAAGAAGAAGAGGGGGGCGCAACTACCCATGTCCCCGATTCAGAAGAAGCGACATACTAGAATGTCTACGTGAGCACAAGAGGAGGCACTCGCACAGATGGGTCCATTGAATTCAAGGGATGAGGAATCATCAGACTGCACAGTGGTATCCAGTGTGGATATCCCTGGGTCTGTGCCTCCTTATCGGTCCGATGCGAAGCTGAGACGACGAAGAACCAAAAGTACCTGGTTAGGATGCCGACGATACCGCAGGGTATGGTGTGTACCAGGGACATTGTGCCCTCCATCGTGTGAATGAAGTATGAGGATCATGATATGATTGCATCGAAAGATATCATGGTAGCTCCATATGTACCTGTGATGTAGGTTGAAGGTGACCCATTAGCACGCATTCGGAAGGATTGGGCCTGCGGATTGGAATATCAGGACTCTTGGGACATATCAACATGCCACACTTTGTGCAGTTGACGGAGGAAATGCATGCGTGGAGCTCTTGGCGTGCTTCCATAGTGGGATTCTGTGGCTGGACTGGCTGGTCGCAGTCATTATGGAAATTATTTTAGAGATCACAGGGCTTCCTAAGGAGGGTCCCGACCCATCGCAGTACTTTAGGGGGAAAGACAATGACAAGAAGTTGGCTGTGAAGCTGAAGAAAAGATACAACCTACAACATGACGAGAGAGCATACCGGTTTGACAGCATAAATGATCCACTTATTTGCATTGTAGCAAGGATTTTGGATAGCAAGATAGTCAAAATGATTCGACCCAATCATTGTAATTCGGGGGTCATTGCATGCGCGGAGAAGTGTGCACAAGGGGTGCAGATGAACTGGTCATTGTTCTTAATGAACCAGTTGACAGATGATGCACTCACAGTCCAGGCGGGGCAGCAACCGTCCACCTATAGTTGGTTTCTTATCTTTATTGCACTTGTCACTTGGATGGAGCGAGAATATTATCAAGGGATGGATGTGGACGTGGCGAAGGTTTGTAAGGGAGCGCAATACCAGAACCTCTGTGAAGAACCAATGGACATTGAATATGGGTTTCCAGATGTGCAACTATTCTGAGTTGAGATGGTTGATGATTATTATGAGCAAATAATTCAGTTCTTGGCGACGGGGACAACACTAGAGGAGCTTACTACAAGTCAGAAGAAGCAGTTGGATGTTAAATCCACGGATTTCCAGTTGATTGTTGGACAAATCTATAAGCTCGGACTGGCTGAGATATTACAACGATGTGTCCTAACACATGAACAAGGGAAAATATTGGCAAAGGAACATGCAGGCGTCACTAGTGGACACTATGGAGGTTGCACTACTTCTAGGAAGGTGCTCCGTGCAGGGCTTTGGTGGCCCACTCTCAATGGTGCTACGACAGATTATGCATGGAATTGCAATGTCTGTCAAAGAACTGGGAAACCATCCATGAGGGATGAGATGCCATTGGTACCTTAGGTGACGTGGCAGCCATTTGATAAATGGGTTGTGGACTTTGTGGGACCAATCAACCCACCTGGGAAGAGAACCAATGCGTGGTACATAATTACAGTGACATACTATTTAACAAGATGGGTGGAGGCCACACCTGTTGTAGATTTCACTGCTGCGACAACATCGAGGTTCCTATTTGACAACATTGTTACTCGGTTTGGGTGCCCAAGGATATTGATGAGCAACTATGGGAGTCACTTCATCAATCGCATGGTCAACACCTTGACAGAGGAACTTTAGATACAATATAAGAAGAGTACCCTGTATCATCCACAAGGTGTTGGAGCATGCGCTCACAAAGGTATGTAACGCGAACCGCGATGACTGGGTGTTATAGCGGATTTCACCACACTAGGTGAATCACACATTGTATGGCCTTCCCCTGTCCCGCTGCAGACTCATTAGCCCCTATGGACTAATTTTTGTCTTTTGATGTGTCCTTCATCATCCCTAAAATTATAAGAAAAGTGATATACACGGATTTTACCCCGATAACCGCGTACATACGTGGATATTCCCCCTATAGTTGCATACATCGGCATGTGTGCATAATCCAAATCCTTTTGGAGCGTTTCTTGACTTGGATCTGACTCATATGACTCATGGCCTTCCATATGCCTTGAGATCGCATGGATTCAACCTTTCAGTATCCATTTGAAAAGCTATATAAGGAACCCCTTGAGACATTGAAAGCATAAGAGAGAACTGAGAGTAACGAAACTATAGTCCATTGTTTCCAGAACTTATGCTTGAGTCTGCATCCCTTTGTCCCTTGGAGCACTGTTGTGTTCTTCCCAAGCTTTCCTTTTGCTAGTGAGCTTGCTATCTGAGTGATGGAGGATTGAGGTGGTGGAGGCCCAAGTGGGGGATTCAGTTTCTCCGGTTCGCAGACGTGCCGTCAGAGGTTGCCACTTGTAATCTCTGATTTATATTAATAGAAATATCTTTTCCTGTCCAGTAATGTGTATTTGAATGAATATTGTATCCATTGGAATATGTCAAATGCTTTTATATTATTGATTATATATGCTAGAATAGATCTAAAACCATGATATATAGTATGCTTGTATTGTTTACTTGTTGTTGAGGAAGTATTCTATCAATTCAAGCTAAAGATTGGAAAGCTCAACGGGGATCTACTTCAACCGTTCGGAATAAGGTACGAGGTTCGATCCTTTAGTGTTAGACATTTTATTTCTATTGCATATTGGGAAAGATTGATTTCTGGAGTCTAGTTGTCTGTTGTGGTACCCCAAGCCATAGGAATTTCTCTTCGTAATAGAATTGGAGACTCTGCTGGGGATGTTCCTTGTTTTTCTTTGGGGTTGTCGGCACAATGGGCTTGATATTATTGACTTGCTCTTGGTTTCTCCCTATTTCTGTGTCGCATTTTATATTATGTTTTTCCATTGACACTCCCCTTTATTGGTTTGGCCTTGGCCTGCTTTTTAGCACTGCCTTCTCTGTATACGCGAGTTTTTGGCTAAAAGTCGCGTACATACGCGGATTTTTGGCCAAAAGTCACGTACATACGCAACTGTTCTTTATACAGTCGCGTACATCCTCCCTTTTGGTGAGTTTGATGTTGTGGGAAGTTGCTGGGTGGGTTGTGACTGTGGATGGGTCTTCCTTGGGTCTGATGTTGTCTGTTGGATGCTTCTTTTGTGACCAGAGACCGCTTTTTCATTGATTTTTCTTTGAAGGTAGTTTTATTCATTTTTCTTTTTTGTTTTTCCATTAGTGCATTACTCTTTTTGTCTTGGTGTCTTGTTGGGATTTTCTTTTATACTTGCCGCAGAGACTGAGAGTTTTAGATGACTTTGATTGCATTTTTCATTCTCTTATATTGAAAAATACAAAGTAGTTGCACTCTTAGTTGCATCTTAGATATGGATTTGAGGAGGTACTTGCATTGGATTGCTTGGATGAGAGTTGTGTTTAGGCTTTCATATAGGAAGGATTGCATTGGTATTCAGAAAGGAATATATATTTATGCATCTCATGTAGTGGCATACCCTATTTTTCATTTGACAAAGATTGCACTTAGAATTGTTTGTTATGGTGTGCATATTTACTTCACTGCTGAGTCATAACTTCACTAGTTGCATGGCCATTTCCCTTTGAGTAATTACAGCCAACTAAAATCAATGCTAATTAAAATGAATTATACTCTTTTCTTTTCTAAGGTGCACCAACAAGCTTAGGTTTTAGGATCTTGGAATAGTTCATTGTAAGTCAATTCTCCAAGATCACTAAACAACAACATCTAGGTGTTTGTCCAGGTGAGTGTGTGAAATCCTTGGTATAACCAGTTTTTCTCAGGATCCTCCTCTCAAACGGGAGTTAAGCACGAGGCAGTGTGAGAGGTTATTGATTGGGATGACCCCTAGTCATAACTGAGTAGCACCGGCGATATTGCCAGGGATATTTCGAGAGTTTCGGGCTTTGCTACCCTGCCCATACGGTCAATCTCGCCTGTGACTGTCTGCCTGAGCGTTGATTATATTAAGGTGACCTTAGTTGCCTTACATAGGTTATCGAGGGGGTACTTGCAGAGGTTATTCTGTGGGTGTCCTGGCCAAGTAGAGGTTGGAAAGCACAGTCGCTTTATACGTTGAAGCTGAGGGCCGCTATAATTGGTTACGTATCTCCGCTTGTAGTGTATGGGAGTTTCGAGCCTCTCCCAGGAGAGACATACCTGTTGAATTCGGGAGCTCACATATCCTCCCCTTGGTTTGCTTGTATTTTGGCTGTATATTTTCTTAGGAGTGTGCTCTTTGTGCGCTAGTTGGCCTTTGGGATCGTGGTTACTTGAGTATATTTATGCTCTCTTGATTTTGGGTCCTTTTATTTTCGGCATGCCTGGTATCTTATCACCCATTCTTGGTCCTAGTACGGACCCTGGTGTCAGACTTGGGGGCATCACAACCCCTTACCTTGCTCATAGATTTGAAGTGGTCACATTCTTCCCTCTACTCCATTTATGGAGGATGTTGATTCCTTTCACTCGGTCTTTACACCAGTGGTCACCCTCATGGGGGTGGTAGTGGATGCGTGAATGTTGGGTCTACACCTTACTTTCCTTTTTATGTCCCATTGTTCACCGCATTGTTTCCTTTGGTTGCTATTGTCATGATCATTCCTCCCTATTTCCTATGGTTGTCATGTAGGGTCCAACGGCTTTGTACACTCTCTCCGAGGTTTCGACCCGTTCATGCATGTCACAGGTATTATGTCTGAAATGGCATATAGGTTAGGATTTCACATCCTCTTGCACTTATGCATTGCCTTATGACCGTTCCATCTTAACCTTAGGTACGAACCCATTCCATGGTATCACGGAACCTTCATGCTGCTGTTAGAAGTGGTACTATGTGAATGGTAGAGCTTTCCTATACATGGGTGTCCTAGTTAGCTCCCCTTTGCATTTGGCACCCATGCTGTGAGTCCTCTCTTAGGTCCGGGAGTCTATTGTATAGTACTGCCATGACATTTCGCAAGAGCCTCATACTCCTCTTGATCTTATGCTGGCCATGATCCCCCGGACTCCCTTGTATCAAGTTGTGGATGCATTATCATGAACTTTGCCTGTCTTATTGAGCTTTATGCCCGCTCCCCTGACATTGCGTTTCAGCCATATAGCCCGAGCTTGTCTCATGTCTAGCCATGCAGAGTCTTTCTTTATATCCTTCGCAGCTTGATTCCCTTTTTACCGGGAGGGGATTTTCCCCCGAGTGTCAATATCCTACACATGTATCATTGCATTGAGCATAGGTATGTTCCACTGCTTGGAACTAGTTTCTTTGCCCTAATGACACCTGTCTCCTCCTAGTTTGTAACTATAGAGCTAGTTTATTCTTTTTTTCAAGATTTTCAAATAACTGAAAAAGACCAAAAAAATCAAAAAACCAAAAAGCCGGACAAGAAAAGATATTATCTTTGGCAGCTGTCGAGTCGTGTCGCCTTCGAACAGAGCACTGTATATCACATCCATTGGTTGGGTTATAGTTTGAGTTTAGGAGCTGTACTCGTTATCTGAGTTTATCTCCACCAACTGGTTAAGCTTCCAGTCCCTATGGAGCCTCTATTGATGCCTCCTGTGTCATAGAGATGTCCCAGTTTGTATATCGAGTCTATGCTGTCTTCATTCAGTCACCATACGCTGTTATGCTCTTGTTCAAAGGAAGTTGAAACCTGAGTCGACCATTCCTCAGTTATCTTGACTTTTCATGTCGACCATTCCGGGTACAGTTACTGGTTCGTGCACCTTATGATCGAGTCCTTCCACATTATACAGCCTTGCTGAGTACCTTGTGTTGGATGATGGGGGATGCCCTAATGCCCTCCTTCCAGCAGATTTCATCCCATCGACTTCAGATCATTTATTCTGGGATTGGAGTCTAGAGTCATTTTGAGTGCCTTGAGACTTGCAGTCATCAGTGGCAGGTTCTCTCGCCATCGACAGTTTTGGGAATACATCAATGTCCCCCTGATCGATGGATTCTCTCAAGTGTTCGACCTCAACACATTTATTCACACTTGTTAGTTTGCACTCTAGTACCTTGATTCCCATTTTCATTATCGGTGGGTGATCTCGCGTCTGTTAACGGTATACATCAATGACCGGTAATCAGACGATGTACTACTATGTTCGACCTCGACACCTCTATTCGCATAGTAGGACATGTACTTGTAGTGGTGTGTGTAGAAGACCTTCCAGATTGGTGGAATCCATTATATGATACCTCCTTGATCGTGCCAGTGTTCATGAGATTTCAGCTCTTGTGACTTGTTCCAGTATATGTCAGACATTTCTAGCCACTATGGAGATCTTGATCTATTGTATATCTTCAGCCTTTGTGGAGATCATGGTCCTTTGTATATCTTCATCATGGAGATTCTGATATATGTATATTGTACGTGGCGATGACCACATATGTGTTATCATGTTTCATGCCTATTCATGGCCATTGTACTCTTATGTATCCGGGACTGCTATATGTATTTGCAGTTATATGCAAAGTTGTATTATGGTATTATGCTGATTGGGTGGCTAGTCTTCCATTTGGGTACCTTCATCACTCCACTTCTGGGATGGACTTATAATGTATTTCAGCCATCGTATAACCCCTCTGATCTCATACATTAGGGGGCATCTGTTATAGCGGATATCACCACACTAGGTGAATCACACATTGTATGGCCTTCCCCTGTCCCGCTGCAGACTCATTAGCCCCTATGGACTACTTTTTGTCTTTTGATGTGTCCTTCATCATCCCTAAAAAAATAAGAAAAGTGATATACGCGGCTTTTACCCCGATAACCGCGTACATACGCGAATATTCCCCCTATAGTCGTGTACATCGGGATGTGTGCATAATCCAAATCCTTTTGGAGCATTCCTTGACTTGGAGCCGACTCATATGACTCCTGGCCTTCCATATGCCTTGAGATCGCATGGATTCGACCTTTCAGTATCCATTTGAAAATATATATAAGGAACCCCTTGAGACATTGAAAGCATAAGATAGAATTGAGAGTAACGAAACTATAGTCCATTGTTGCTAGAACTTATGCTTGAGTCTGCATCCCTTTGTCCCTTGGAGCACTGTTGTGTTCTTCCCAAGCTTTCCTTTTGCTAGTGAGCTTGCTATCTGAGTGATGGAGGATTGAGGTGGTGGAGGCCCAAGTGGGGGATTCAGTTTCTCCGGTTCGTAGACGTGCCATCAGAGGTTGTCACTTGTAATCTCTGATTTATATTAATAGAAATATCTTTTCCTGTCCAGTAATGTGTATTTGAATGAATATTGTATCCATTGGAATATGTCAAATGCTTTTATATTATTGATTATATATGCTAGAATAGATCTAACACCATGATATGTAGTATGCGTGTATTGTTTACTTGTTGTTGAGGAAGTATTCTATCAATTCAAGCTGAATATTGGAAAGCTCAACGGGGATCTACTTCAACCATCCGGAATAAGGTACGAGGTTCGATCCTTTAGTGTTAGACATTTTATTTCTATTGCATATTGGGAAAGATTGATTTCTGGAGTCTAGCTGTCTGTTGTGGTACCCCAAGCCATAGGAATTTCTCTTGGATCCGACTCATATGACTCCTGGCCTTCCATATGCCTTGAGATCGCACGGATTCGACCTTTCAATATCCATTTGAAAAGCTATATAAGGAACCCCTTGAGACATTGAAAGCATAAGAGAGAATTGAGAGTAACGAAACTATAGTCCATTGTTGCCAGAACTTGTGCTTGAGTCTGCATCCCTTTGTCCCTTGGAGCACTGTTGTGTTCTTCCCAATCTTGCCTTTTACTAGTGAGATTTCTATCTGAGTGATGGAGGATTGAGGTGGTGGAGGCCCAAGTGGGGGATTCAATTTCTTTGGTTTGCAGACATGCCGTCAGAGGTTGTCACTTGTAATCTCTGATTTATATTAATAGAAATATATTTTCCTATCCAGTAATATGTATTTGAATGAATATTGTATCCATTGGAATATGTCAAATGCTTTTATATTATTGATTATATATGCTAGAATAGATATAACACCATGATATATAGTATGCTTGTATTGTTTACTTGTTGTTGAGGAAGTATTCTATCAATTCAAGCTAAAGATTGGAAAGCTCAATGGGGATCTACTTCAACTGTCCGGAATAAGGTACGAGGTTTGATCCTTTAGTGTTAGACATTTTATTTCTATTGCATATTGGGAAAGATTGATTTCTGGAGTCTAGCTGTCTGTTGTGGTACCCCAAGCCATAGGAATTTCTCTCTGTAACACTGGGATTTGAATATTCTAGTAGTCTTGTGGGCATATCGCACCATTTGAAATATATTGACAGGACAGACACCGTTCAAGTTGGTGTATGGGCAAGAGGCAGTCATGCCGATGGAATATATCGTTCCAAATTTGCACATAGCGGCAATAACAGGCATGGATGATGAAGCAGCATTAGAAGAGTGCCTGGATCAGTTGGTGCAGCTAGAGGAAGATCACTTTGTTGTAGGTTTTCACCAGCGCATTCAGAAGGATCAATAGAAATCTTGGCATGATCAACAAATCAAGAACAAACAATTTTAGCAAGGAGACCTGGTGCTACCATAGGATAACAAGTTCTCCAAAGATCCAGGTAAGTTACAAATGCATTGGCTGGGTCCATATCTCATCAATTCCATTACTTCATGAGGTGCAGTACAACTACAGCAGTTAGATGGTACGATGCTGCATAAGATGGTGAACGAAAGCAGGTTGAAGCCCTACTAGATAGGCCCAAAGCCGCACGATGCTTGAGGCACTGCGTGATATGAAAAAAAAATCTCTTTGTTTTTGCATAGGGTGGAAGTTAAGAGGATGGCGCACCAGGAGGAAGTGGTTGCACAAGTAAAGGAGTCAGTATTGCAGTTAGGGAGTCATGTCGCGATAGCTGCAGGGACGTGACATAGTACAATCAACAATAAAAAGGTAGTAAAGCAGTTATCTGGAGGCGTTTTTTGTACGGGACGTGCCTTAATGGCAAATCCGACCGTTCGATTGGAAGGATCGACGATAGATTCAGGTGATTAATGCATGATTTGGTTGTGATGATCATGAAGGATTGGAATGATTTGATCATAGTGATCAGATGATCGACTCAACACTATAAGAAGGGGTCCGGTGTGGTCGTAAGTCACCATTGTGAAATATTGAGTTGTCATCTGAGATGCAGAGTTGTTTGTGTAAGTTGAGTTGAGTTATGCGATCAAGTTGCAAAGTGCAGTGAGGTTGAGGTGCCCATAGAGAACTTGGAGGCACTAGTGCGACATGCAGAGTGAGCTAGTTACAGTTGAGATTTCAAACGAGAGGGATTCACCAGTTGTCAGGGTAACTATTGAAGAGGAAGTTGCAAGCATGCTGGTGGGATCATCATCGGTTCCAAAGAAGAAGAGGGGGGCGCAATGGCCCACATCCCCGGTTCAAAAGAAGCGATAGACTAGAATGTCTGCGTGAGCACAGGAGGAGGCACTTGCACAGATGGGTCCATTGACTTTAGGAGTTGAGGAATCATCAGCCTGCGCAATGGTATCCAGTGCGGATATCCCTGGGTATGTGCCTCCTTGTCAGCACGATGTGAAGCTAAGATGACGGATAACTAGAAGTACCCAGTTAGGATTCCAATGATACCGTAGGGTATGGTGTGTACCAAGGACATTGTGCCCTCCATCATGCGAATGAAGTATGAGGATCATGATATGATTTCATCGAAAGATATCACGATAGCTCCATATGTACCTGCGATGCAGGTCGGAGGCGGCCCAGTAGCATGCATTCCGAAGGATTGGGCGTGCGGATTGAAAATATCAGGACTCTTGGTACATATCAACACGCTGCAATTTGTGCAGTTGACAAAGGAAATGCATGCATGAAGTAGCTCTTAGCGTGATTCCATAGCGGGATTCTGTGGCTGAACCGGCTGGTCGCAGTCACTATGGAAATTATTATAGAGATCACAGGGCTGCCTAAGGAGGGGCCCGACCCATCGCAGTAATTTAGGGGGAAAGACAATGACAGGAAGTTGGCTGTGAAGCTGAAGAAAAGATACAACCTGCAACATGACGAGTGGGCATACCGGGTTGACAGCATAAATGATCCACTTGTTCGCATTGGAGTGAGGATTCTGGCTAGCAAGATAGTCAAAATGATTCGACCCAATCAGTGTAATTCGGGGGTCATTGCATGAGTGAAGAAGTGTGCACAAGGGGTGCAGATGAACTGGTCGTTGTTCTTAATGAACCAGTTGACAGATGATGCACTCGCAGTCTAGGCGGGGCAGCAACCATCCACCTACAGTTGGTTTATTATCTTGATTGCACTTGTCGCTTGGATGGAGCGAGAAGATTATCAGGGGATGGATGTGGATGTGGTGAAGGTTTGTAAGGGAGCGCAATACCATAACCTCTAGTATGTAAAGGAAACAGAGTGACTTAAGGATTGTCCAATTCAATTCTGGTTATATTGGTAGGCGCTGCAAGCTGCAACAACGAAGGTTCCGCGACTTACAGAGGAATCAATGGTGAAATACCAGGGAGTCATTCGGTTTGTGATTGGACCGAATACCATTCCTGTGTAGGTGCAATGAGAGCTAGATAAACGATGGCTACCCACAACATTTAAGGTTTCTGATGTGGAACTGGATGCTATTATTGTTGATTGGCCCCAGGAATGGCATGAATTGGTTAACATTTAGGAAGTGTCGACGAGTCCCCCAGTAGATGTGACGGTGGATCATGTTCCAGACCCACCAAGTAACCACGACTCGGATGCAATGTCGGAGAGGACCTTGAGGAACTTAGAGGCAGAGTGAGCTTTTGAAGAATCATGAACAAAGAAGAGACAGGACCAGGGTTTGACCAACAGCGCAACACCGATGACAGAGGAGCAGTTGAACCGTATTATCGCGGCCATGACAACAGCAGTGGATCTGATAGGATAACAAATAAAGAAGCAAGCGATAGACGAATTTGGTGAGGTAAAAACTTGCCTTGATTCATTGATTGATGAAGTTTTAAATAAGGTACTAGAGGCAACCACTGTGCAGAAGGTTGGCTCGATCAACATTGGGATGCGAATTAGGAATGTGCAAGTTCCGCCGCATGCGATCGATACCAAAAGTGAGGACCTCAATGCCTCACTTCAGAAATTGTAGTATCTTTCAGTGGACATCAATGCGCTGTCGACCCAGACATTGGTGCAATTGTAGCAGGTTTCCAATAAGGAGTTTGTGGACATAGAGCACATAATTGGTGACCACCTTTTTAGGTCGCAGGAGAAAAAGGATGATGCACGAAGGGATATTGAGGAATTGAAGTAGGTGCAAGAGTGACTAATCGAGGAGAATGCAAAGGAAATTGAGGCACTAAAAAAGGATCAAGATCAAAGCGCAACTCTGGGATAGTAGATTTCGCTTAGAGAAAGCAATTTTGGTTGCTTGTCAACAAATACCTGAAATCACAACGAACTTGGATGCGAATGCCAATGCGGAGTGGCTTGGGGCCGTCATTGCACAATTGAAGCGTGACAATGTCGATCTGTATGCAATATTGAATCCAGAAACACCAACGGAGGAAGCTATAGAAAGGGAAAGCACCATTGAGGAATTCACAACGCAGCTGGAGGAAATGGAGCAAGAAGCAAAGTGAGTCACTGACATGAGTACACAATTTTGGTGCAGTACAGTCCAGGACGCGTAGTTGTTGCAATTGACCACACAGTTGCAGGAGGCAGGGGGGCAGTTGGAAACATTGAAGAGATCACTTAGAGAGATGCCACTAGTCGTACAAGTCATGAAGGAAGCTGAACTGAAGGCGTTACAGTAGCACGTCGCAAAAGCAAGGGATCGCCACGAAAGGCACACAACACAGTTAGATGAATTTCAAGACGTTGGTGCACAACTCTCAATAAAAGCAGTTTCAGTGCTACAAGCAATTCAGGAGGGAAGAAAGGATGTCACATCAAAGATCATCGAGCACCCATTGGTAAGAGAAGTGGCAGAAAGTCGGTAGACTATTGAGAAAATCAAAGAGTAGGTCAAGGAGATCACCCAATAGTACAAGGACTTCAAGGTGAAGATCAGCGGATACACCATTTTCAGCTGATGTGGATCGAGGGCGAGCCACAAGATTGTGTTAGGGGCCTGTTGGTAGGCAGTTTTGGAGTAAGTTAGTTGCATAGCATCGTGGATGTTGTGCAAGGTCAAATATGCCACGCAAAGTGGATTAGCTATATTTTATGTATTTTGGTCATATTTTGTAGATTTGGACCGCATTATGTGGTTTGTGGTCATTATTTTGTAGATTCTGTTAAGAAGTAGTTAGGAAGTTGGATTAAGTGGACCACCAATGTAAAGGCGCAAGCCTATAAATAGATGTAGAATTGCAAGTGTTAATTCTTCTTCAAATTGTTTTTTCACTTAGATGATTTTGTGGAGTAAGATCTGAGTATGAATTGAGATCCTTTGATCTGTGTATGTGAGTTGAAGAACTATTTTGGAGAATCTGTGTTTTGCTATGAAGGTTAATATGACATGATGGAGATTGAGTAGAACCATTGTGTCTTTTTCTATCTTCTTGTTTTCCTGTTTTCTGTGATCTAATTGTGCATGCAATGTGTATCTGTGAATGATGCGATGTTTATTTGTTATGAATGATGATATACTATCAGATATGTTTATGCTTTGATGTATCTGCTGCGATCTAAGTATGTTTATCTGATCCACTGAATTATGACATGATTATGTTAATGCTTAATTCGAATAATTAGATCTGTTGAATAATGATGCATCGAGTTGACAAGTAGATGCACGATCCTCCTTCATACTGCGAAAACTTGGTTCTGACAGTTCTCCCTCGAACATCTCGATTGAGACTTCATCTGGTCTGTAGGTGTTGTTAGATGGGGTAAACCTTGTCTGGACGGTGCTCAAGGAGATCGCAGTGGTTTGGGTGTCGATAGAGAGCGAACCCCTATCGGCGGGTTTTGTGTTAACGGATTAAAAGCCACATATACACATAAACAGGTGTTTTTTGGGGACTTTCTTGGTTATTCAAAGTATAACTTGAGAAAGGGGGGTCCAAGGAGTTTGCAGAGGGACATGGAAGGCCATAAAGGTGTGATCTACCAAGTGTGGTAAAATCAACCATAACAATATGGCTTTGACCATTCTGGAAACGAGAACTGAGATCCCTCATTGCATAGACATAGCTAGAAACTAATAATTTTGATGGGGAAAATTCTGGTATCGACATCTAGCTCCAGCTGGGGATGGATTCGTCCTTGCGAGACTCCAAAAACATGCATACTAAGTTCCTTTCCATTCTTTCCTTTTGTGCAACCTGACCTTGCACAAACGAGAAACGGGAAACGGAACGAGAAACGAATACGGTACGAGAAACGGAGTTTACAGGTTTCGCATACAAGAAACGAGGAGAGAGAAAAACAATAAAAATCAAGGTTTCCAGAATTTTAATAAACAAATTCAGTCACAATGAACAAATGTGTTTTGCTCTATTTTTCCATATACCCTGTTTTCAGATTTGGGTTTAGGACCATGATTGTTGCTTGTGGTTAAGAGCAAGTAAAGGAACATCAATTTTTTCAATGTCATACATGAAATATATTCTAATCATCCCTTTTTTCTAAATTGTTATGCCTATAAATTCTTGCTGTTAATTTTCAGAATTGTTACCATTGAAGAATGGATTAGAAAATATATATGTTTTTTTATAGTCTTCCTCTTAAAATTCCAGGAGAGATATATAAATATGTATTAAAGGATCATACATATTATGAGAGAGTAGGATGAGGTGAGATACCTTCATACAAAATGGATGCCCTTTTTAGGTTTAAATATTTATTCCTCTTAATTTTAAAATCTCACCTCTGTTTTTATGATGCAGAAAACCTATGAAAAACCCAACTATCATAACTAACCCTACTAACTTCAAAAGTAAATTGCAAAAGAAATATTGATCAAAATACAAATCCTATAATAAACTTGAAAGTGAATATTTCATTAATGTTTCAAATGAATAACAAATGATACAAATCCTATAATGAACTTAAAAGTGAATATCCCATTAATGTTTCATTGTTTCAAATGAATAACAAATGTGAAAAAGTCATGAGATAGAAGTTTTTATTACTTAATTTTAACCTCCAAACCAAAAAGAACAAAAAGACAACTACAATCACAGAGATAGATCTGGAGTGAATGTATATCCAAAGAAAATTCAATGCAACAATCAGAATATGTTGTTGAAATTTTGTACTGATAAATTAAAAGTCAGTATAACAAAAGAAAAAAGTTATGAAAATAACAATGTTGATAATTACATGTATTATGTTGTTTAGGCATATCTCAAAAGTTTCTTCTAGCAAAGATTGTCCAATGAAAAATGCAAATAACCCTAATAATCTAGATGTTCAGGCTCACTTGCTTCGATGGTGAATGAGGTTATCCAATTACAAAGCCACTACTTTGGGAACATGATCTCCGATGTTATCTAACATTTCTTCAGCATTGTTTTGTAACACCTTAAGTGGAATATCATCATGGGATCAAGATCCAGTTGTGAGATGGATCATGGATCCAAAGATATTACATATGAATGAATCCATATTTGACCCTGTATTTAGAAAAATTTGTTAACATGGCACCTAGCAATATCGGCCAAAAATTAGAATAACTACCATAAGATGACTTCCTACAGTTAAATAACTTGAGGTGCATGGGATAACATTTTAACTTTTGGTGAAATTTGGTTGGAGATTTTTTATCATCCATACCCCAAATAAGTTTGATTAAATTCAATAAATTTTAATATCAATTAGCACCTACTTTAAATTTTAAATAAAGTTATGGTCACAGATTTAGTTTATCTCCAATTATTCCAAATTTTCAACCACTGAACTATACTGGGAGAGCTGATAAGTGCTTAAAAATTAAAACCCCATGACCTCTTGGTTGGTGATTTTATTCATTCCAAGGCGATAAACTCATGAATTTCTTAACAACATACCAAATAGAAATTAATACAACAAATAAACTTTTAGACTCACATGCCAATGGGGTTTTGCCTAAACGGCTTCTTTCATTGCTCTTTCTAATGCTACCTCTGCCTACGACGCCTTAGCAACTACTTGTGAATCCTCATTGTATATAACTTAATATGCTGCAGTTCTTTTTTCAGATGCAGAGAAGTAAGCTGCTTCTTCTATTGATTCTGCTGCATGCTTAGCTACCTATGCTTTTTTCTCTTCAGCATTATTCACTGAATCTAGGTAAACTACTGTCTCTATGCCTCTGTGGGATTTGATGCTTATACCCTGCCATCAATGGGTTTTCCAGTTGGACATGGAACTGGAACTGCGCATGGATCAACTTCATAATCAAGGTCAAAATAAACAACTTAATCAATCGACTCAACATATATTGCATCTCCTGAATCGGCTTCTGAATCTTCCCGTAATCCCCAGCTAGATGAGCTATAGATCCCCTTCAAGGAGGGGTCTCTGTGGAATGGGGAAAGCCCGATGAAAAGCAACCTGAGAAGTACTAGGTCAAGATTTTCTTACAGGGGAGGATACTACCAGTAAGAACATCGACGTGTGCAAAGATATGCTTCTCTCACTGTTGTGGATGAGATTGGTGTGAAGAAATTGGCTCCCAGCTCTCATATTCTTCATGTTGGGGATGTCCAACATTCCTTTAATCTTCAAATTGAATGAATAGATAGCAGTTTAAAATTTGAAATAGGTTGGTAATTAATGATGCAGCACCATCTTACAACTAAAGTGTTTTCAAACTTATTGGTGTGTTGCCCAAACAATGGGTATGTGATGGCCAGTAACCCCACCTTTCCATCCTACTAGCTTGAATAGAAATTTTAGGATTACTAATGGATAAAAACCTAAGCACTAAGACTGAGACTGAGATATCCAGTAGCGCATAGAGTGGTCAGAAACATGAGCGGTGAGAAATTCCCCACGGCTAGATAATCTAACTAATCTAGGTCAACTGATAATATAAAGAGAAAAGTAACTAAGGGTGGAAAGATTATGTTGGGAGGAGTCTATATTTATTTTAAAAGCAACTCTGGCAACTTATTTCTTTGATTAACTACTTCATCTTACAACACTTGAACGCAGTAACTCCATTAGCAATTTAGCATGTTGTTTAGTAAAAGAAATTTGATTTACAAAGAAACTCAATGACCAAACTAATTTACAGAGTCTCAGTTTCATTCACATAGATTTAAGATTTCCATACCTGGCTATTGACATACTAGCAATCTGTCGATTCTTTCAAACTAATCTCATTGCTCCAGCTCTGTTCTCGGTTCTGTTTTTCGCTTGACAGGGATCTCGATTCTCAGCCAACACAGACTTGTCACTTGACTGAAAGGTAAAAGCGTAACTGCATATGTGTTTGAACTTTCAATGAAGATGAATGGCGGGAGGAAACGGGCAGCAGGCTTCCTTAGTAGACACTCAATCATCAATCACTCTTGCATTTACATCAAGGATGACTTGCCAACCACCATTCATTAATTGCTCAACGATCTTACAATTCACCCGAAACCATTAGCAACGACCGAGTTTCCGGAGAAACGGAAAATCGTTTCTGTTGAAATCGTTGTATGAAACAATTCGTTTTGTAAGAAACCATTTTTTCTTTGTAGAAACGGGAACGGCCGTAGAAAATGGCGGTTTTCGTTTCGTCCCCCGTTTCTACTCCGTTTTCTAAAAAAACGCAGACATCTGTCACGTTTCTGGTAACATAGTTTGATTGTATAATCGATGAGATACAACTAGCTTCATCCATATGGTTTTCTACATTATTTTAGATTGATCAACTACTTATTTCAGTAAACAAGCTACGTTTTGTTTTATTTAATTGTATAAACGATGAGATACATATGATCTCCAATGAGGATGAAATATAAATGGCACTTGAGATGTGAATCTCCTTGAGATTAATTTTTTGTCTTTTGAACTCAAAAGTTCAACTCAATGAATAATATGAAGAATAAGAACTAGAACTTTAAGATCAAGCCTCTTTTTGTTTATTTAATAGTACACCTACATTAGCCAGTAATCAAGGAAGGTTTCCTTTGATCTATTATAAATCAACAAATTGATACATGAATCCATATATGGGGAAACGATATAAAAAGGTGGTATCCAAAAATAATCCAAAACCCCGATACTTACTCTGTTTGAAATCCAGTTTTTAGAAGTTAAGAATGCCATTAAGAAAAATGTGATCACAACAAGGAAATGAACATTGTTTTCATAGGAGAGCATACCCATCATGTGATTATTCATATCAGACATCCAACCAATGCAACGATCCAACATGTGTGGTATTACAGTATCAAGCTCAGTGATAAAATGTTTTATTACTAAATGCTAAAATCCTAGGAAAGACAAGCTCACTGTTCTAGTTGGCATGTAAAATGATAGAACCCATAAATTAGTAGTGAAAAGGAAAGGTTAAATAACATAGCAAAAAAAGAGCTAGCAGAAGCAGACACTGTTAAAAGCTATTTTGAAAAATTATCTGTAAACTTGAATTTTAGTATTAAAATTTGTCTTCTTTCATCTTCAAGCACAAGTGAAAATATCATGTTAACAACACATTATCCCATAAAGCACACAAGGATCCTCTATCATTGATAGTGATAATTTCTTTTTTACAAATTTGAAAAGGGCAATATAGTGAAGCAAAAGAGAGAAAAATCATAAACACTAGATTCAAATTTTGAGGGTTTCTGGTTTCACAGCTACAGTCCACAATCAATGCAATGATGAATTATGTGAGTGAGAAAGGATGGGTTTCTATTTAACAATGATTTTTAAGGTTTTGGGTTCATTTTCACATTTTCTTTCCCTCAAAAACGTGTTTGACCCTTGAAATCCCATGCATGGTTGAAGTCTTCTTGTTAGTCGGATTCGTGACTCTCAGCAACTTTGTCCAGTCCAGCTGCTACAGTGCACAATCAATGCAATGATGAATTATAAGATTGAGAAGGGGTGGGATTTCAATCAAATAAACATTTACTGGGAAATGCCATTCTACAAAATCATATTGAATTTGATTTTAGTTACAACAAACAATTTAGGGAGTTAGACATGTCTTTGACTCAGAGTGAAGACCCTAGCGCAGCCTTGGATAATGTCTTTGGGCTCTTGTTATCCTCCTTAGTGACATCTTTGGCTGTCATTTTGCAGGTAGCTTATGAGAGGATATCTTTTGACTTAATGCCCGGATTTGTCACTAGCTGGTTCTGCTACTTGTTTTTGTTGTATGTCAGAAACAATTATTTTTTTTAACTTTCATGTTAAAGGTTTGCTTGGTTTGCTGATAGTACTAATGACCTCCTGTTTGGGTCCTGTTTATCTACTGTTGATGTACAAAACTCTTTTGATTCAATAAAATACCAAGGAGTGTTTTTTTGGTCTAGATTAAAAGAAAAAACAAAAAAAACAAAACAATTTAGGGAACAACCAAAAAAACTACAAAGAGACTTATACCGAGATATTGAATAATGATGCTCCAAACCATAAAATTATTCATCCTCTGTCAATGGCAGTAAGTTTTCTCCCATGTGATTTTGAACCTATGACTCCTTGCTCGTAATATTTTTCATTGCATTTGAAATCATTGTTTGTAGGGTAAGCATAGGAGACCAAGTGACTGTATGTACCTGTATATGATATTCCTCAAACAAATATGAAATTAAAGAGAGAATGATGGAGATATTCTTCCCATCAATCAGATTTATTAAATGTTTGTGCTAAATCACCCGAATCACACATGGAGCGCCTTATATACTAGACAGACTTTCCCTCGGGAGGGGAGCCTGTCCAATGCACATCGTTGGATTTCTCATCCAACGGTGTGCATTGGACAGGCTCCCCCCCCCGAGGGAAATTCTGTCCAGTATATAAGGATTTCCAATCACACATGGTCTCAAAATTTCTTAGTACATCATAAAAATTGGCGCTCAATGAGATGAGATAAGCAATAACGTACCTTTGGTTGTGGGTTTTTTCTTGAAAAAGTTCATGGTTACGTCAACCCCCTCTAGAAACGAGGGTTTCTCTAAGAAGTTGAAAAGGAATTCACAACTGTGTGCCAAACCCTTTGAATAAAATATAAACCATGATTTGTTGAACCATTTTCTTGTGTCATCAGAGACTTGAAGACAGGATAAGAATCCATGGCAAAGCTGGACGATCGCAACAAATTCTGCAAAGGTTTTGCTCAAAATATTTGCTCGCGATGTGAAATACATAAAGCACATCCTAATTAGAGAAACCAAGGCGGAAACCAGCAAAGCACAAAGGCTCACTCACACAGACAGGAGGAGAAACACTCAACTCAATTGTATTCAGGAATAAATATTACATATATAGAAAAATGATAAGCTAAACTAGATCCAATAAATGTGGATCAAATCCACTAGCATAGGAGCTGTTTGAACAATAAAACTAGATATAGAAAAACATACGAATATATTTATGCATTATATCTAACAACATCCCTTAATGCAGAAATGGATTCTTGACAACACCTAATTTCTTCAAAAGATCCTCAAAATGGATCCTTCCAACAAGTTTAGTGAAAATATCAGCAACATTCTCACTTGTATTACAATAGATGAATTCAATTTCTTGAGACTCAATCTTTTCTCTAACAAAATGATGTTGTAGCTCAATATGTTTGGATCTGGCATGATAGACTGGATTGTGTGCCAACTTAATTGAGCTTTGATTGTCACACTGGATTCTGGTAGCTTGTTTTTGTTGTGTTTCAACATCTTCAAGAATGCGCCTCAACCAAATGGCTTCACAAGTAGTACTGGTTAAAGCTTTGTATTCGGCTTCTGTGGATGACAAAGAAACAGTTGGTTGTTTCTTACTGCTCCATGATATGACTCCTGAACCAATGTCAAAAGCATATCCAGAAGTGGAATTTTTGTCATCGGGATTGCCTACCCAGTCAGAGTCAGAGTAACCTGCCAACTGAACATCAGATACATCAGTATATAAAAGACCATAATTAACAGTTCTTTTTAAATATATTAGGACCTGCTTTGCAGCTTTCCAATGTGTTTTGCATGGCTTAGCGAAGAACTGACTAAGGATGCTAACAGAATATGATACGTCTGGACTTGTAGTAGTGAGGTAGTTTAGACTACCCTCTAGTTGACGATACAAAGTACCATCAACTTCTTTAGATCCACCACTGTTGTATAATTTGACATTTTGGTCCAAAGGAGTGGATACAGATTTGCATTCACTCATTTGAAATATGTCAAGTATTTTCCTTGCATATTTTCTTTGAATAATGAATGGTTTACCAGATTATCTCCAAAAAGCAATGCCTAAACAATAATGTAAGTCCCCAAGGTCTTTCATTTCAAATTCCTGTGACAAATTACTTTTAATATCTGCAACTAATGATATGCTCCACCTGTAATGATAAGATCATCCACATATAGGGATATCAAGCAAACATTTCCATGTTTATCTGATTTAATATATAAGCTTGAATCATTTTTACTTTTGAGAAATCCTTGTTGTTTGAAGAAGGTGTCAATCTTCATATACCATGATCTAGGAGCCTATTTCAGTCCATAGATCACTTTATTTAACCTACACACAAGTTGCTCCTATCCTTTCTGAACAAAACGTTCAGGCTGCACTAAGTATACTTCCTCTTTTAAATCACCATTTAGAAAAGCAGATTTGACATTTAACTGGTGTATTCTCTAGTTATGTTTAGTAGCTAATGCAACTAGAAATCTGATAGTGTTTAACTTAGCTAGTAGTGCATATGTCTCTTCAAAGTCAATCCCCTCTTGTTGAGAATAACCATTTACAACTAATCTTGTCTTAAACTTGTCAATACTACCATCTACTTTAAGTTTAGATTTTAAATAGCCATTTTGATCCTATGGCTACTTTATCTTTGGGTAGTTCTACTAAATCCCAAGTTGTGTTTCTCATAATAGAATTATATTCTTCATTCATTGCAGTTACCCATTCTTCCTTATCTTTGGCTTGTTCATAATTTAATGGCTCTATGAAATTCATTATACTAGCCATCAAGGCATAATCTCTAAACTTTAATGGAGGATGAGTTTGACGAGATCACCTTCTAGGTACTACAGTACCTGTTGGAGTTCCATCCATGATTCTTTTGTCTTCTGCTATTTCATCATTTGAGGTAGTATCACTCATGCTTGGTTCTTGTTCCTAAACTTGTTGTTGTTCTTGCACCTGTTGCTGATCTTGAACTTTTTGAAGAATTTAGTCTATTCTGACATGCTCATCTGGGATCAGTTCTTCATTAGCATTATTCATCATGTTACACATATCTGTATTTTCATGAAATACAACATCTCTACTAGCAATCAATTTGTGCGAACTAGGATGAAAGAGTTTATATGCTTTCTAATCATCACAGTTGCCAACAAAGATACATTCTATGGATTTTGCATCCAATTTCCTTTTGTCATCTTTAGGTATGTGTGCAAAATCCCTAGACCTAAATATTCTTAAATGACTAATTTCAGGTTTATAGCCATAAAAGAGTTCAAAGGGGGTTTGAAGTTCTAGTTTCTTTGTTGGAATCATATTATTTAAGTACACAAAATTGTTAATTGCTTCAACCCAAAAGCCATTAGAAATGTTCTTACCTTGGAGCATGCTACAAGCACATTCCACCAATGTTTAGTTTTTCCTTTCAACAATACGATTTTGCTGAGGTGTATCTGTGACTGTGAATTGCTGCTGGATCCCATTTTCTGTACAGTATATTCTGAAAGCTCCAGAAGTGTACTCACCACCTTGGTCCGATCTGAGGATTTTAACCTATTTACCTATCTGCTTCTCAACTTTGATTATGGATTCCTTGAAGTATTCGAATACATCGCTTTTCCTTCTAATGAAGTAAGCCCATGTGAACCTGGATCTGTTATCAACAAATATCAAAAAATACCATGCACCACCAAGTGATATTGTCTGCATAGGTCCACATACATCAGTGTGTATTAGTTCAAGGAGTTCAGTCTGCCTCTTCTCTTCATGGTTAGGAAATTCATTTCTGTGCTATTTTCCCAGTGCACATGCAACACATTCAATATGATCATTAAGTTAATGACAGGAAGACCCTCAACCATTGACGTTTTCTGTAATAACATGAGATCATTATGATTGAGGTGTCCATACCTTTGATGCCACAATTTGACATCTGAAATAGATGATGCTGCTAGTGCCTAATGGTTGCCCTAGATTGCATCCAGCTTGTACAATCCACCAAGTCTGGATCCTGACGCTATAACCCTGTAATGATATTGGACATCTTTGACATGGCACTTATATTTATCAAATTCAACTTTCATATCATTATCGGTGATAGCATAAACATATATTAGATTCTTTTTTATGCCTGGAACATACATCACATTATGTATCTGTTTAAACTGTCAATTAGGTAGGTTAACACTTATCACTTCATAACCTAGGACTTTGTGGGACCTGTTATCACCTAGATAGAAGTGTGTGTCATCAGATTTTTCATAATACTCATCATACCAATCTCTATTATAGAACATGTGGGAAGATGCACCCAAATCTATGAGCCATGCATTTTCATCATCTGTCTCAGTAGACAAAGCATGTTCAGATATAAACAGTCTTAGGTTTTTAAATCCATTGACATCTAGGGTGTCTTTTCTAACATAATTTCCATTATGTTTTTTTTTATATGTTATTGGAATCATTGTTTATCTTCTTAAAACAATCTCTAGCTATGTGACTTGATTTGCCACAATAATGGTATACAACATCTTTGTTAGCACTAGATTCATTGCATGACATACCTCTATGTCTTGCACGAAACTTGCCTCTGTGTGTGATTGCCTCTATGCCTCTTGCTATCAACGCTTGATCTGAAGACTGAGATTCAGGCTCATACATCTTCATCCTTTCTTCTTCTTGTATAAAGATTCCGCTGAGCTATGTAAATATAGGAGGTGTCTGTCTTGCTGCAAGTGCTGAGATGAATATTTTATAATCTGGGAACAGACCTTTTAATGTGATAGATACTAAATCAGTACTAGATACTTCTTCACCTATGTCACCCAAATTATCTTTGAAGACTTTGATGCGGGGGAGATATTTATTCATAGTTTCATTCACATCCATCTTGATAGACAATAATTTGGTCTTTAAAAACAAAATTCTATTAGAGTCAGATGTCTCATACAAACCTTTCAGTTTGTCCCATGTGTCTTTGGACGTCTTGGAAGATCTGATGTGAGGTATGATGCTGTCTTTTACAGACATATGAATCAACACCTTTGCTTAGGTTTCCCTTGAATTCCAATCTGAGAGAGACAACAGATCTATAGGCTTCTGTTCATCTCCTTTCACAATCGGCCACAAACTAAGACCTTCAAGCATAGTAATCAGCCTGAATTTACAATTTACATAATTTTTCCCATTTAATTTTGATGCTTCAGTAATGTATAAATCGATCGGGGACATGTCAGCCATTTTTACAGTGCTGAAAGATAATTTCAATCGGAGAGGACAAGGTAAAAAAAAATTCTAGCTCACCTCTTCACTGGCAAAGAAGCAAATAGATCGGCGCTTGATGTGTGCAAGTGACTAGGCGCCGGCCAAAAATAGTTGTAAGGGAGGGCTCTTTGATGCTTCTACCCTTCTGCAGTTCAACGCTGTCGGTGCACATTAGAGTTCCACATATGCACTAGCGGGTGCTTTGTCCACCTTTAGCAGGTGCACTGTCAAAGGTAAAGAGATAAAAAAACCAGCGCCGATGTGAATGAAAACCCAGCACAGACTTTCAACAAAAAAAATTACACGCTGGAGAAAAAAGTTACATGCTGTTGTTGTTAGAATAGTAGAGTCAAGCCAAACTAGTTAACCTATCTAAGCAACCAGCAACATATCATAAAAGATAAGAACAGGAAAATAAAAGGACAAGAGAACACTGATATACGTGGTTCACCCTAATGGGTTACATCCACGGGAAGGTAGTCTTCTATTATCTCCAGAGTGTCTTCTCCAATCTTACAAGAGAGCAAAGCACAAATACCCCAAAGAATATAGATGATGTACAATAGTGTCACAATAGTACCACTACTACATCAAGAATACATAATGTGTAGAGACTCACTTGACCATATTATATACTAAGAGATGAGGAGGAATTACTCTCACATATTGCATGTGGGATAATATAATTCTCCAAAATAACATCTCTTAATACAATACCATGGACAAATACTCTACACAAGTAAATTCAACACCATATAACTATGGGTTAAATGTATTACTCTTTTACATAATATTGTAGACAACTTCCGACATAATACAAAAACATTATAACCTTCCAAGGAATATAATATATTCCAACACTCCCCCTTAATAATGGCTGGAAGAAGGGCCCACACTAACACTAAGGAAGGAAGGAGTCATTACTGCTCCCCCTTGATGATAACTTCCAGAAGAACCAAAGCTGCAAATAAGAAGAACACTTCGGCTGATGGAATTTGATGATGAACAACCGCTTCTCACTAAATCATGAAAGTGCACACGAACTAGGTTGTATGATGAAACACCCAACAATTAAATGCTGAGAACATGTGACGGAATCCAATCGCAAGATGCCCAGATCGCCACAAGAATCATCACAACCATAAATGATAGCTGAAGAACTCTGATATAACATCCACAGTAGTGTACAAATACCTTCTGACGGTCGATACAACAGAACGTGTGGCTAAGAACACCACAATAGTGTACAAAAAAAAACCCAGATGGCCAATACACATACAGATATCAGACATTCTTCCAATCAAGGTGCAATATAAATATTTGTAGAAGACCTCAAACATCAAAGAAACAAGACCCAAATGGTCTATACATCAATAATGATATCATACAAATGAAAATCATGACTTGTTGGAAACCAGCAACAACCCCTTCATTTCTCATTAAGATGAAGGGAGATCAGCTCTTTTATGATTTACCAATTTGAAATTATAAAAGAGCACCTTCAGAATCTTTGATTCTGAAGGTGCTCTCAATCAAAGAAGAGTAAAATGACACGTTAAGAGATTGATGAAAACATGTTTATAAACGTGGCAATTAGCAGTTGTTAGTCAGTTTTATAAAATTCTATATAATCAATTCGATCATTAAGTTAATTTTATATGATTATATATGATCTAAGAAACTTGAAAGGATAATATGCCAAAGGGAAATCAATCAAACACATTCTGAGCTGGATGTGGGTAAGGTATTATGAGTCCTAAACTCTTAGAACTTAGGTGACTTATTAAATTAAAACTTTATTAAACCTAATGATCATATTTCATATGTAATGCCTTACCCTCACTTTGTAAAAAATTGTATATATGTAGTTAGTAAATAAATGATTATCATATAAGAGTTTTCATATATTATAGTTTTATCATTCAATATCCTATCAAATTTAATTTCGGATATTAATCAATGGGATTGTTTTTGAAAGTTTTAAAACTGGATCTATGAAATCTTATGTATATACATGAAATAAATATGATAATCAAGTCATTAGGTAGTTGTCATGCTAAACATTAGATACATGATATCGGTACTATATCACCTTGAATGCTACCACCTTCCACGTTAAAACTAGAAAAGACTACTAATTGACAGAGTTTACGAGATCCATGTGTCAAATTAATAAGGCCTGTTGTTCAGATTATTGCGTTGGCATTGAGATGTGGCTTACACCTAATAATTAACTAACAGCTGTGAAGATACTGATGATTCGTATCCTCAGGTTTTAATGGTGATAGTCATTCCATTCCATAACGATGTACGTGCTCATTATGATCACTCTGTGTAATCAATATTTTGGTTTGTAGCCTGTCAATCAAACGATCACTGATATGCCGATTTGGTTAAATATCACTGCTAGTCGTGGCTAAGTCGTGGTTAAACATGCATAAATCATAATATAACGTTGGTTGCAGCACTCATCATTGCCAGGGTTCTGCTAAAAATGACCAAGTCCAGAGATCTTATGTGTGTCAGATCCAAAGCATGTGAAGTTTGCACATCATGTCATACGTTTGGGTACCTATTCCCTCTCTCTTTACCTTTCCATTCATTCCAGTCCAAAACCAGGAGAGCGTGGAGGAAACTACGGCTCCATTAAACTGTTTTGAAATCTCTGGTTCTGAGCTCATAGAAACAGACAATAAGGTAGCCTTGCGATTCGAGAAAATTGGATGGGGGAAATTCTTTAAGAGTTTCGATAGCCATCATGTAGAAGTAACTAAAATGTTTGCCATGAATTTAAAAGACGACATTGTGCAGATAGAGGGTTTTAAATTTGTTATCAACAAGGACAAGATAGCAGAAGCGACACAGCTCCCGCAAGTTGGAGAACGCTGGTTCAAGGGTAGCAAGGTTAATAAGAAAAAGTGTTTATCTCTGTTGCAACCATTGCCAAATAATACAAAATTGAAAATAGGTGTCCCTGTCAGATTTTTGAAGCCCGAATGGAAAGCTTATTACGAAATTCTGGTCAGGTATGTGTCCTGTGATGGACGTTTCTCCCATTTACACTATTAACATTTCAGACTGCTATTAGCATTGCAAGGATGTAGGCTAAATTTACCCTTTTACCTGTGGCAAAGTTTGAAGAAGATGTCATAGGCGATTAGAAGTTTTAATAACCCTGATAGAAGTCTTTTCCACCACGGGTTAATCAAAATTATAGTGCAACATCAATTGTCTGTAAATGGCAAGTCATGGGATGGGTTTTTAACTGACTGTCATTTGGGGCCGATGCAGTACTGGCCGAACCCCTCCCCAAAAATTCGTAAGGAATGAAAAGCTATAAAGTCCGAGGTCGATGATGCTCCTGAAACTGTATCAGAGGGAAAAGGGTTCGGGGAATTCAGTCTACCCATAAACGATGGGGTTAGTAATGATGATGACGGGAATAAAGTCCCCTGTTGCTCTAAAGCAGTCTTGAATTGGCCCTCATCTGATAGAGTTCATAGTACCCCTGCAAAAACAGAAGAAATCCTTTAACCAAAAGCAAAACTGGTAATGTTGTTGAATGTAAAAATTTTCCCGAGCTAGATAACCTTTGTAAACATGATAAAGAGTCTCTATATAAACTTCATCATCTAGCTCAAATATGTTGTGATAAAGGAAGGTTTGAGTCAGACAAATTCCTGTTTTCAAAGAGGATCACCAGAAGCATGGACAGTGCCCATACAATTTTAGGTCCTATGGCTAATCGGCAGGATACTCAGCCTGCAGTCGTCCATATTGAAGATGACATTCCATCATCCACCACTGATACTATTCATGTAAATAATCCGGCTTTTGTAAAGGGTAATGGTGCAAAATTGAGCAAGGCCGAGGTCATTCAACCATGTATGGACACATGTATTGCAGACCCTGAACCATCCTTTACCACTCCCCAGTCATCTAGTCAAAATATTGATAGCCCTAATTCTCTTCAGGTAGCCAATAAAGAAGAAACTCTTCAGCATGTACTAGATAATGCATACCAGGCCAAGATTACAGAGTTGAAGGATAAACTTAAGCATTGTCTATCTAGTGCAGCATTGTTAGAAGAAGAAAATAGAACGTTTAGAGAGGATTTGATGCATTGGATCAGCAGATGGAAAGAAATAAGTGCTAAAAATAATCAGTATCAAAAACCAAAGAGGTCAATAATAGGTACGAATCAGTACCTACTTGAACGAATTGAAAAACAAAACATAAAGATTATTAGGTTAAAGGCCAAATTAGCTAAAGCACGAAGAGTAATTTCTCTTCAAAGTAAAACATGATGATTATTCTCGTTTTCTTTTCAAAGTGCATGGATTGTGTCGCTGTAAAACAGGTAATAAATATATTTTACAGGCATACATTTAAATTTTAGTTTATTTTATTACACCTGTTTTTACTGGTTTTAATGAGATATTTCATTTATGTGAATATAGGTGGATATATCATTACTCTTCTCCAAACTTTCAGGACGTTGTTAATGTGTTGGCTGGGAGATGTGGTTGTTTGTTGAAAGCTGGAGTCTCAATAGTGGCTACGAATTTACCAAGTACCTTCAAAACAACAAACATTTAGACTAGTTGGTTTTTGTTTATAATGATAGGTGCTTGATAAAAGAGATTTGATTCTCTTTATAGTTATAGGAGCCCTATAATGTTGCATGTAACATTAATGGGGAAAACTGAATCATAGTATTATATAAGTTAGGAATTTTGATGAACAAAGGAGGGAGTGTTTGAAGAAAACATACTTGAAATATATGTTGCTGCTGGTGTTGTTTCATTCCCGAAGTTGAATCTTTGGATGTGAGATACAACTGGACATCTACAGACTGATATCATTACTGGTATTATTGTTTTGGATATATTATATATTTCAACATCTTATCTTCTATCTTAATATTAACACAGTATGCTTTGTTATATTTGTGTTTAATAACAATTTTCACTTTGTCAATTCAATATCGCATTTTGAACAAATATATCGTTATGATTGTGTTTATTAGTATTTTTACTATAAACTTAAGCTATAATGATATATATTTATGTCTGCTAAAAATATCATTTGTATTTTTACAGTGATTTTATATTAGACATTATCTTTGGATTCAAATAGTTATATTGATCATTAATTATTAATTAATTTCAGAAAACTAAAATAATTGTTTGTTTTCAGTTTTTCTGTTCAGTTATTATATAACAGAGTGACTTATTATGTATAATTTAAATGTTTCTATTTAAATTGTGCACTTTGTCTTTCTGTTTATCTATTATTAATTAATAATTAATCCAGTATTTAGAAACGCTCTCAGCTGAGATAGGATAGATAGGATAGATAAGATAGGTAGAATAATTTACATTAAGTTTTATTTTGATATATTTAGTTAACAGCTGTTAAAATCAATTAGTATAATTTTAGTATACTTTTGATAGGTCTTTATATTTAGAGAAACTCTTCAAAAATTGGAGTCTTTCCTTAAGAAAGCAACCATAAGACAGTGTAGATAGTTGAAACTAATTATAGGATTCATTTAGGCAATTTAAATAGTTTTAGGATTTAATTGAATAGAAATAACATTAGGATAGGTTATATTTTGCTGATTTTAATTTCTCCTTAAGAGAAAAATCAGCTGGTAGCAGGACCATAACCTCCGAGGTTTTGCTAATCCAAACACACCGGACGCTACTTTAAGCTGATTGTGTGGGAAAAACTTCCTTGTTGGCCTAGGTCAGAAAATCGGGCCAACAAATGGTGCTAGAAGGAGGGCCCGTTAATGAGTAATGGCAGGTAAAAATAATGAAACATTTCCAACCAGCCAACAACTTCCAGAAGTCAATAGATCACCATTTTTAGAGACTATTAGAAACATTCTCGAGCGTGATCCTGTCACCTCACCCTTTACTCCTGCACAAAGCACTCAAACTTTAGAAGAATCAAGATATATTATTACACAAGCGTACGCTAATCAGCTTGGTATATCCCCAATAGATTATGGTCTACCTAGACAGCAGCAACATAATCCACAATTGACCATAGTTACGCAAGATTTAGAAATAGCTGATAGTACTCCCCACCATCAGGTTGAAAGACATCAAAGGTAGAGTACTCAAACAAATACTGCTAGAAGATTAATTGCAGGAGGCGGTTCTGATCAGCCACCTTCTCCTCCTAAATCACCACCTGATAGTCCAAGACCTTCCAACTCAGGAAGTTCCTCAAGTGTTGAAAGAATTCCAATGGCAGGAAATGTACCAGTAGGAGGAGGAGGTAATCCTCCACCTAATCCACCAAATCTACAACTCTCGTGGTTAAGAACAACTGTTGTAGCAGTCCCTGGAGTACAGAATCCTTTGCCTAAACACTTAGATAAACTCCTCCCTAAGTTTAACCCAGATGACAAAGAACCTGCAGAGGTGCATGTTGAAAAATCTATGTTGGTTGTTCAAACTTTGAACGTTCAGCATGAAGATGTAGTTTGTCGATTGTTTCCTCTAACTTTCAAAGGACGAGCTTCTACCTGGTATTTTTCGTTAGTACAAGGATCAATCACAAACTGGGGGGAATTCAATAAATCCTTTCTAGATAAATTCGGGGAAGATAAAACACCCGCTCTTTTAGCTCTAGAATTATCTAGGATTAAAATGGAGCCTAAAGAAAGAATTAAAGATTTCAATCAAAGGTTTCTGACATTAAAAAACAAAATTCCAATTGCTTCTCAACCTCCCGAGGATATAATTATTGAAAATTATACGTCAGCCTTACCTAAATATTTCGGGATGTTCGTGAAGAGAGCTGGAAAAAAAACATTAATAGAAACATTTGAGGAAGCCATTAAAGTCGAAAAGGATTCTATGTCCTATGAACCAGATAGAAGTGGGAAATCTGATTCTTTTCCTCGTAGGAAGACTGAAAAGCTTAATGCAGAAAAAGACAAAGCATTTGACATAGAACAACTGCAAAATGCTATTCAAACATTAACCAACGAGGTTGTAGGGTTAAAGAAAACCAATTCTGAAGCGTCTCCTTCTAGGGGATATTTTAGAAACCAGTTTAGACAAAACCCAAATACAAATAATAAAAATACCCCACCTGACATAGCAGCAAACGAAGAGATTTTTAATACCATTCGAGCTGTGTTATCTTTGTCTGAAACTCCTTCTAGTCAAGAAATAACTGAAAACAAAGAAGAAGAGGAATCAGAAAATGATGAAGAATCCGAGGAACCTCAACAAGTTAACGGTCATTTTTGGGACAGTCTTGTGAAAGAGCATGAGACTAAAAGTCCGCCTACAGGACAACATGCCTATAATACTCGTAGTAGGGCATTTGCAAACACTCCCGGTGCTTCAAGTTCTACTACAAATAATGACAACAATAACTCACAACCCAATAAACAAGCTCAATCCGGCAAGCAGACTCAATCACCCAAAATTACCCAACCTATTCAAAATGCTCCTAAATTAGATTTACAATATGATATCATTGAAGATTTAAAGAAGACTCGTGCAAACATCAGTATGTATGATCTTCTTCAAATCTACCCAATGCTTAATAGTCATATTATAAATCCCACAGTGAGTTCAATTATTCCTAATGCAAAACAAAATGTTGATGCAAACAGTTCTAATAATGATCCAACAGCAACTAAAAAAGGAAAAGCAACGGCTGACAAAGCTTCGCTGATAGGTAAGAATTCTAAATCAACCACACCTCCATTCTTACTTACCTTTGAAATTTTCAATAGGAATGTTCATAACTGCATGGTAGATTCTGGAGCATCCTCCAATGTGATGCCTTTATCAGTATGCAATAAATTGAATGGGAAATATGTTCCATCTAATTCTCAAATAACTCAATTGGACAGGACAAATGTAAAGGTTGTAGGGGAAATGAAAGATGTCTTAGTTAGGATTGCTTGTAACCCTTCAGTTTATCAAATTATAGATGTTGTTGTTGCTGATATTCCAGATGCGTATGGGCTGTTCTTAAGTAGGGATTGGTCTCAACAGCTGAACGGTTTCTTTGCCACTGATTGGTCAACATTATGGTTACCTAAGAACGGAAAATCAAATCAGATAAAGATAAATAGAGAAAGATATATGAAACATACTGTCACAGAATTGCATGATCCTAGTGAACCTGTTTTATTTTCAGATTGTATTATGGGGAATTACATGTATGAATTAGGATTTGGTAATTTTAAGGCTGAAAATTCTGCCTTATCTGAAAATAAACAGCAATCTAAAATTTGTAATGTGACATCTGTTTCTCCTAACTCTTCACTCAAGGAAACCATTAATGATGTAGATAATCTGAATATTGTGAATATTATAGAAAGTAAAGTGATTGTGCATAGTTCTATCTGGACCTTATATTTCAATGGTGTGAAGTCTTAAGAAGGAGCAGGAGCTGGTTGCTTGCTAGTTGACCCTCAGGGAAATAAAACATGTATAGCTTGTAGGATGGAATTTAATTGTACCAATAATACAGTGGAATATGAAGCTTTAATACAAGGTCTAAAAAAAGCAATTGATTTGGGCATCAAAGAATTAATTGTGTATGACGACTCTGAGATCATTGTCAGACAGGTTCGTAACTCTATTCACTGCATATCTGAACATTTACAGAGTTATCAACGGGAGGTATGGAGCCTTATCTCACATTTTGATGCATTTAACATTAATTCTGTTCCTAGAAGTCAAAATCAAGAAGCATATTTGTTGGCAAACGTAGCATCAAAGTTAATTCCACTAGAAAATCTTACACCAGATTTCTTTTCAATTGAATTGATTTTTAGACCTTCCATACCTGATAATATCTTTAACTGGCGTGTATTTGACAATGATGTGCAGGTACTGAATTTTCTGATGAACGAGGATACCTTTAAGGATTCAGCAATTGACGAAGTCACTCATGACGAAAATCTACGGGATTTTTCAGTAATAAATGATTTTTGTTCAGTTGAGAAAGCTTTTGAACAGGTAAAACCAGTCCCTAATTCAGTACTAAGATTAGAAAAGTTCTTTGATCTGTAAGATAAGTTCAGGTCTGTTCCTAATTGTAAAACTAACAGCTCTCGAATGAGGTATGAAACCATCAATTTAGGAACAGAACTGAATCCCCAAACTATAAATCTTGGATTAGATTGCAACCCTGTAGAAAAAATAGCTTTCATGAAATTGTTTAAGGATTTTAAAGATGTCTTTGCTTGGACATATGACGACTTGAAAACCTTCAACACACAAGTCATGCAACATATAATTCCAATTAAACATGAGTCAAAACCTTTCCAACAGAAGTTAAGGAAATATCACCCGTCGTTAGAACCAACAATAAAAAAGGAACTCAATAAACTGTTAGCTGCCAAGATCATTTTCCCCATCAGACATACTCAATGGGTAGCAAACTTAGTTCCAATTAGAAAGAAAAACGGGGATATTAGATTATGCATAGATTTTAGAAACTTGAATAAGGCTTCTGAGAAGGATAATTACCCAGTTCCTCCCATGAAACAAATTCTTCAAAAGGTGTCTGGGTCTGAGATATTGTCTCTCCTTGATGGTTTCTCAGGATACAACCAAATATTGGTTTCCCCAGATGATCAATTAAAAACTGCTTTTAGAACTCCATGGGGAACATATGCCTACCGCAAGATGTCCTTTGGGTTAATCAATGCGGGAGCAACCTTTCAACGGGCAATGGATATTGCTTTTAGAGGCCTAATCAACCATTCAGTTGTTGTCTACTTGGATGACGTTACTATATATTCTAAACATCAACCTGATCATCTTAATCATCTTAGAAAAGTGTTTGAACGATGCAGAAAATTTGGAATATCCTTAAATCCTAAGAAGGCAATATTTGTTGTTTCAGAAGGTATCTTATTAGGTTGCGTAGTTTCAAAGCACGAAATCATGATTGATCCTGAAAGGACCCAAGCCATTTCAAATATAACTTATCCTTCTAGCAAGAAAGCAATGCAGTCATTTCTGGGCAAAATAAATTTTGTTAGGAGATTCATTCCCAGTTTCTCCGAAATCATACGTCCTTTGCAGAAGATGATTAAGAAAGATGTTGTTTTTAATTGGGGACAAACTGAAAAAGAATCATTTCAGAAAATTTTAGAAGCCATTTCAGAAGCTCCTAGCCTCCTAAGCCCAGATTTTAATAAGGATTTCCTATTGTATACTTTTGCTTCTGATATTTCATATGCATCTTTTTTAACTCAATTAAATCACCAAAATCATGAAGTCCCAATCTCCTTCATGAGTTCAAATTTCAAAGGTGCTGAACTTAATTACCATGAAGTCGATAAGAAATCCTTTGCTATTTTTAAAGTTGTTAAACATTTTCGTCCATATTTACTGAAATCTAAAACAAAAATAATTGTCCCTTTTTCCTCAGTCAGAAACTTGTTAGTTCAGAAAGACTTAGGTGAAAAGAGGGCACCTTGGATGACAGCTCTTTAAGAATATGACTTAGAGATTAAACCCTCAACAATAGTTAAAGGACAAGGACTATGCAAATTAGCTGCTGAAGCTACTCACTTACCTGATGATAAAGCTGAAACTGTCATTGATGAGGCTTTACTTACTAGGGAAATTTATTTTTATCCACCACCTCAGGATTCCTGGTATACAGACATACGGATACTTTTGGAAACAGGGGCTGCCCTTGATTACTTAGAACCAAAGAAGAAAAGAGCACTCAGATTGAAGTCTGCTCCTTATTTATTAATTGATAATATTCTCTTTTGGAGAAATTCAAATGGAGTATACCTTCGATGTCTAGATAAAGACGAAACAGAAGTAATTCTGAAAGAATTACATTCTGGACCAGCGGGAGGTCATTTTGGGGGAGAGACCACTGCACAAAAAATTATCAAGGCTGGTTATTATTGGCCCACCTTGTTTTGAGATTCCTACACCTTTGTCAGGAAATGCCAAGAATGTCAACTTGCTGCGGGAAGGGTTAAAAAACCTGCTTTTCCCTTAAAAATTGTTTCAGCTGAAAGACCCTTTCAGCAATGGGGTATTGATATAGTAGGTCCAATAAATCCTCCCTCATCTATGCAACACAAATATATAATAACTGCGACTGATTATTTCACCCGTTGGGCGGAAGCTGCACCACTAAGAGTTATAAATACCAATTAGGTTATACTATTTTTGGAATTCTTTATCATAACAAGATTTGATATTCCCGATTCCCTCGTCTTTGATAATGCTTCATATTTTTCATCGATTGAGTTAACCTAGTTTGCTTTAGAGAAGGGAATAAGAATTAGGTATTCAGCTAATTATCATCGCCATGGGAATGGTCTAGCTGAATTAACAAACAAAAATTTATTGAAAATTCTCAAAAGAACTATTTCAACTCACCATCGTAATTGGCATACAGAGTTAGTCAATGCCCTTTGGGCAGACAGAGTAACTCCTAAGGCTGCAATAGGTAACTCACCATTTTTCTTAGTATATGGAACTGAAGCTATTTTACCACCAAATCTGTTCTTACCTTCATTGCAGTTAGCTCAGTCTGTCCAAGATGAAGAGTGTCCAGCAATGGAAAAGAGAATTAATACATTGCTAAAACTAGAAGAAGAAAGAGAAAAGTCAAAACAACACTTTACAAAACATCAACAGATTGTGAAATCATGGTTTGACCAATCTTTTAGTTCCAATCGAGAATTTTAGGTGGGAGACTTAGTTTTAAAATGGGATAAATTTCACGAGGAGAAGGGAGATCATACTAAGTTTCAGAAACTATGGTTAGGTCCCTTTGTTATTTCTGAGAAAATAGGCCCAAGTACCTTTCGGTTGTAAACACTTGAAGGACAGTCCAAAACATTCCCTGTGAATGGACTGATTCTGAAAAAATATTTCTATTAATATTTTCTGACTTAAAATGTATATAATTTATTTGTTGTTTGTAATAAATTTATATTTTTATACATAAATTATGATTCTTGTCTGTAAATAAATTTATGTTTTTGTACATAAACTGAAATTATAATCCATCATGCTGATTATTTCAGCTAGTTTTAATTCTGTTAAGTTAAATATTTCAGACTGTCAAATCTTTGTATATAATCAATCAGCAATGTTTAGTTAACAGCTGTATAAATAAATGTAAATAAATAAAATCAGTTTACTCATCAGCCTAAAAAATTATGATACTAGACTTCAATCTTTCAAATTTGTTTAGGGTGATCAAATTTTCTTAAAATCTGCAAAAGACCTTCATTGTTTTTATTTGTAAGTGTTTCTCAGATTATTCCTCATCTTGTTATTTTCTTTAAAAGTGGGGATATCTTATTAAATATCTTCTTCGAAGCTTGTACTTTTGAAAAAATCTTATAGACCTCTATCATCAGTCTTAGAAAAGTTGTTATCTGAAAACTGTCTAGGATTTGTTCCAGTCAATAAAATGCTAAAGTGAGAGACGGAAGGTCTTAGGAATAAGCCGGTCCGATCAGAATCACAAATATCACTACTATGACATTATTAGGAAACTAGTAATGGCTTTTGGTTTAAAAAACCAAAAGATAAGGGGTCTCATCACGAGCCAGCTGATTCATTTTCTGGTGATATTAATGACTGACATTACCATTTGGTCACCATGCTAGGTAATGATCTCTCATTTTATGAAAAGTTAAAAAAAAATGAAATTGAGATAAAAACATAACTTTTGACTGAAGAATAGGAGGTCTCATCACGAGCCAGCCTAATCATGATCATCAGTGTTGTCTAGAATAACTTCATTTCTGATCACCAGGGTGATGGCTTTTGATTTAAACAATTAAAAGACAAGAGGTCTCATCATGAGCCGGCTTGCTTATTTCAGAGAGACTCTCGTGAATGATACTATCACAATGGGATACCATACCCAGATAGTAGTCTTGAGGCAGAATTATTGTTTTAAAAGAAAAGAAAAGGAAATAAAAGAAAATTATCATGTTACGGAACAAATTCTGGAAAGTTTTCAAAGAAGTAAATTTCTATACTCTATGCTGATGGTATAGGTTATCCTTACTATGAAGTACTTTGTTTCGACCAAGATATTTTAAGTTTCTCCCTAATCAAATTTATGTTTCAAAAGATGGAATATGTCTGAGTTATACTTATGAGTATGAATAAATAATGGTTTATGTAAAATAAGAATTTTTGACTGTTTTTAACAGGTTTTAAGATTTCGTTTTTATCATTTTGTACAAGCAGAGATAACTGGTTCACCCAGGTTGTCGCCATTTCTTGGAAGCCAGCAACAACCCCTTCATTTCTGATTAAGATGAAGGGAGATCAGCTCTTTTATGATTTACCAATTTTAAATTATAAAAGAGCACCTTCAGAATCTTTGCATCTGAAGGTTCTCTCAATCAAAGAAGAGTAAAATGACACGTTAAGAGATTGATGAAAACATGTTTATAAACGTGGCAATTAGTAGTTGTTAGTCAGTTTTATAAAATTCTATATAATCAATTCGATCATTAAGTTAAATTTATATGATTATATATGATCTAAGAAACTTGAAAGGATAATATGCCAAAGGGAAATCAATCAAACACATTCTGAGCTGGATGTGGGTAAGGTATTATGAGTCCTAAACTCTTAGAACTTAGGTGACTTATTAAATTAAAATTTTATTAAACCTAATGATCATATTTCATATGTAATGCCTTACCCTCACTTTGTAAAAAATTGTATATATGTAGTTAGTAAATAAATGATTATCATATAAGAGTTTTCATTTATTATAGTTTTATCATTCAATATCCTATCAAATTTAATTTCGGATATTAATCAATGGGATTTTTTTTGAAAGTTTTAAAACTGGATCTATGAAATCTTATGTATATACATGAAATAAATATGATAATCAAGTCATTAGCTAGTTTTCATGCTAAACATTAGATACATGATATTGGTACTATATCACCTTGAATGCTACCACCTTCCACGTTAAAACTGGAAAAGACTACTAATTGACAGAATTTACGAGATCCATGTGTCGAATTAATAAGGCCTGCTGTTCAGATTATTGCATTGGCATTGAGATGTGGCTTACACCTAATAATTAACTAACAGCTGTGAAGATATTGATGATTCGTATCCTCAGTTTTTAATGGTGATAGTCATTCCATTCCATAACGATGTACGTGCTCATTATGATCACTCTGTGTAATCAATATTTTGGTTTGTATCCTGTCAATCAAACGATCACCGATATGCCGATTTGGTTAAATATCACTGCTAGTCATGGCTAAGTCATGGTTAAACATGCATAAATCATAATATAATGTTGGTTGCAGCACTCATCATTGCCAGGGTTCGGCTAAAAATGAAAAAGTCCAGAGATCTTATGTGTGTCAGATCCAAAGCATGTGACGTTTGCACATCATGTCATACGTTTGGGTACCTATTCCCTCTCTCTTTACCTTTCCGTTCATTCTAGTCCAAAACCAGGAGAGTGTGGAGGAAACTATGGCTCCAATAAACTATTTCAAAATCTCTGGTTCATAGCTCATAGAAGCAGACGATAAGGTAGCCTTGCGATTCGAGAAAATTGGGTGGGGGGAATTCTTTAAGAGTTTCGATGGCCATCATGCAGAAGTAACTAAAATCTTTGCCATGAATTTAAAAGACGACATTGTGCAGATAGAGGGTTTTAAATACGTTATCAACAAGGACAAGATAGCAGAAGCGACACAACTCCCGCAAGTTGGAGAACACTGGTTCAAGGGTAGCAAGGTTAATAAGAAAAATTGTTTATCTCTATTGCTACCATTGCCAGATAATACTAAATTGAAAATAGGTGTCCCTGTCAGATTTCTGAAGCCCGAATGGAAAGCTTATTACGAAATTCTGGTCAGGTATGTGTCCTGTGATGGACGTTTCTCCCATTTACACTATTACCATTTCAGACTGCTATTAGCATTGCAGGGCTGTAGGCTAAATTTACCCTTTTACCTATGGCAAAGTTTGAAGAAGATGTCACAGGCGGTTAGAATTTTTAATAACCCTGATAGAAGTCTTTTCCACCATGGGTTAATCAAAATTATAGTGCAACATCAATTGTCTGTAAATGGCAAGTCATGGGATGGGTTTTTAACTGACTGTCATTTGGGGCCGACGCAGTACTGGTCGAACCCCTTCCCAAAAATTCGTAAGAAACGAAAAGCTATAAAGTCCGAGGTCGATGATGCTCCTGAAACTGTATCAGAGGGAAAAGGGTTTGGGGAAAACAGTCTACCCATAAACGATGGGGTTAGTAATGATGATGACGGGAATAAAGTCCCCTGTTGCTCTAAAGCAGTCTTGAATCGGCCCTCATCTGATAGAGTTCATAGTACCCCTGCAAAAACAGAAGAAAGATTAACCAAAAGCAAAACTGGTAATGTTGTTGAATGTAAAAATCTTCCCGAGCTAGATAACCTTTGTAAACATGATAAAGAGTCTCTATATAAACTTGATCATCTAGCTCAAATATGCTGTGATAAAGGAAGGTTTGAGTCAGACAAAGTCATGTTTTCAAAGAGGATCGCCAGAAGCATGGACAGTGCCCATACAATTTCGGGTCCTATGGCTAATCGACGGGATACTCAGCCTGCAGTCGTCCATATTGAAGATGACATTCCATCATCGACCCCTGATACTATTCATGTAAATAATCCGGCTTTTGTAAAGGGTAATGGTGCAAAATTGAGCAAGGCCGAGGTCATTCAACCATGTATGGACACATGTATTGCAGACCCTGAACCATCCTTTACCACTCCCCAGTCATCTAGTCAAAATATTGATAGCCCTAATTCTCCTCAGGTAGCCAATAAAGAAGAAACTCTTCAGCATGTACTAGATAATGCATACCAGGCCAAGATTACAGAGTTGAAGGATAAACTTAAGCATTGTCTATCTAGTGCAGCATTGTTAGAAGAAGAAAATAGAACGTTTAGAGAGGATTTGATGCATTGGATCAGCAGATGGAAAGAAATAAGTGCTAAAAAGAATCAGTATAAAAAAGCAAAGAGGTCAATAATAGCTACGAATCAACACCTACTTGAACGAATTGAAAAACAAAACATACAGATTATCAGGTTAAATGCCAAATTAGCTGAAGCACGAAGAGTAATTGCTCTTCAAAGTAAAACATGATGATTATTCTCATTTTCTTTTCAAAGTGAATGGATTGTGTCGCTGTAAAACAGGTAATAAATATTTTAGTTATGCATTCCTGTAAAATCATAGATTTTACAGGCATACATTTAAATTTTAGTTTATTTTATTACACCTATTTTTACTGGTTTTAATGAGATATTTCGTTTATGTGAATACAGGTGGATATATCATTACTCTTCTCCAAACTTTCAGGACGTTGTTAATGTGTTGGCTGGGAGATGTGGCTGTTTGTTGAAAGCTGGAGTCTCAACAGTGGCCACGAATTTACCAAGTACCTTCAAAACAACAAACATTCAGGCTAGTCGTTTTTTGTTTAAAATGATAGGTGCTTGACAAAAGAGATTTGATTATCTTTATAGTTATAGGAGCCCTATAATGTTGCATGTAACATTAATGGGGGAAACTGAATCATAGTATTATATAAGTTAGGAATTTTGATGAACAAAGGAGAGAGTGTTTGAAGAAAACATACTTGAAATATATGTTGTTGCTGGTGTTGTTTCATTCCTGAAGTTGAATCTTTGGATGTGAGATACAACTGGACATCTACAGGCTGATAATGATATATATTTATGTCTGCTAAAAATATCATTTGTATTTTTACAGTGATTTTATATTAGACATTATCTTTGGATTCAAATAGCTATATTGATCATTAATTATTAATTAATTTCAGAAAACTAAAATAATTGTTTGTTTTCAGTTTTTCTGTTCAGTTATTATATAACAGAGTGACTTATTATGTATAATTTAAATGTTTCTATTTAAATTGTGCACTTTGTCTTTCTGTTTATCTATTATTAATTAATAATTAATCCAGTATTTAGAAACGCTCTCAGCTGAGATAGGATAGATAGGATAGATAGGATAGGTAGAATAATTTAGATTAAGTTTTATTTTGATATATTTAGTTAACAACTGTTAAAATCAATTAGTATAATTTTAGTATACTTTTGACAGGTCTTTATATTCAGAGAAACTCTTCAAAACTTGGAGTCTTTCCTTAAGAAAGCAACCATAAGACAATGTAGATAGTTGAAACTAATTATAGGATTCATTTAGGCAATTTAAATAGTTTTAGGATTTAATTGAATAGAAATAACATTAGGATAGGTTAGATTTTGCTGATTTTAATTTCTCCTTAAGAGAAAAATCAGCTGGTAGCAGGACCATAATCTGCGGGGTTTTGCTAATCCAAACACACCGGACGCTGCTTTAAGCTGATTGCGTGGGAAAAACTTCCTTGTTGGCCTGGGTCAGAAAATCAGGCCAACATGACTTTAACAGTAGAATATTGTGCTTCATTATTCCTAGAATAAGGTTAAAGCCTAAACAGAGAACTTATCTGCACAAGAACTTTCAAGATTAAAGCATATAAAGATCGTAAAACAAAATTGCTCATACGGAAATGAAAATGCTTATATACCAAAGGTTAGAAAACATCATATAAAAGAATGGAAACATAATATACGATCAAATAAAAGATTAACTTGCTCATTAAGGAAAATGAAGTTACTTTTACACATTAAGTGCCAGCCACAACATATAAATAGTGAGCCAAAGTTTTCACTTAAATATATGAAAATTTAGTCATCAAGTAACTAATCTGAAGCATAGGTGCATTTCTTATTAGTATGATGTTCATATGTAGGAGATGAATGCCCTGAAAATGTCAATGCTTCCATATAGGAATGTTAGAGACAAGTAGGAACAAGATAATCTCTGCAATCATAAGAAGTAAATAAAGAAGCATCACCAGTCATATGTTTAGATGCATCATAATCCATTATCCATTCCACGATAGAAGAAGAATTATTAGGCAAAAAAATAGATGCACATAAAGCTACTTGAGAGTCATGAGAAGTTTTATTTTTATCTTTAGCCATTAAACGTTTTTCTTTAAAACAATTCTTTTCAGGATGGTTAGTTTTACCATAATGTTTACAAGGATCATACACTTTCTTCTATTTAATATTTTCATTAGAAGCATAAGAAGCATGTCCATAATTAGTATTAGAAGGATTAGAACCTTTAGTATTATTAAAAAATTTCTTATGATTCTTATTAAGTGCACTTATAGCTTTATTAGGTGTGATTTGTCCTGAAACAATTAACCGTTCTTGCTCATTGATCAATCCTTTACAAAAATCATCAAAAATTTGCTTCGTAGTACTTTGAGACAATTCTAGAGCTCTATTCCTAGTTTGGATTCACATATCAAAACAAGATGGCTTTTTACGTTCTACAAGAATAATAAGAGCAGTGTCAGTTTTCTTGTAATCTTTACCACAACTATTTAATTTCTCATTTAAAGTTTTCAATTTAGCAAGATATAATTCAACTCTTTCAAAGTCAGTAGGTTCGAGTTCAAAGATCTTCTTTTCAAGATAATATGCAGAAACATCATCAGATTTATCAAATAAAGAGGAAAGAATTTTCCATACCTGAACCGGGTTGTCTTCTGCCTCAATAATTACCTGAAGACAATCTGCAACAATTTGACCAATGAGCCCCCTTGCTTGATCACTTTTAGCTTCCCATATAACCAAATCATCAGCAGCAGTGGGTGTCTTATGTTCACCATTAACTAGCCTCCAAATATTTTTAGGGCCTGAGAACATCAATCATCTTTCTCTTCCAGGAAAGATAGTTAGAACCAACTAATTCAGGAACAGGAGCTACTTCGGAAATCATAATGAGTGAAATTTTAACAAGAAATAAGAAACCTTAATACTGAAAAATGACAGAAAAACAATGAAGAACTTGAAAATAGTTACACTTTACTGAGCTGAATCTGCAAAGCACAGTTGAAAAAAAACACAGTAAAGAAAAGAGGAGAAACTTTCACTTACAACCCTGTGAAGAAAAATGTGCCCAAAAAAGCTCAGTCTTATGTTCTGGTCGCGTAGGTGGATCCATAATGGTTGTTCAAATTCCAAAAATAGGTTATAATAAAAACTCCAGTAAGAAATGACCAAGTTACGATCTTTTTTTATAACTGTCATTTTTATTACAGAAAGGAAGCCCATAGGTGCCCGGTTTTCTGTTTTGGTGACACTAGTGGATCCATAATGGTTGTTCCTATTCCAAAAACAGGTTATAATAAAAAATCCAGTAAGAAAAGACCAAGTTACGGCCCTTTTTTTATAATTTTGTTTTTATTACAGAAATGCCCAGTTTTATGTTTTGGTGGCGTCGGTGGATACAGAATGGCTGTTCGAATTCCAAAAATAGGTTATAATAAAAAAACCGGTAAAAAATGACCAAGTTACGACCCTTTTTATAACTTCCATTTTTATAATCGAAAGAAAGATCTCCTTGAGGAGAGCCCCGAAATTATGTAGATCTACAAAAAAAACATCAAGAAACCCTTGAAAAAATTCTGCAAAAATATTACACAACAAGTTAGGGTTAGGGTAAAAAAAAAATACAGAAATATGCTCAGATCTGAAGAGAAGCCTAATGGCTACCAGATAGAAAGCAAATCTACAACAAAATGACAATGCCCAAATGATAATCGTTATTGATTGAAAGCTATAGAAGGCTTCACAAATCAGCTAACGACTGCTCTAACACGATGGCTCATTATCTCAATGTTTCACCCGTCTACACAAACCCAGGCAGCTCAACCTTTCTTTGATTGTTGTGTATTTTATATACCAACAATAATGAATTTACACGTGATCTCTCAGCAGCCTGATTTCTCCTTAGCTCAGTAAAAACAAATTTACTGTGATCTCTGTTTGGTTCGACTTGGTTCGCTTTGACATGATGGAGAAAATAAATGATAATTACCAACTCACTTGATGGAGAAAAAAAAATATTTACCCTGCAGCGATTTCTTCACGCCCTACAATTTCTCCAAGCTCCCACACTTTCTCCACGCCTAGCAATTTCAGCAGGCTCCCACGCAGCAATTTCTCCACAAACAATGGATTTCACACAACACACTCTTCAACCAATTTCTGGTTCCCTTACACAGACCTCAACTTGGTTCTGATACCAAATTAGAGAAACCAAGGAGGAAACCAGCAGAGCACAAAGGCTCGCTCACACATAGATAGGAGGAGAAACACTCAACTCAATTGTATTCAGGAATAAAGATTACATATATAGAAAACTGATAAGATAAACTTGATCCAATAAATGTGGATTAGATCCACCAGCATAGGACTTGTTTGAACAATAAACCTACATATAGAAAAACATACAAATATATTTCTACATTATATCTAACAATCCTATCGTGTCTTCTATGCTCGCCCCCTTACCATTTTTTACCGTAATATAACCCCAAATTTCCCAATTTCATTTACCTTAATTTAACTCCAAATTTCCCAAATTCATAAAGGAAATTCATTTTATTCATTTGCACAATCTTTCCTGCTTTTTTCTAATTAAAAATAAAAATCATTTTTATATGTTTTTTTAATTTATTATATATATATTAATATTATAAATATATATTATTAGGAAATTCATTCTATCCCTTTGTACAATCTTTTCCTCATTTTTTTAATTAAAAAATAATAATAATTTTTATATGTTTTTTTAAAATTATATATATATATATATATATATATAATCTATTTTTAAGGTCACTGTCAAGCGAGACACCAAATTGGTGTATGAGACCCCCTTGTTTGTGGGACAAGGGAACCCCCTCTGTGCAACGATTTAACTGCTAAAGTCTAGAAAGGTGTACATACACTACCCCCCTCTAGATTTGAACCTGTGACCTACCAAGAGGAAACATACGCTCTTAATCATTAGGCACACACATGCTGTACTATATTATATATACAAATACTATATTATAACTATTTTAGCAATGGGATGCATCCTAGTGTACAGTAAAAAAAAGTTGTGAAGCTTTTGCTCTAGCCAGATTGAATGGATCAACATGATGACAATAACCAAAAACCAAGATACATCTAGGGTTTGTTCTTTTTAAAATGAATATATGAATATGTATTAGTGGTCTCCTCCATAGCAATGAAACCACAATATTTTTGTGCTTTCGATCCCAAAGGTTACAGGGTAGTTGTGGGGAGATATGAGTTCCATGCTAAGTGGTATTTAAAGCTTCATTTAATACCTAATATAAGATATGAGTGCCATCTTAAGTGGTATCGAATAGTTAATGATGTTTGGATGACCGTCTAACACATCCAATAACCGTTAAAAGAATTTTATAAAAATTGAGGATTTTTTTCTTTTCAAAATGGAGGATAGTGGCGATTTTTTGCAGGGGAGAGACTCGAGGGGGACTTTATAAATTTTCAAAATTAGGCGAGAGGTGATCCATGATGAATGGATGCATATGGAGAATTAATGGAGGTTGTAAAATTGACAATTTTTGGCTAACATCACGATGACACAAAATACATGAACTTGTCGAAACTTTAACAGGTTGTCGAGAGGGTCAAACAAATATGGTTTTGTTCAGACAAAATATGAGCATGACTAGTACGATGAGCCAAACATAGTGACACCAACTTCACAACATGAAAATGACAAGAGGTAAAGACCACAAATATGTAAGACTCGACTCAACCACACTATGATGATGCAGATGATACAACTTGGCGGATCTGTCGAAGGGATAATATGAAAGCAAAAATGCCGAAATAAGTTATGGACGTGATAAGCACATCAAACTAAATGTGATAGTATAGATGAAATGAAAAATAGTTCAGTAGGTCTGCATATGGCGTCATGTTTCAACACTAGCAGCTCCTGTCTTTGAATCCATCTACAATGTTATAAATTACTAGATTTTAACACTCCATATGGATTAAGAGACCCCATGCAGTGTTAAAATTTAGTAAATTATGCAAATTCATTGTCAAAATTGTAATTTTCCATTACTGGAGTGACACAACTAAAAATGACCAAATAAATGACCAGTTGTTATGTGGTCATTTTTAGTTTAGGTTTGTAGTACTTGCGATATCTCAACTTGAGATAGTTTTTATTATTGCATGTACCACATATGTATTGAATATTAATTATTATACCTTAGGAAGGATGTAAAGATTATAAGAAAATTGCTTATGCCCCAAGAATAGAAGACTACTTATAAAGTCACTAATGAAAGTTGTGCAAAATATGTTTCATGCATTAATGCTAATCCGTAACACATGAGAGGGTCTACAATTTACTAAATTCTAACACAGTAGATGGATTCAATTTCAACACCTAGAAAGGTATATCTGAATCCATCTGCAATGTTATAATTTAGTAAATTGTACAAATTCATTGTCAAAATTGCAATTCCATTTTCAAAGTGACGCAACTAACAATGACCAAGTAAATGATCACTTCACATCATTTAATGTTATTGTTGTGTGGTCATTTTTAGTTTAGTTACTTGTTATCTGGTCATATATTTTATCTCGTGACCCAAGTGGTCATTTTTAGTTGGCTCACTCAAGTTTGGTCATTTATACTTTGAAAAACTGTGGTGACCAAATTTTTTTTATCACCTGGTCAATTATCCTTCATTTTCTACTAGTGTTAACACATGGAGAATGGGTGACTTTCTTGGAGGATGACTTTCTTTGGAAAATCAACGAGTATCCTAGAGGAAGGTGTCAAGCCCTAGATGGAAAGGGAATGCTTAGTTGCTTGATCAGATACTTTTTCTTGAATTTGGGATGCTTCGGTTGAGGGAATGATCATGTAGGTATAGTGGATTTGAAATATCAGAATGGTGTAGGAGGAGCATTGGAGTGGAAGAGCAAACATTTGACCTTACTTAAGGAGCATCCATTCCTTGTAGTGTTTCTTACAGGACATCTTCACATTGAAACTTGAGATGTGTTACCTATAGAGGGAGCATTTCACATGTGGGATTATATTCTTTTGGATATGTTTATTGTTACATTACACCAAGAACACTATTGTATTATCGACCACCCTTTCCTCTCATATAAATATGAGGAGAGTGTCATTTTTTTATACTTGATCATGTGAATTCATTTATCACACATTTTTATTAGAGATGCGAGGGGTGAAATCTTTGTCTTGGAGCATTAGAGTTCTTGGAGAAGTTCAAGGATCATTCTGGGGCTAAGGTTTCACCCTGAAGAGTAAAGGAAGTTAAGGTATGTGAGAAGTTACCTTAGTGTGTAAAGAAGCATTGTTCTTATTGTTCTTTTTGAGAGAATGCTAGGGTTTTATAAACCCTAATGATATTTTTTATGTCTGTTGAAGAGGAGAATAGAAGATGCCTTGCACATTCGTGCGATGCTTGTAGAAGCCAAGAAGGATCATTGATGAAGAAGCCACTTTGAAAATAAGTGATAACCAACTAGGAGGAGTTGGTGTCTAGGGTTTACATGGTTTCCCTAAATAGGTTTTGGACAGCTTGAGATTATACTAGCTTGTGATATGTTGTGAATATATACATATAATTCATCTCTTATATGTTAATTAAGTGTTTCAATTATTTGATCATTGTGTACTTGCAAATTTCTTTTTCAAGTTATCTTTTTTAGTGGGAATTCCAACTCTTCATGTTCATGTTGATTTGGCATAACATAGTGCTAAAATTATGAAGAGATTTAACATATATCTTAAATAAAAGGGGGGCGGGAGTGAATTTATTGTTACAAACTTTTTTGTAATAAAGTTTTTCAAATATGTTATATGTATGAAAATGTGTGACCTAAGGGATGTAACTTCTTGACATTTGAAGTACACTTGTTTGGTGTTTCTCTCTCAAGTTTCCAAGTGATTTGGATTGAAGAGATGTGAAGTATTTTTTGTTGTTCAATTTTGTAATTAAATAATCCAAATCGTCCCTAAGGTTGATATCTCCCAAGGATTAGATCTGGGAAACCTCTAGTGAAGGGAGAAATCTATAAATTTGCATATACTTGTATTCATGAAATTTCTACGTAAATGTACTTGGATATGTTTCTCTTAATAAAAAATTGTTGAAAAAAATAATCTTATCCTTCAAGTACATGATATAATTTTCGAGAAGTTCTTGTTGTCACATCCATAGTAGCAAGGATACTATAATGCAGATTAGTTTGTCAGAAGAATGAGCCAGTTCTATTGCAAGAGTTGATCATATGATTATCAATGGTGGATTTATATTTTTCGAGCAATTCAAACGATGCAAAGAAATTATCCAATTCCACTTGTCATGAATTATCACTTTATGATCCCGTTGATATTGTATTGGATGGGTTATGGTTCACTGAGCAGAGCAGTAGTTGGTGCACTTCCCTTTGCCATCATTCAGTCATAGTTGTGATTTAGGTTTATTTCAAATATAGGTATATGATTGAAAAACTATACAACATGAATTCTGGGGTTATCATTTGTCTCTCTTACCTATGTTAGTAGATTTGAATTGGCATTTAGTGACATGTGGTGGTGATCCTTTGATGTTATCATGTTTAATATTGACTTGTCATCATAAATGGTTGAGTAGTTCTGATTGTAAGTATTTAATATATTCTCACTAGTATTTCCCACCTTATACAGACCTTATTCTCATCCTTGCTATGCTCGAGGTCATCTTTCACCTTCCTATGTCCATCCAGTCTACTTCCATTTTGATTTTCACCTTTGACTTATGACTTGGACTTGTGATATTGATGAGCCTTCCACCACTATGACCTCTATGCATGATGGATCCCATGTTTTTTTGTGTCTTGGCTCTAGAGAGTGAGTTCTACTTTAGTCCTCAAATCAACTTTTCCTATCTGAAATGAAATGCATCGAAACACATGAATTTTATATCTAAACTATTCAAGACCAATTGTTATTAGTTTTGTTTTTAATTACTAGATCTAAATGAAATGAAATTAAATAAACTATTCAATGTCCAAAGGATGAGCACTCATCCTTTGTATGATGTAAGGCCATTATCCCCTGCAACGAAACATGGTGATAACTCCGTTGTGGATATGAATGATCACTAGCAGCAGAGCTAGGTCGAGTCATTATATAGGGCACAAACGGTTATCCAACGAACCTTCCCTTGGAGGTTGGATAGAAATTCCTATGAAATGTGAAATGCTTTGAAAGTTAAATCAATTGAATTGTGAAAATGATACTTGTTAGAGTCTACTGGAGGGAACCCCACTACTCTACCCATTTACGAGAAACCTCCTTTCCCTAGTGTCTTCCTTCATGCTTATTGTCACTTTGATTTATGTTTAATTTAGAAAATCTTAGTATCTCCAAGCTTTTGGTTGAACCTCACTGTGAAAGAAGTTTGAAGGAGGCAGAAGAAATTTAGTACAATGATCAAACAATCATGGTGAAATTGAACAATCAAGAGGAAATAATTTGTCAGCATAACATTACTAACATTACCATTAATCTATATGTTATACAATCATGATACAAACAAGGAAATTTGAATCCACTAGGTGTGATTCGGATTCCATGACTTGGATTGACTCCAGAGTCCAGAGCTAACTAATTATGGAAAAATCACCACTAGGAGCTCACTAATGTAACTCAGGACAACTAAATCAGTTAATTGAACAAGGTAGATAGGAAAAGGTACCCTAGCCTCCTTAAATCAGGAAAATCTAGCACTAGGATAACTGAAGATGAACTAACTGATGCCCATCGAAGGATAACTCAACACACACTAGGGTGAATTGGTGGTAGGACTCCCAAGATTCAGTGTGGGTTCATAAATTGTGGGGATTGGCATCTGGATCTCATAAACTCATGCAAACCAGTGTATCAAGTGGTAGGTGGGCCCCATATGAGTTCCCCATGGCACTAGTGAATTGGCAACATACTCCTAAGCTAGGAAATGAAATTTAGACTATGGTGGTCAGGGGAGGATTATAATTAATCCTAAAAATTTATATCCCCTATCACTCTGAGAGATCACATAGTCAAAGTCTAACAATTCAATCGCTTTGAAACTAACCTTGTTTTATTCACCTCTCCCAACTTAGCAAAGTAATCAATTTTGTAACTGAGCATATGCCTAGGACTCCAAGATGAATTGTGAAGATATTTTAATGCAGGGTTAGACTTTATTATGTTATGATCACCATTGTATATGTTTCTTATGTTTTAGTTGGGATACTAATATAGACTCATGTGTTGATTTTTCTTTAAAATTGCTTAGATGATATCTTAAAACAATTAGCTACTAGAAGATCACTGAAAGAACAACATGCACAAAAATATAAGAACACAAGAACACTGAGATTTTCCTCGTGGAAACCATAAGGGAGAAAACCCCGCAAAAGTTCGTCAGTATAGAACTCAACCAGTGCAGTGTAAAACTCAGACAACAATTTCTCCCTTCTTTCTGGTGCAATACTAGTCCTCTCTCTCGCTAAAAACAACTTGAGTGAGTACAAATGAAAGGGGGCGCCTCCTATTTATATTCTTCTGTTGACTTGACCTCTAACTTGGTGGGGCTGACTTCACTAGCTGTCAGGGCTGACTTGTCCAACTGGACATTACAAATAGAATTTATTATAATGACACTTGGGTACTAATGACCCGACTTACATTCAGATATTTACATTGCTTCTTTAAATGACACTAACAAGAACAAACTCATCTCCCAAAGGAGGAATACAATACTACTTGGAATATCTTCCGAAGTTACAATAAATTAACACTCCCTCTTAACTAGGAAGGTATTCAACATCTGCTATTACAACTATACAACTGTCTAGTGAGACTATATATGTCATTGGAAGTTTTGGATCATTTGTCTAACATCTTCAACATCTATCTCAGCTGGAACATATTTTGTATGTTCTTGGACATCTTCTGTTTGTATTTTACTGAATCATCTTCTGGATCTTCTTCTTGTAGTCTTTGTCTTTCGTACATTCTTGAACATCTTCTATTTGTCTTCTACTTAAACATCTTATGGATCTTGTTCTTGTAGTCTTTGTCTTTCGTACACTTTTGAACATATTTTATTTGTCTTCTACTTGAATCAACATCTGGAACTTCTTCTTGAAACATCAGTATGTGAATACTGAATCAACGTCTGTTTGTATCGTCATTATGAGTATTGGATCATCTTCTATTAGATCAGTATGAGAATACAGAGGCAACATCTTTAATTTTATTACCTGTAATATCTGTGTAAGGATATTGACAACATCAACAATCATCATTAGCTTGTTAGTGCTAAAGACTCAACAATAACTAATGCTAGAGAATTATCTGCATAATCAACATAGAGATGCTGGAACATCGATATCATCATCAGTATAATAATACTGAAGTAACATGTAACTATAATCATCAGTGTATCATTACTAATACGGACTCAATCAATCACTGATCAAGAGGAAAACAGACATCTCAATAATAACAACAACATAATAATTATTGACAACTTCCATAATATCAAATAATCACCAAGCATGACATCAATCATCAACATCTTATCAGTATAGCAATACTGCACCAATCATCAAACCTTTCAGTAATCAACAATCATCAACTACTAACAGTATCTACAGCAACTATCAAGCATCTCATCAGTCATCAACAATCAGTATAGCAATACTGTAACAACCATCAAGCATCTCATTATTTATCAACAATCAGTATAGCAATACTGTAACAATCATCAAGCTTTTCAGCAGTAATCAACAATCAACAGTATAGCAATACTGTAACAACCATCAAGAATCTCAACAGTCATAAAAAATCAATATAGAAATATTGTAACAACCATCAGGATTTTTAGCACTCATCAACACTCAACAGTATAGAAATACTAAGGATACATCTTTCCCTTCATCTACTTTGAAGCAGCATCACAGTGAGTTATCTGGTAGATCCATCCATGCATTTTGTCTAGCTTACTAACTCTTTTGATCCAAACAATCTTAGTTAGACAAATGGATATCCCTGGGGACCAAAAAATCCTTGTCTGGATTACTAACCCTTTCGAGCCAAACAAGCCTATCCAGACATACTAATCCCCCTAGGATCGACAGGTCTTTAGTTTGGCTTACTAACCCTTTTGAGCAAAACAAGCCTAGCCAGACGTACCCTCCATTAGACTGACCTACTCACCACTGCATCCAACATATACTGTCACTCTCTCTTTCGAGAGAGGTCCTTTCGGACCATACCAAGCTTGTCTCAAAAGTATTTAAACTTTACACGAGCTAGAGGCTTCGTTAATACATCTACTACTTGTTCCTCAATGGGAAAATACTTGAACTTTACAGCTCCCTTCTGAACCATATCCTAAATGAAATGATATTTGATCTCAATGTGTTTCGACTTATCATGAAATACGAGATTCTCTGTCATCTTGATACAACTCTGATTATCACAAAGGATATCTGTGAATCTATCTCTGCATCGAATAATCCTAACAACATCTTTCGAAGCCATACTGCCTCACTGCAGGCTGAACATGTTGCAATATATTCTGCCTCTGTAGTACTAAGTGCAATACTGGTGTGCTTTCTACTGAACCAAGAGATCATGCTAGATCCCAAAATGAAACAACATCCTGATGTACTTTTCCTATCTTTGGCATTTCCACCCAATCTGAGTCTGCATATCCATGCAACTTGATCTTTCCACTAGATGTATATCTGAGCCCATAATCTAAACTTTCCCTTTAGATGCCTCATCACATGTTTTGCACCAATTAGGTGAATGTGTTTAGGATTCACCATGTATTGACTTAAGGTGTTTATTGCAAAACATATATTTGGTCTAGTATTGGTGAGGTACATCAATGCACCAATGATATTTCTATATAGCGTGGAATCAACAGCTTCTGAGGTGTCATCATTCAATAGCTTCAAACTAGTAGTCATTGGAGTAGTCATAGCTTTACAATCTAGCATTCCAAATATTTTTAATATTTCAGCAATATACTTTCCTTGATTTAGAAAAATCTCATCTAAATGTTGCCATACTTCAAGACCTAGAAAGTAGCGCATCATTCCAAGGTCTTTCATTTCGAATTCTGCAGCAAGCCTCTTCCAACATTCAATAATCGACTTATCTTCTCTCGTAAAAAACATATCATCTACATATAGTAACAAAATTAAAATTCCATCTTCATCAACCTTGTAGGAGAGGTTGGAATATTCTTTACTCTTAGTAAATCCTAAGCTCATTAGGAATCCATCGATCCTTCCACATCATGCTCTAGGTACTTGCTTTAATCCATACAATGCTTTCTTTAGTCAGCATACACGAGTCTTCTAATAATTGATCTCGAATCCTTATGGTTGTTCGATATACACTTCTTCTTCAATCACACCATTTAGAAATGTCATATTTACGTCCATTTGATGTAGCTTCCATTTCATGTTGGAGGCCAAGGCAAGAACAGTTCTTATAGAGGTGTATCTAGCTATTGGGGCAAAAGTATCTTCATAATTAATTCCCTCTTTCTGAGAGAATCCTCGAGCTACAAATATAGCCTTATATTTTTCTATACTTCCATCTGCTAAGTGTTTGGTTTTGAATATCCATTTATAAGATACCACTAACTTGTCCTTTGGTCTAGTTACTATTTCCCACACATCATTCTTCATAATGGATTGGTATTTCTCAACCATTGCATCAACCCACTCATTTTGTTTTATTGCTTCTTCAAAACAAGTTGGCTCTTTATCGACTAGATCACACATCAAGGCCATGTAGATGGGGTATGACTTTGGCTTCTTTATCTCTCAAATGGCTCCTTCAGGAGCACTAAGTCTTTTTGCTTCTTCAATTTCTTCATGAGCCCAGACAAGTTTTCTCTTTCAAGAAATCAGTTCACTTGGTAAATCTTCAGGTAGCTGGGGTTCTATCATATCATGCTCTTCAGGTATCGGCTCTTCTTCTTCAACTCTAACTTCTTTAGGAATTTCAATAGTTTTGGGAATTTCATGCTCCTCTTCATCTTCCTTGTCTTTTCTTGATTTTCTGAAGGCTGAATCTTCATCAAATGTAACATCTCTGTTAAGTTCAATTTGACAGTACCTTGGGATACATATTCGATAGGATTTTGATTGTTCACTATATCCTACGAATGATCCTTTCTTTCCTGAAGGATCTAATTTTGATCTTTTCTCCTTGGGAATATGAATGTAAACAGGACAACGAAAAATATTTAGATGACTTACCTCTGTTCTTTCACGGAAAAACATTTCTTCTGGAGTTTTATTCCCAAGAGCACTGTGAGAGATTCGATTCTGAACATATACTGTTGTTCTTGCTGCTTCTTCCCATAGGTACATTGGGAGATCTTGATCATGTATCATAGCTTTAATAGCTTCCATGATGGATCTGTTCTTTCTCTCTGCCACACCATTTTGTTGTGGATTATAGGGAATGGTGAGCTCCCTCTTAATCCCGATCTCTTTACAAAAATCATTGAATTCATTTGAAGTAAACTCTCCTCCATTATCTGATCTTAGAATTTTGATTTTATTTTCGAAAAGGTTTTCTACTAGGGATTTAAACTCTTTGAATCTTTCATGGGACATATAATTACAATGTGTCCTAACTTATGACAGTTGAAGCATTCAAAGCTTGAGAAATCTCTTTTGGGTCTTTTAAACCCTCAAGTCTTAGGAGGATGGTCATGACTCTTTCTCTTGCCTTTGGTATGGGCAATTAAGGCTTGATCCTCATTTTCATTTAGTTTTTCTTCTCTGGCTGCTATCCACTCTTCTTCTTGGACACATTTTTCCCATAACTTATGGAATTTGGTTAGTTTCCTCTTTGAACAAATTCCTCGGATGAAAGCTTCCCAATATCTTAGAAGGCCATTCAAAGTTGTCATTACAACTTCTGCTTCTTCAACCATGTCACCAATGGATTCTAATTGATCCTTGATTTGAGATACTCTTGTAAATTAAGATTGCATGGTCTTTGACTTCTAAGCTCTTACACTTTTTAGTTGATTTCTCAGGGTCATCTTCCTATTAATGTTTCTTCCTTCAAATAGCCTTGATAGGGCATCAAGCATTTATTTTGGAGTCTCCATGGAAGATACTTGAGGAATCAGATTGTCTTTGATTGAATCACCTATGATTCTTTTAGCTATGATCATGTCCTTCTTGTGCTTGGTTTTAGCTTCAACTTCTTCTAGTTATTTTACTTCCTCTTTCACAAATTTGTCTAGATCATTCTCTTGGAGGATGAACATGATTATGTACTTCCATGCTCTGAAGTTTTCAGCCCCTTCAATATTTTCATATAGCTTGGTATTCTTTTTCATCTTTAGAAAACTGAGAACCTCAAATGGAAATAGATAGAAGGATACTTACTTGCAGAAAGCAGCTCCTAACTCACCTTCTTCCTGAGGTCCTAGGGTTTGGAGTAACCCTAATTTTGCAGATAGGATCACAGGTGGAGCTGAGTGGTGGAAAATATGAGCCCTCCTGAGGTGAGGTAGACTGTATATTCATTTTTCAGAGATTGATGATGAAACCCTGGGAAACCTGGAGTCCTAGTTTGACCCAACAGCAGTAACAGGTCCAAAATTGAAAATTCTTAGAATTCAGTTCTAACACCACAGAAAGATGCACCCTTTAGAGGCGAGTTGGAGGATCTCTCTTTTCTAGTTGATCTATCGAGGGATTTGTTAAGAACAACAAACCCTAGTTGTGCAGTGTCTCCTTTCAGGGTGGCTCTGATACCATGTTGATTTTTCTTTAAAATTGCTTAGATGATATCTTAAAAAAAATAGCCACTAGAAGATCACTGAAAGAAAAACATGCATAAAAACATAAGAACATAAGAACACAGATATTTTCCTCAGGGAAATCACAAGGGAGAAAACCCCACAAAACTTCCTTCGTATAGAACTCAACCAGTGGAGTGTAAAACTCAGACAACAACTACTACCTTCTTTCTGGCGCACTACTACTTCGCTCTCTCGCTAAGAACAACTTGAGTGAGTACAAATGAAAGGGGGTGCCTCCTATTTATATTCTTCTGTTGACTTGACCTATAACTTGGTGGGGCCGACTTCACTAGCTGTCAGGGCCAACTTTTCCAACTAGACATTACAAATAGCATTTATTATAATGACACTTGGGTACTAATGACCCGACTTTTATTCAGATATTTACATTGCTTCTTTCAATGACACTGACAAGACCAAACTCATCTCCCGAAGGAGGACTACGATACTACTTGGAATATATTCCGAAGTTACAATAAATTAACATAATGGGGCATTTTTAGTCCCTTAGGCATACATGATCAATTTTTTTACTAGGGGAAGCGGGAAACCCCTAGGTGCAACCACATGGCCAGTGGAAGGGGGGGGCATGGATAAGTTTGGGGGGATTTGAACATGAGACCTTCCATTCACAAAATCTCATAACAAATCCATTTACCAATTGATCTGGTCCCGCTAACAAATATATGGGATCAATTGTTTCAGTGCTTAGTCATTATTTTGATCAGTTTGACCATGGTCAATAGGCGGTCCTGGGTGATTTTGGATTCGATGATTCTTTTTTGTGCTCATAGAATATATTTGTATCTATTATAGTGTCCCCATGCTTCATTTTTCCATTATATGTTCCATATCATGGTTATTTTTATTTATTACCAATTATTATGGCTATATTTTATATGTTGGACATGGATGAGCTCATGGATTATTCTATAGGTGGATGCATGAGGTACTATAAGTCACCGTTAGTGGATTTTGGGTCTCTGATTTCATATATGAAGACTTATCAGTTTTATGGTCAAAGGAAAGGCATGTTATTGGCATTTTTTCACCTAGCAGTGTTGTCACGTCCCCATGCCTCCGACCGACGAAGAGGACGCGACGACCATGGCATTAACCATCCGGGCTAAGAGCCCCATGAACATGTATATGCATAAAATTGATGAAACAGAATGCTGAAAGAGATGCATTGAAGTAAAACATGCACATTTGCAATTTTTTATCTTACACAGCTACCATTATTTATCAGACACAGCAGAAACATCATACATTCATACATGCATTGATTCAACATGTTCATAACATTCATTAACAGAAAATATAGTTGCAGAAGTAAAAATGGACAAGATCACTTATCTTATGAAGAAGCCCTTCTGTAACCAGCTATGTCGCTGCAATGTTCCACCGAAACATAGGCCAGCGTGCTCCTTAATCTCTCAGCAGCGCTGCCACCCTCGAGCTGGGCATGATTCTCCAAGGAATAAGGGAACAAGCAAGCTTACACATAGCCAAGGATACACAACACATAGCCAAGCCAACACAGTTGGGTTTATCAGGCCATTGAGGAGTTGGGAAAGGCTAAATGCTAAGCTGGTGAGCTCACTGTAGAGCCAAGAACACCTACACCAGAACTAGCCTAGCTTCTAAAACACCCACACACACCCAACACAAGGAAGCAGTCCCTTCTCTGCTACATAGTCCCTCAGGCCCTACATTCCCTTCCAGTGCTATTCAGGGGATGTGGAGAAGAAATCCAGCCCTCTAGATTTGTCTATGTGGTTTCCAGCCACCAGGTTTATAAAGCAAACCAAGCCCCCGTCCCTGCTCCCAATACAGTCCGAAGACCAACTATTGCACTCATGCAATCATTTAGCTATCACAGATTAAATAGGGAAGACAATTCCAAACCATCTACAACAATTCCCAAAACGTAGCAGCAACGTAGCTCACAGCCTGGGGAAATTAACAGTCCCCGAAATGCATCAATGGACACGGCTCACAACATGGGGAAACAACAACCCGTCCTTGGGAAATGCAGTCACCGGGAAAACACACATAGACCACGCTGAGGATGAATTCACAGTCTCCCAGCCTGTGCGTGAGTGAATCAACAACGCAGGACCCACAGATTAGTTCATGAGGGAAAGGTACAGCCAAACCATCCGTTGATCCACGGAGGAAAAACTACGTGGGTAAAACCAAGAAAATCCTGTGCATGAGTGTGGGTAAATTTCGCTCCTGTGTGAGGACAAACAACATACAGAGAGGACACAATTAGATGTGCATGAGTGTTCATCATAGGCGTGGAGAGGAGAATGTGTCCGCGGGAGTGAAACCAGGTAAACCCTATGCGTGGAGGCGAACAGGCAATCGTGAGGTCTATGTAGTGGAGAGTGCATGAAGGTTTCTCTTGCCATAGTGAATTCAAATGTGGATGGAGTGTGCGTGGAGGCAAAGACTGATAGTCCTACCACACCCTCTCCCAAAACAATAACTACCTCAACCACCACCAGCAATTCTTAAAGAAGGTGGTTGGGTAAGACAAGGAAAGAAGACACATGGGATTTTCCCTCATTGCTCAAGGTTTAGCAATTTCCCCGCCCTTATCCTTGTGAAAATCATGCCCCTTTCTCATTTTAGTTGCCGCGATCGTAGCTGGTCGGGTTCATTTTAATTATGGATGCATATTTACATGATGACAAACATAATATATTCCGCATGCCCTGATATACAATTGATGACAAATTTAAACCCAAAACATAGCATAACCGATCAATTGTGGGGCCCTGGCCTTTAGCTCCACACCATGATCATTTACAATATATACATCATCATATACATCTAATGCAATGGGGTGAAAACCGGGGTGTTACATTCCCCTCCCCCTTCAATAGCACTGTCCTCAGTGCTTACAAAATTGAACAAAATGCTACACTGGTATCGCCTTAGTGCTCCGCAGAATTGAAAAAAAATGGATGTGCCAATCGCATAGCATCCTCCAGCTCCCATGTAGCCTCTTCAAGTCCGAAGTGCTCCCATTGCACCTTTACCTGACCTATGGCTCGGTTCTGGAGCATTGTGACCTTCCTGTCGAGGATGCGCATTGGCTTGATTCGGAACTCTCCCTCGGGTTCCACCTGAATCACATCCCAATTTATCACATGGTTAGGATCATGTACATATCTCTTAAGCAAAGAAACATGAAAAACATTATGAGCTCTAGTGCTAGCAACAATGCAAGTCTATATGCAACTGGACCTATTCTTTCAAGCACTTCAAATGGCCCACAGTATCTAGGTGACAACTTGGCACAACTTCCAAGATTCAAGAAACTCTTCCTTGCCCTCACTCTGAGGTAAACATGATCCCCAACACTGAACTCCCTATTCACCCTATGCTTATCTGCATATCTTTTCTGTCTGTCCTATGCTGCTTTCAGATTCTGCCTAATCTTTACGACCTTTTTCTCCATTTCCTTGAGCAATTCTGGCCCAAGCACAATCGTGTTCACTGGATTATCCCAAGTCACTGGTGTCCTACATCTTCTTCCATACAAAGCTTCATACAGACTCATCCCCAAGGATACTTGATGTCCGTTGTTATAAGCAAACTCTACCAAGTGCAAGTAATCTTCCCACTTGGTTGCTTTGTCCATTACATACATGCGAAGCATGTCTTCAAGCACCTGATTAACTCTTTTTGTCTGACCATCTGTCTGAGGATGGTATGCAGTGCTGAAGTTTAGCTTTGTACCCAAATCTGCAAACAACCCCTTCCAAAAATTGGAAGTGAACTTGACATCTCTGTCAGAGACTATTGCCTTCGGCAATCCATGCAATTTGAATATCTCCTTCATGAATATCTTGGCAATGTCATCCGTCTGATGCGTAGACTTAACCGGTATAAAATGTGCTGCCTTTGTCAGCTTGTCCACCACAACCATGATGGAATCATGTTGTCTCCCAGTCATTGGCAATCCTGTAATAAAATCCATGGAAATAACTTCCCATTTCCATTCCGGAACTGGTAAAGGCTGCAACAAACCTGTTGGATGTTGATGCTCAACCTTTACTTGTTGACATTTCATACACCTTGAAATGTACTCAGCCATATCCTTTTTCATTCCTAGCCAAAAGTACTGCTTTCTAGCTGTAGCAATTGTCTTCTGATATCCTGGGTGACTAGAATACGGAGCTTGATGGATTTCATCCATAACAACTCTCCTCAAGTTTGCTACATTCGAAATATAAATTCTACCTTTAAAAGTGAGAAGTCCATATTATTCCAATTTATATCCCTCATACCTCTTCTCAAGACTTTGTTGCTGCAATTTGTCTTTGACCTACTCATACAATTCATCTCCAGCAACATGATCAACAATCTGCTGCCTCAAATCTAATTGGCAAATACTAAGAGATGCCACATGAATTTCCTGCACCTTCCTGCTGAGCGCATCAGCTACCTTATTTTCCTTTCCCTTTATGTGCTTGATTTCAAAATCAAATTCACAAAAAAAATCCAACCATCTTGCTTGCCTAGCATTCAGAGTGGCCTGATCAAACAAATACTTCAGTCCACAATGGTCTATTCTGAGCTCAAATCTCCTGCCCATTAAGTAATGTCTCCACATCTTGAGAGCATGTAT